>JAWZYU010000043.1:0-322728 GCA_038380435.1 Ryuthela nishihirai
GGAAAGATCCAGGGAGGTACCATTGCTCGATCGTGGTTACGTATTCAATTAAGCAATGGAAAGTTCCAGGGAGGTACCATTTCTCGGTCGCACTTACGTATTCAATTAAGCAATGGAAAGATCCAGGGAGGTACCATTGCTCTGTCGCGGTTACGTATTCAATTAAGCAATGGAAAGGTCCAGGGAGGTACCATTGCTCGGTCGCGGTTACGTATTCAATTAAGCAAAGGAAAGGTCCATGGAGGTACCATTGCTCGGTCGCGGTTACGTATTCAATTAAGCAATGGAGAGATCCAGGTAGGTACCATTGCTCGATCGTGCTTACGTATTCAATTAATCAATGGAAAGTTCCAGGGAGGTACCATTGCTCGATCGTGGTTACTTAATCAATTAAGCAATGGAAAGGTCCAGGGAGGTACCTTTGCTGGGTCGTGGTTACATATTCAATTAAGCATATGGAAAAATACTGGGAGGTACCATTGGTCGATCGTGCTTACGTATTCAATTAAGTAATGGAAAGGTTCACGGAGGTAACATTGCTCGATCGTGATTACGTATTCAATTAAGCAATGGAAAGGTCCAGGGAGGTACCATTGCTCGGTCGCGCTTACGTATTCAATTAAGCAATGGAAAGGTACAGGGAGGTAACATTGCTCGGTCGCGTTACGTATTCAATTAAGCAATGGAAACGTCCAGGGAGGTACAGTCGATCAAAAAAGTATCCGAACACTATGGTTAATTTCAGAATTCAGAAAAAATATCTGGCAACGATTTTTTTAGAAATTAGTGATCTGGCAACCTTCGTGTCACGTGACACGAAGGTTGCCAGATCACTAATTTCTAAAAAAATCGTTGCCAGATATTTTTTCTGAATTCTGTAATCAACCCTAGTGTTCGGATACTTTTTTGAGCGACTGTACCATTGCTCGGTCGCGGTTACGTATTCATTTAAGCAATGGAAAGGTCCAGGGAGGTACAATTGCTCGGTCACGGTTACGTATTCAATTAAGCAATGGAGAGGTCCAGGGAGGTACCATTGCTCGATCGTGCTTACGTATTCAATTAAGCAATGGAAAGTTCCAGGGAGGTACCATTGCTCGATCGTGGTTACGTATTGAATTAATCAATGGAAAGTTCCAGGGAGGTACCATTTCTCGGTCGTGCTTACGTATTCAATTAAGCAATGGAAAGGTCCAGGGAGCTACCATTGCTCGATCGTGGTTAGGTATTCAATTAAGCAATGGAAAGGTCCAGGGAGGTACCATTGCTCGATTGTGATTAGGTATTCAATTAAGCAATGGAGAGATCCAGGTAGGTACCATTGCTCGATCGTGCTTACGTATTCAATTAAGCAATGGAAAGGTCCAGGGAGGTACCATTGCTCGATCGTGGTTACGTATTCAATTAAGCAATGGAAAGGCCCAGGGAGGTACCATTGCTCGGTCGTGCTTACATATTCAATTAAGCAATGGAAAGGTCCAGGGAGGTACCATTGCTCGATCGTGGTTAGGTATTCAATTAATCAATGGAAAGGTCCAGGGAGGTACCATTGCTCGATCGTGGTTACGTATTCAATTAAGCAATGGGAAGGTCCAGGGAGGTACCATTGCTCAGTCGTGGTTACATATTCAATTAAGCATATGGAAAAATACTGGGAGGTACCATTGGTCGATCGTGCTTACGTATTCAATTAAGTAATGGAAAGGTCCAGGGAGGTACCATTGCTCGATCGTGGTTACGTATTCAATTAAGCAATGGAAAGGTCCAGGGAGGTATCATTGCTCGGTCGCGGTTACGTATTCAATTAAGCAATGGAAAGGTCCAGGGAGGTACCATTGCTCGGTCGCGGTTACGTATTCAATTAAGCAATGGAAAGTTCCAGGGAGGTACCATTGCTCGATTGTGGTTACGTATTGAATTAAGCAATGGAAAGGTCCAGGGAGGTACCATTTCTCGGTCGTGCTTACGTATTCAATTAAGCAATGGAAAGGACCAGGGAGGTACCATTGCTCAATCGTGGTTACGTATTCAATTAAGCAATGGAAAGGTCCAGAGAGGTACCATTGCTCGGTCATGGTTACGTATTCAGTTAAGCAATGGAAAGGTCCAGGGAGGTACCATTGCTCGATCGTGGTTACGTATTCAATTAAGCAATGGAAAGGTCCAGGGAGGTACCATTGCTCGATCGTGGTTACGTATTCAATTAAGCAATGGAAAGGCCCAGGGAGGTACCATTGCTCGGTCGTGCTTACATATTCAATTAAGCAATGGAAAGGTCCAGGGAGGTACCATTGCTCGATCGTGGTTAGGTATTCAATTAATCAATGGAAAGGTCCAGGGAGGTACCATTGCTCGATCGTGGTTACGTATTCAATTAAGCAATGGGAAGGTCCAGGGAGGTACCATTGCTCAGTCGTGGTTACATATTCAATTAAGCATATGGAAAAATACTGGGAGGTACCATTGGTCGATCGTGCTTACGTATTCAATTAAGTAATGGAAAGGTCCAGGGAGGTACCATTGCTCGATCGTGGTTACGTATTCAATTAAGCAATGGAAAGGTCCAGGGAGGTATCATTGCTCGGTCGCGGTTACGTATTCAATTAAGCAATGGAAAGCTCCAGGGAGGTACCATTGCTCGATCGTGCTTACGTATTCAATTAAGCAATGGAAAGTTCCAGGGAGGTACCATTGCTCGATTGTGGTTACGTATTGAATTAAGCAATGGAAAGGTCCAGGGAGGTACCATTTCTCGTCGTGCTTACGTATTCAATTAAGCAATGGAAAGGACCAGGGAGGTACCATTGCTCAATCGTGGTTACGTATTCAATTAAGCAATGGAAAGGTCCAGAGAGGTACCATTGCTCGGTCATGGTTACGTATTCAGTTAAGCAATGGAAAGGTCCAAGGAGCTACATTGCTCGATCGTGGTTAGGTATTCAATAAGCAATGGAATGCTCCAGGGAGGTACCATTGCTCGATCGTCGTTAGGTATTCTATTAAGCAATGGAAAGGTCCAGGGAGGTACCATTGCTCGATCGTGGTTACGTATTCAATTAAGCAATGGAAAGGTCCAGGGAGGTATCATTGCTCGGTCGTGGTTACATATTCAATTAAGCATATGGAAAAATCCTGGAGGTACCATTGCTCGATCGTGCTTACGTATTCAATTAAGCAATGGAAAGGTCCAGGGAGGTACCATTGCTCGATCGTGATTAGGTATTCAATTAAGCAATGGAAAGGTCCAGGGAGGTACCATTGCTCGATCGTGGTTACGTATTCATATAAGCAATGGAAAGGTCCAGGGAGGTACCATTGCTCGATCGTGCTTACGTATTCAATTAAGCAATGGAAAGGTCCAGGTTGGTAATATTGCTCGATCGTGCTTACATATTCAATTAAGCAATGGAAAGTTCCAGGGAGGTACCATTGCTCGATCGTGGTTACGTATTCAATTAAGCAATGGAGAGGTCCAGGGAGGTACCATTGCTCGATCGTGCTTACGTATTCAATTAAGCAATGGAAAGGTCCAGGGAGGTACCATTGCTCGATCGTGGTTACGAATTGAATTAAGCAATGGAAAGGTCCAGGGAGGTACCATTGCTCGATCGTGGTTAGGCCACTATTTGGCCTTCATTCGGTCCTCATTTAAACCCGAAGAAGAAAATACAAAGTTGCTCTTCGCCACCACCCGGAAAGGCGTATTTCAAGCCTAACAGTTAACTGGGGTGGGGGTGGCTCAATCGGTAGCGCGCCAGGCTCGTAATCTGTACTTCCAGGTTCGAGTCCCAGCTGGGTCAGCGTTGAGATTTATCTCCACAAAATTCACCGCCTTGCCCACGGTCAATAGGGGACACCGATGAGCTTGGAAAGGCCGCCGTCCGTCGGATGGGACGTTAAGCCTTGGCCCCGTGTACGGGACAGCCATACCCTGTGCACGTTAAAGAACACGCTGGATGGCCTTGATGGGGAGGCTACCATCTGTCTCCCAACAGCTGTTCCAGTGAGTCCCGTCCCCCAAACTTCTCTGAGCATTCGGGATCCATGTTACCTGGCCATTTAGCCTATGGTGTGCAAAAAAGTGTCGCTCAGAGGTAAAACAACCCAACCCAACAGTTAACTACAAAGTTGCTCTTCGCATTAAATGTCAGCGCACTATAAATCAAATTAATTATTTTTCTTTAAACGGTTCGTGTTGTTTTCACATTTCCGTAACTAATAATCTTTCTAGTTTATATTCAAGCTTTTTTGGTTACCGGCGTTCCGTGGCCGAGTGGTTTGCACGCATGGCTACTTATCTAAGGGAACTGGTTTCTAACCTCGGGTAAGTCATTGATGTGTGCAGCTTTTCTGCTGAGGTCCCGTTCTGCTATGGGGTCATAAACTCGTGCTTAGTTACAGTAGCAATCAGTTTCGGTTAATGAGTGACAAATTGGAATCTCAATCAACAATTTTACTTAGTTGAACCACCAATTCTGCTTTTACATGGAATTTTTTTACACGATTTTGATTTAACACTCTTTAAAAAAAATTCCAATTCTCGTTTTACACGATTAATTTTGATGTAACACGGTTCAAAAAAACTCTATTTGAATTTAAATATGACAAAATATTCAAGAAAAGATTCGTAGAATTTACATTTATAACAAAGATGCCGCTTTTATCGCACATTGCTGGATATCGTTTTAACTTTGGAAATGTACTATAGATATACATTTTCTGCACAAAAATCCCCCCCAAAAAACAACACTAACATAACTACACAAGTTTTCTGTATTTTGTTCTAAATTTTATGTCAATATTGTACAAAACCTTCTTCATTCGGAATAAAGTGGCAACATTGAGTTCCGGTAATTCACCTCAATTTTATCTTCAATACATACGTTAGTCTCAGTCTCTCATTAGTTAGAATGTTAGTTTAAATATCTTTATAAGTAAAGACCAACATGGCGACTACACAAGCGACATGTACGTACGGTGACCATATTTTTTCGGAGAAAATAAAGGACAAAACACAAATTGTTTCATAATGAAAAAAAAAGCAAGTTGCGTTTATTTGTTTCACTAAAACTAAAAATCTTTATAGCATTTATTATAAAATATAAGCATACCATAGCATTTTAAACAATCATATTATTTAAAAAAATTAATTTTGATATTTTTCACAAGAATGAACTCATTTTAATAAATCAGGTTTATGTTTTAAAAATTCATAAAACTGTATTTCCGATGGAAGAGATATGGGACCCCATCCAGTATAAATATCCAGTAAATATTCGACTGCTTCGATGTAATGGAAGCATTGATCACAATCTGCAGATTACAATCCATCTGGCAAATTTGCAAACTCGAGAAAACTATCATTTTCAATCATCTTAATGAAATGTCACGATCAGGGACGTCCATCCGACGGATATATAGACGGTAATAAGGTCCCATCCGACGGACGGCGGCCTATCCAAGCCAATCGGTGTCCCCTACTGACCGTGGGCAGGGCGAGGAATTTTGCGGAGATAAATCTCAACGCTGACCCAGCTGGGACTCGAACCTGGGTATTACAGATTACGAGCCTGGCGCGCTACCGACTGAGCCCCCCTGTTAGGGTACGTTTATAGTGTATGCGTGTGTGTGTGTTGGGGGGGGGGGGGGGGTTTCTGTTGCCAGCGGTGGGAATTGTTGGGCGAGTGCGTTTCGCAGACGGCCATGTTAACACTTGATGGGTGTGTGGGGTGATGAAGGGTGAATAAGGCGAAGGGAGGATCTGCGGGTGGAGGTGATTGCGACTGCGTTTCCGGGCATCCGCCGGACTTTTTAAAAAAATACATCCGACGGAATTTTTAAACAATACGTCCGACGGAATTTTTAAACAATACATCCTGTTCTGCTCTACACCTGATACGATCCGTAAAGGACTTTAAATGTTTCATGAACTAATTTTGGATTAAATATGAGGGGCGCTACCGGAAGTAGTGCAATACCGGTCCAACCCGTGACAGAGGAAGAGCAAGCTCAAAGCACTCCGTCGAACTACAAAAATAAGATTAGTATCTTGATTTCATATGGAAATCGTATCAGATATTAAGCTGAGAAGAACAGATGTTTTTTTTTGTTACCGGTACTGGAAGAAACTTGTTTATTTTCCAAATGTTTTCAGTACAAAGTGTGTTAATAAAGCATAGTAATTTCAGCCTTACGGCTCACAGTGTCAGTATACAATAATTTTCAGCCGAATATGGCACAACATAAAAACACGTTAAAACATTCATCTTCGGCCCCGTGGGGCACACACAAAGCACGAAATACAATGTCTTCAGTCCCTGAAGAATCCGAGAGGGACACACAAATAAACGCGCGGTTAGTATGAGAATTTATAGAATACAGTAGTTTCAACCCCTTAGCGCTCGCACAAAAGCATGAACATAAAAACTTCAGTCCCAATAGAAGGGACACTCAGTCAAACACGTAAGATGTACATAAACAACCATAATAAAATAATTCTAAATTTATACTATAATAGATATTATAGAGTCGCATAATAGAGGATATGACAAAAAAAATCACTCAGTCATAATATTAGCCCCCCATAAAATGTTATTCCATCACAAAAAGGAATCATCAGTAGCAATCTCCAATTTGTCTAAAGCATGATCAAAGTCACCCTCAACCCTCATAATATCCCCAAATCCCGGTGCCAAATTTCATGTTTGGTCCACTTGTCATAAGTCTGTTTGACCCGACAGGTCCCTCCACGTCATCATCAAAACTCAAGATCATCCAATCATCAAGAATGTCGATAAAGGGGAGATCATTTATCCTGATGGGACCCCAGAGCAAAATGGTAATGTAAAACTGAGACATCTTCCGATTTTCCGATATTTGGATTTTTCGATTTTTGGTCCATAACTCCCCCCCCCCCCATAGGGGGGCCCTACCACCCGGGAATCATAGCGAGAATGTACCATTATCACTCTCTTATCCTCTCACAAGGGTTATAAAGCTGGGGCTATAGTCATGAGTCAACCCTGGACCACGGCAAAATAAATTTTCTCGACGGACGGTGGCCACACTCTATTTATAAAAGTTGGGGTCTACAAACTATCTTCGCCGAAACCAGAACATTAGCAGAGGGATCAGTCCTCGTCAAAAGGGGAAAAAGGGGATGAAATAAAAGAAGAAAACAACCCCAAAAAAGAGGAGAGTAATAGTGTAATCCTCAAGTAATTCCGAATATTCCTACCATTAAGGAATAATATGTCGCAGTAATACCGAAAATGCGGAAATGACATAATTTGGAGAATTAATTACGGTTTGGAGAGTTAATTTAGAATTCGCAAAACCAATTGGCCCGGACCCAAAAACCTCTCGGAGTTCCCCTCTACTTATCTCAAATATAAATTCAGGGAATATATTTCCGTTGGGAACCTACCCAATAATATCGCTTCCATTCTGATATCAACATGAAACTTAAAAGAGGTCTAATGGCAACACTTTTTAAATACTAACCCAATTAATAAAAAGGTTGGTACCCCTCTGGAATTGGGTTGTTTGGGTTGTATTATCTCTGAGCGGCACTTTTTTGCACACCATGGGCTAAATGGCCAGGTCACATGGACCCCGAAGGCTCAGAGAAGGTTGGGGGAGGGGAACCACAGGAACAGCTGTTGGGAGACAGATGGTAGCCTCCCGTCAAGGCCATCCAGCGTGTTCTTTAACGTGCACAGGGTATGGCTCTCCCGCACACGGGGCCACGGCTTAACGTCCCATCCGACGGACGGCGGCCTTTCCAAGCCCATCGGTGTCCCCTACTGACCGTGGGCATGGCCGGGAATTTTGCGGAGATAAATCTCAACGCTGACCCAGCTGGGACTCGAACCTGGGAAGTACAGATTACGAGCCTGGCGCGCTACCGACTGAGCCACCCCCTGGAATACCTCCCAACTAAGCTCTAGCTCCTTCCCAAGATAGTGGAGTAGTCTAGTGGCTTTCATACTCAAATCGATTAATAAACTATAACATCAGCAGTAGGGGCCCTCTATCGCCTAATAATTTCCAACGTCCCGTAGTTCCTATGGGGGGGGGGGGAAGTTGACTCTATCATTTCCTAATTGAGAATACCTAATTAATCAAGGTTACTAATCAGGTTAATTAGTTACAAGGGACCATAGCCCTCCATGTCCATAGAATAAATCGCCTTCTAGAGCATAATATCCTTCAGTCATTCATGTGATATAAAATGGTGACATTAGTAGTCCGCCTTCGGTGGCTCCCCCCTTTGCCAAGGGGGAGAGAACGTAGACCCGAACCCGACTCTACCCAGGAGATCAACTTCAACCCAGTTATCACATCTATGTGTGACTGTCTCATATGTATAGTGATATAATTAATATAGTGTTCCCATAAGGAACGCACAGAGAAAATAGCAAAGAATCTATTTAGGTATAAAAGAAAAGTGTGTCACAGTCTCTAATACCCCAGAGTTCAGAGTAGTTAACGGTAGATCCACTTCCCGTCCATTCTGCGGCACATCTCATAGGTAGTGGAGTAGCTAGATGGCGCCCATGGTCAGCCCTATGATCTCATAATGAAAATGAAACCCATTATTATGACTGGGATGGTGTGTGTCTCCAAGTTGTGATATAATGGGATCGAACAGAAAGTAGCTAAGGCCCTCTGTTGTATCAGGAGTCCAGTATTCCATGTAGTGTGGAATGCCTAGACACTGTTGTACCATTTAGTACTCCATCTCTCTCAGTATCCCATATGGAAATGGCATCGATATCAGCTAAGTTATCAAAGTATTAATCATAAATCTCATTAAACAAGAAGTGAATCTAGACTATACTGCCTTTGCCCAGTAATGTGCTCAATATATATATTTCTTGACCATTCAATTGTTTTTGATACAATCAGCTTTCTCATAAGTATAGCATATCGTGTGGAGATACCACAGCTGATTAGCACAGGGTCATTTGCGCGATCCCGTGTACCTAAAGATCCTACGACAATGGCATCCACTATAGCCAGTTTTCCAATAGAGTTATAATAATTAACAATTGGCTTATATTTCTTCTCCTGGCCTGCTCTAAGGAGGAGATCCCATCCTCAAATGGAACCGAAACGTCAATGAATACACTTTGATGTTTGCCAAAAGGCCGAGAGGTGAGTGAGTGAGTGAGTGAGTGAGTGTGTCCACATGAGGCGGACCAAATAATGGGATTTTTGGCCTAGGAGCCTTTTATCCCTAAGATAATTTTTAAAGATATTTAATGACAAAAACCAGAAGAAAAGCGACCAGATGCAAAAACGAAAGTTTCCAGGGCAAGAATCAGAGCCTGATTTTGAAGAGCAAGAATATCACAAAGAGACCAGGGAGCAAGAGAAAAATTGTGATTTTTTATATAGGAAAGGTACATATTCTGTCGTTCCAGCTCATAATGTTTGCATTGAATAATGTAGTGAAATGTTGATTCAACTTCTGGGCAGAAAGGACAAAGGGGTGATTCAGAAAGTTTACACTTGAAAAGGAAAGCATTGAGAGGAGCAACCTCACCTCGAAGGCGGCAAATGAGAATTTCTGAAGAACGTGAAGTATACATGAACGTCTGTTTGGGTTGAAATCTCGGAAGATATGGTAATCTTGTGCCATAATACGAAGAATTCCACTCAAAGTCTAGAATTTCGCGAATAGATTTGGAAGCAGTAGCTAAAGCATCTTCTAAATAGAACAGGGAGGGACTGGTTGCTTGAGGAAAAGAAGCTCCAACCTTAGCATGTCTGTCCGCCTCTTCATTGATGTCGATGCCATGATGTCCAGGAACCCAGATAAATTGCATACTAGAAACAATCCTAGATGATTCCATAATTTGATTATGGAGAGCTAGGATTGCAGAATGAGATTGAGAGGAGATGTTGAGTAGACCGGAGAGAACCGCTTTGCTGTCAGTTAAAATGATGTAGTCTTTAGCCTCGGTAGTGTATTGTTGTAAAGCAATTCTAATAGCTTCAGCTTCCACGCTGAAAGTGGAAAAAATATGATGGCGACTGATAGCCACATTCACTTGTAATTGTGGACATATGATGCCCAATCCAACGCCATTACGGGATTTTGATGCGTCTGTTCCAATAATTATTTTTTTATTCCATTGATTATGTCGGATCAGGTTGAAATCATGCAGAATATCACAATGATGATTATCAAAAGAATGTTGAAACGGAAACTTATTTATTGTGATCTGTATCTGAGGAGTAGACCAGGGAGAGTGATTAAACTTTCTGGAAGAGGGCGTGTCATCAGGAATCTGTGAGGTCTTCATTAGGTCATTAGCTATAAGCAAGAATGGTCTTTGTGAGGTTTTCCATTTATAATGTTGGAGATAATGCGGCGCTTGACATGCATTGCGAAACGATGAGGCATACGGAGAGCAACGCTCTTTCAAATATATTTTGGTTGCCATCAGGCGAGCAGCTATATTCAAAGGTATAGTTGATGTCAGTGCATAGAGAATTGGGAGAGGTGTAGCTCGGGGAAGTCCAGTGGCTGCTCTTAAGGCAGCGTGATAAATTGGATTAATGATGTTCCAATTTGATCGTGGAACAGAAGATAGAAAATGACCACAGTATAAAAACTTTGTACGTAAAGTGGCGTTTACGATTGTAAGGAGCGTGGCACTAGGTATGTTATGTTTCTTAGCAGCAATACCTCGTACGACATTGAGAATTTTTTGGCCAGATTCACGGAGATGTAAAAAATGATTCTTCAAAGAGCCTGTGTTCTGAAGATGAATTCCTAGGATTTTTATTGTATTCACCCATGGGATGGGTAAATTATGTAGGTACAGAGGAGGTTTTATTGTCTTCTTTCTCCGGGTTACAAGCATGGCCGAACTCTTTAGAGCTGAAAAGGACAAACCCCAAGATTTAGACCACTCAGCAATAAGTGAAAGATTTTCCTGACATTTTTTGAAAAGAGAATGAAAATTGGCACCCGAGCCAAAGAGGATGATGTCATCAGCATATATGGTGAATTATTGGATATTCGGCTCGGTAGATCAGATAAAAGAATATTAAACAAGAAAGGTGAGAGTACGCTACCTTGAGGAATGCCAATAGTTGGATACTGTATGTCCGAAAAGTGTCCACCCCAACGCGTCCGAAATCTGCGATTCATGAGGTAATTCGTAAACCATTTGTGACAATTGCCTTTAATTCCAATTTGAAGAAGTTTGTGAAGAAGAGCAGGAATGGACACAGAATCATACGCTCGTTGGATATCTAAATGCAAAATAATTGCAACATGCTTACGTTGGAGAGTTTCATTAATATTGAGGATCAAAGGAGATAATGCATGTCCTGTACCTTTAAAAGGAACTGAGCCATGAATCTCCGGTGGAAGAAATGCTGTGTTAATTAGAATCCATGATAGGCGTGACCAAATTATACGTTCAAAGTTTTTGACCATGATTGACGTTAATGCGATGTGTCTGTATGATTGAATGTCAGTTCCATCTTTACCTGGTTTTTTGATGGGAATAAGAGTGGACATCGTCCAGGATTGAGGAATAATGCCAACTGACCATATTTGATTAAAGGTAATCAGTAATTGTCCCAAATGGTTGTCAGGAATCTTCTTAATCATGGTTGCCGAGATGTTGTTTGGACCCGGAGATGTTTTCCGTTGTCGTTGTATAGCCCGTTTTAATTCTGCTATATTAAAAGACAAATTCAGGATTGAGGAGAAATCAAATCCAGAAGGAGAGATATCTGGATGCTGTGATATAGAATCAGTAGTCGCCCATTGAGTGGCAAACAAATTGGCTTGTTCCTGAGCTTGGACACAAATGGTGGAATTATGAATGAGGAGGTTCGTGGATGTTGAAGATGGAGATCCTAAAAATGTTGAAGTCGACGATAGTGCGAGAAGATGTTGGTAGATGAACGAATAATGTTGGATATGTGATTCCAATATCTCTATTTTGCACGTGAAATGGTAACTTTAAGTTTAGCTACACTATGTTTATAATTCATCCAATCAGACTTTAGCAAAGATGAGCGTGCACTGAAAAAATTACGATGTTTTATTGCCAATGCTTTTTGGCATTTTGTATTCCACCATGGAGTCAAAGATTTTCGATAATGTCTGCGAGTGATAATGGCAGTTTCCGCAGCTAAAAGAATATGCTTTTCAAAATCGTCATAACAAGTAATTTCAGATGGGTCGGTGTTCTCTAAGAATCGTTGAAAGGTACTATAATCAATTTGTTTGTTTAAAAGGAAGGAATCTACATGCTGAAATGAAGAAGAATTATGATGATAAATCTGTATTATAATGGGATGGTGATCACTACCCCAAGTTGATGGGATGACGCGCCAGGAATTATAAGATATTTTCGGAGCAGAAGATTAAGTCGATACATGACGAGGTTAAGAAGCTTCGTCTGGTGGTTGTGCCAGAATTCATTAAACACATAGAAGAATTTTGAAGCCAAGAGGCAATTTGGAGTCCGGGGATGGAGGAAAAAGAAGAACCCCATAGTGGATGATGAGCATTGAAATCTCCGCCAATCAGTGAAATTGGAGGTAGGGTAGTTTCCAGATAATTAAGGATATTAGGACCATAAATGGCATCCGGGATATATACATTAACAATTACGAACGGTTTGTGTTGGAAAAATACTTCAATCGCCATGAATTCTCCGGTGCAAGAAGATGGATTGTCTGGAATGTCGAGGATACGACTGGAAAGAGAAGCTTTGACAGCAATAATAAGGCCACCACCACGTCCAGTAATACGATCTTTTCGATAAATAATATAATTAGGGATAGTATAATGAGAATTATCATCAATCCAAGTTTCTTGTAATAAAATGATATCCGGGGAAAAGGAAGAAATTCCAAGCAACAGGAGATAGGAGTTAGCACGAAGGCTTTTGGCATTCCATTGAAGAAAAAGAAGACACATAAAAAGAAAAAGGAGAAACGGAGGAGGGAACGAAATATTTCTTCCCCTTAGACTTTTGTTTTCGTTTATGAGGAATGTAAGGACTGTCAAGAAAATCCATAGCAGAAAAGTTATTGATGGGATCATCAGGGTCCTGTGGAACATTGATGTCCGTAGTAGAAATAGAAGGTTATGCAAAATGTAATTGTGCAGGTCGGAGTAAAGGAATAGTCATATTCATTGTTGCACTCTTTTCCGGAATATTCAAACTTGAGGACGTTTTCAGAGAAGCATTCTTATCAATGGCAATTTGTGCAGAAGATATGTCTTGAGGATTAAGTGATTTAGAAATAGGTGCAATCTCAATTTTGCTTTGGGTAGTTGAGTCAGTCTGTCTTGTTAATTCCGGCATGAAAGAGGAGAACATGACTGATAAACGCTTCTCGAATTCAGACAGAGCATTTTCTATTAACGATGTGATAAGTTGTGACATCCCATTATACATTTCTTGAATTGTAGTAACATCCGATGGAGGCATTATATTTTTCCGGGTTGTAGATGCATATGTCTGTCTTGAGGGTAATATGGCCGCTCGAGCTGAAACATATGTAGTACGTCTGGTACATTAATAGTTGAGAATAGTGGTTTCGAGTTGACGCTTCGGACACTGAAGGGAGGTGGCTTCATGAGTATCGCCACATAAACAACAATGTAGTTCAGAAGATGTACAAGAGGTAGCATGATGTTCCTCACCACATCGGGAACATCGAGGTTTGCTTCGACATGTTTTCTTTCCATGTCCAAATCTGCAACAGTTATCGCACTGTCGTGGTCTATCTACGAAAATGGTGGAATGATGTATTTCCCACCATAGAATTATTTCGTGGGGCATTTGAAGATCAACAATTGTTATTAACACACTTGGCAAGGGAGACATGGTGTTGCCATCACGTTTGAAAAAACGACGAATTGAATAAATATGATGACCTTAAAATGATAGTTCCGTAAATAAGTCATCGAAAGAGATTTCAGTATCAATGTTGCGAAGTAAAAATTTAGTTGTTAATGATTCTGTCAAGAGTTCATGCTCAACTGGTGTATTTAATATCTGTGTGATATTAAGCAACTCAAGGGTGCATTCGACGGAAGTTGTTGTGATTATCAAGTCACGTCTTAGTGCGTTTGACGATTAAAATATCTTCTGGGTTTGAAAGTTGAGTTGTCAGCTGCTAGTTCAAAAAATTAGGTTTAGCCGTGGATATGGGCTTCGAAATAACTTTTATCCTAATGTAAAAAGATTATTTGATTTAGCATAAGATAACAGATCAGAATTATTCATAAACGTTTTGGAATATAGAGACTGAAACTGTTGCTGCATTGCAGAGTTGTCACTACGTAAACGTTTTGACACTCCCGAGGGATCATCCATTTTGAAAATGCAAAATTAAAGTACACGCAGAAACTGCTGTGCGTAGTGCAGAACTTCCACACCAAAGTCTGTCAAAAAGTCTATAGACACCGACGGGAAAAAATAAAAATAAACACAGACCTGAAAAGCTCCGAAATATACCCACACCTAGGGTGAAGAAAAGAAAGGTGGCCCTTCATGTAGTACACTCACTACCGAAGAGTAGAAAAAAGGATATCAGCACCAACGTAGAATATCAACGAAAACTCGCGAAGAGTGACGGCAAGTGTTCCATCTTTTATAAGCGTAGATTGTCAACTACACCAGAACTACAAGTATCCATCTATATAGTCCTCACATCTGTTGAAATAAATAGTAACGAAAAATGTAAAAAAAAGTCTTTTTTTATTTTTTGAATTTGTCTAAAATTTAATTATAAGCTATTTATTTCAAAAATGAAAATTAATAACCTAATTTATTCTGACTTTATTAAAAGATCATGCAATATTTCGATATTAATTAAAAAAGTTTTTAGAAACTGAGAAGTAATTAGTTGACTTTCAATACATTTTTCATAGCACCGTAATGTAATTGGTAATCCAATATTTAATCTACGTCTTCAAAACACAAATCTAGTTCTGATTAATTCTAAACTCAGTTAAGAGATTTACATAGAAATGTACAATATAAAAATATCCATAACAACAGCATAATTTTAACGAATTTCTGATTTACAGACTACACAGGGATTAACTGATCAGTCGAGGAGTCATTTCACACCCTAAACATTTAACCTCTAATCATTATTTTATTTCCCAATCCAAAGAGGTTTAACATGTTAGGGAAAAGAGTGAAAATATCTTCATCATAAATATAATAAAGAATTAAAAATATACTCCCTCAAGCAGCTGCTTGCAACAGCGATCTGACAGGAGCCTGTCAGTTTCTTCGCCATAGTCGAAGGTCTGTGAGGGTGGTGACCCCTTTGATCGCTTTAATACGCCATAGAGAAGATGTGCGTTTGGTTGGGTTGTTTTATCTCTGACCGGTAGTTATTTGCACACAAGGGGCTAAATGGCCACGTCATAAAGAACCAGAGGGATCAGTTTCGGTTGCGGGAAAGTGACCGAATGGAACAGCTGTTATGAGACAGATGGTAACCTCCCATCCAACGTTTTATTTAACCTGCACAGGGTATGATACATACAGAATTTCTACACTATTTTCTTGTGGTTTTCATCAGTTTTTATTCTACCAATATTGTCATTTTACGACAGTTTGGTATTTTTTGTCTTCTAGTATTGGCTTTGGTAATTTTACGCTTATGACGTCATCTCCTTGAACTTTATATATATATATATAATATAGCAATGGTTCTCAACCTTTTATGCCTCAGGTACCTCCTGGAAATGTGTATGTTACTGGCGTACCCCATGTATAGATACAGAAAATTATAGTTATATTATAACAATGGGAATAAAATGAAACTCATATATATATACACATTCTTTATTGTAAAATTTTCAATCAAAATATCATCACCAGAATTATTCCGGATATTGGAGCAATCTTCCGATGTCTGTCGTTTTGAAAAAGTTCGGTAATATCTTGTCAGTGACCTAGTTCTTTATAGGCAAGTTGTTAAAGGATGAAAATCTATTACAATCTATTTATTAACCGTGGAGTTGATCAATTGACCTGCCGCTTCTCTATCTGAACGGTTTAATTCTTCGCTCCCTTCTGGAATATTAACTAACCACTTTTACTTCTCTTTCGTCAAATAGGATGATTAGTTAGATTTGACTGCTTGCTAAAACTAATTCGTGACGGAAATCCTAATGATGAAACAAATAAAAGGCGTATCCGGGTTTACGTTTGTAACAGCATTGTTGTGTCATCGATTCTTTAGCATAGAAGCTGTTTTATTCGTTTCGCTTTCATCGTGAAAGGTTAATTTTTTTAAAAAAAGTCTCATCGTATGATGAGAAAGAAATGTTTTCGATGCATTGTAGCAGTTAGTAGTGAATATAGAAATTAGGATTTCAACTCAAATAGATTTATTGGTTTTTTAGATATCGTTATTTGTGTTATTAAGATCTTTCCGGGAGTCTCCGAAACGACACATAGGAGTCATTTCTGCAGATAAGTTTTGTCGAAATAGGATTTTCTCAATTACGAATAGTTATGGAATACAACGGACTCCTTTATCACGGCATGATACTGTTGCAGTAACGTTCACTTCAGTGAACTCTTATTACGACGAATGTTGCGCAAATATACTACGGCAGGGAATACTTTAAAGTCCCAGAATTTTGTGATGTTCTGAGCATTTCACAGCTAAATTAGGACGTTCCCAATTTTGTGCTGTAAACCACTTTACCTCACGTAAAAAAATAGATTTTTTCCTCGTATTTACTTAATATATATATATAACATATTAAATTATGAATAATTACGGTTTAATGTTGGAAAAGTTACCTTGCTTGTAACTTTGTGACGTTTTGATCATTTAAATTATTCATAAATTCAGTCTATTGTTTAATTCGGTAAAAGTTTCACATGTGATTGAAAGATTTAAGGAGGTAACGAGTGTAAAACGAAATTTGTTCCATCCCTCTCATGAGGGGTTCTTTTACGTAAGAGCGGCACTTTTTGTCACATATTGGACAAAATGGCCACTCCACAAGGACTCCATAAACTCGAGTAACCGTTCAGGAGAACCGACTGATTTGTTGCACACGCTAACAACGTTACCACGACTTCGCCTAGGAACTTTTGGATTCCTTCGCGCGAACTACCGTCTATGAATTTCTGCTTAGTGAAGTTATTAATAATTTAAGAGGGATATTTGGTGAAAGAAAGTGTAAGGAGAAGAAGGCTAGCTTTGCACAAGCGTAAGTGGAGACGTTCTGCGGAATTTTACCGAAGCTGAATGTGGCAAATTGATGTGCAGGAACAAAAACAACTGTAAGGGGCGATCTAACCAGTGTTTTCAAATGTCTAACAGTCATGACTGTTTGGCACAGTGGTTCCACCCTAAAGTTATTCAATGAGTGTTTTATACCGTTCAGGAGTACATTCTAAGATACCTGGAAAAGCCGTTGTATGTTTATTTTGAGTAATTTTGCAGAATTTTTAAATTAATATGTAAATTAATGCATTTAATCATCTTGTGAATATATATAAGTCAATGTATGTTGCAGGTTTGTGATCCCTGGAGCATATCGATGTACATTGGCTTCTGCACTTTGCTCTAACAGTGTAATTCTTTTTTTTTGGTTGATACGGGAAGTGCCTGCTGCCATCTGTTGAACGTTTATAAAAGTAAAAAACCCGATATGATGTTTATTGAAAATGTCAGCAATTGTATAAAATATAATTATATAGATCATGTTATCGTGCATTGACACATAAATCTCAATTTATTATAGTATACTAAATGCTGTAGGTTGTTCAAAATATTAATTTTTTTTTTCTATAGCATAGCTACTACCAGTTTTACAAAATTCGATTTTATTGAAGAAAATGATTATATTACTTCTTGATATTTTCTCTCTAAAAGAAAAGTAAATTATGAATGTACCTCATGAAGAAAATGAACATTTTTCAGAGTCAAAGGTGTATGTAAAATTAGTCACGTTGTGTAAGCAATTGAAAATTTTGCTCGGCGGTGAAAAAATAATGCAGGGAACTCGCTCCTCCCCCTGACTAGGTGGCTTCACTGCAATGCACGAATTTGCCATGTTTAGAGGGCGCTGCAATCGAAAAGTTTACATTACGTCTATGGAAGCTAGCTCTCTTCTCCCTTAGACACTCCTTGACAAAAGCTTCGGCTCACGCGAGCATTAAATTATTCCTCCAAAAATATGTATTCAATGATAATGTCTGATTATTCATTATTATTATGACGTGTTTGGTTTTTAAATAATTATATATTAAGTGTTTTGGTTATAAATATAAAGCAGCAGTCATCGACATATGATGTGGAAGAAAGGTACGACTTTATGTGAAATATGATTTAAATTATTCTTCGCATATTTAAGGTCCCTTCATATGATTCGTGAATGAATCTCTGCTCCTGTTCACCCAGAAACAGGCAAATACTTTAGCTTCGCTTATAATTATCTTTCGTGTCGTCTCGATCATTGATTGGTTATATTGCTTAGCTACAGTTTGAATATGACCTGGGGTCGAGCATGGAATAAATATTTCTTTTTGTTATCCTAACGTCTGGCCTTTCTCACAGATTTTCTATTTAAGATATATTAAAGTGAGAGAATCCTCTCAGATCTCTGTAGTAAGTAGCTGAGTGAGTGATAATTTATTACTTTTTTCTTTTTTTCGGTGTTATAAATAACTGGGTGGACACTTGTTATAATCTGTGCAGTTAGTTTAGTATTTTTAAACAATTGGACAGATAGTTGCTATAGTTTGTTTACAGATTTTTTTAAGTTCATAAAGGATGAAAGTAGAAAAAGTGCGAAAATAAGATGATTTGAACGGTTCCTGGAAACATGCAAATTATATAATTAAATGAATCATTATTATTAGAACAAAGTAGCTACAAATTTATTTTAGAATAGTAATACAGAATATTAAGTACCTCCTACCTATTACATTTATTCCAGGAATAATTACGAAGTGAACTTTATTCCAAATAATCAAATTATAAAAATAATAAATACCCCCTCAAGCAGCTGCTTGCCACAGAGGTCTGACAGGAGCCTGTCAGTTTACATGCCATAGTTGAAGGTCTGAGAGGATGGCAGGACCTCAGCAGGAAAACGACACATACATCCATGCCTTACCCGGGGCTCGAACCCAGGTCCCTTTACTAATACTAAATATTGGCTTTAAAAGAATATGCTACTGAAAAACAATAAAATTTCCTTGTTCCCTTCTCAGAAATTTCAAACATTTCTCCTTAAAGAGTTTCGGTGTATAGGAACCAAGGTTCTCCTTAAAGCTTTCCGATGTATTGGAAAAAAGATTCTTCTTAAAATTTAATTTCGATTAACGGGGTTTTGAAAGGATAAATTAGTCAAAACATCTTAATGTGATCGACTCTAAGAAGCAATAGTAATTATACAAATACAGCATATTCATGGAAACATTTAATGAATACTTGATGCATTCGGGTATTCTGTTTTACAAAATTTTGGACATATCGCAAAGATATATCCGCTACATAGAGTCATATAGTGCATAAAGCTGCTTCGAGGATTGAACGAAAAATATTTTATTCAATACATTTATTGTATATATTTAGTGGTGGTTAATGCGATTTTTTCCCTTCATATTCTTGAATGTACATCACTCTATTCCTATATATTCATATACTTTGTACATATTACAGCCAATGTCAGAAATTGATTTATGTTGATATTATCTAGTTTCTCTAATCAATTCCTATATTAATAAATTTCCCTGGATAATCTGTATATTGTGTTCATTGAATATTAAATTATAATTCTTACCCATTCTATTGCAGACTTTGCTATTAATCTATACCAGTGTCTCGCAAACTGTGTGCCGCGAGAGATTTTCAAATTGACACTAGATATTCCAAAGATTTCATTTTGACTTGACTTGTGTTATCGACGTGCTTTAATATCGACGTCCTATCGCCGTGCTTTAATAAAAATCTTTCAGATTTTATCAACTGGGATCTTGTAAGTATTTATCAAGCTTTTTCCAAATTTTGGTATTAATTTTTGATTATTTCAAGCCATAGAATGGACAAATATTTAAAACAAACACCGAGTTATGATTAATTATATTTATTATTATTTTTATTTTAAATAAAATGCATTTAACGAAACTTCAATTTTCCTCTTTTTACGTAACCATAAAAAATACTTTTTTAGGTGTGCCGCGGGAAAAAAAATAGATTCAGTGTGCCGCGGAAAAAAATTAGATTCAGTGTGACGCAGAGTAAAAAAGCTTGCGAGACACTGATTTATACAATAACTCCTTGTAAAGACAGATTTATACGAGATAATTAGATATGATAATTCTACAACAAATAACATGCACAATGTTTTAGAAATCTTAGGATTTCTGTCATTGCTTTTATTATTTTAAATAATACCATTCAAACTTTGATTCAGTTTTGCTTGTGAACTACATTTAACTGATAAAAATCTATGTTACACCACAGCACAAATAAATAAAGGTGAGTTATGGAAAAGTTAGTATTTGAATTTAAAAGAAGATAACTGAGGTTTCAAAACACAATTATTGTTTGGGAATTAATGATAATACGAGAATATGGAAGTGCATGGTGGCAAAACATGACACATTCAGCAACAAGAAAAATCTGAAGCATTCGAAAGAACTTTACTAATATTTTTATATACTGAAATGTTAAATGCAAAAGTTTCAGAAACGGAAGTTTTAATTACAATTAGTTCAAAGAAAGATATTTTAAATCCTTTGAAAAATGAATTATTGAAGAAAAAAATACAATTATTCAACTTTTAGAATGGAAAATAATGCGAAATGCGACAGAAATGGTTAGTTAATTGTATTTTAATGTTTTAATATATAACAAAATGATCTCATTTCAAATGTTATTCTTTTCTAAGGAAGTAGACAATTGATTTCACTAATCAGTTCGATTGGGGTTGTTTATCTCTGAGAGAGAATTTTTTTTTAACATAATGTACAAAATGGTCAGATCACAAGGGCCACAAAGGCTCAGGGGAATTTGGGGAAATGAATCATTGGATAACTGTTAATAAGAAGATAGTAGCCTCCCTTCAAGGTCACTTTAGCATGTTCTTTAATGTAGACAAGTCCACATTTAATGACCATACAACGCATGTCGGCATTTCGAAGCCCATCGATGTTTCCTGTCTAAACGTGGAAGGGCGATGGTTTTAGTCACTAATTAGTAAAGCAGTAAAGGAAGATCCATCTCTACTTCTTTTTTCGTTCTTTTCTCTTTCTGGTTTCAGGTACGAAACGTTTTATTTTTCGGAACCAAAAATTCATAGTAATCGGGGTACAACTGTTTTAGAGAAAATATTAAACCTAATTGTCACTTAAGTAACCTAATCTCATGCCGCTTCCAATGTTTCAAGTCTCTAAATAGCAATACTAATAGCAATAATGAACTATGATGCCTGAATTTTTTTCATCTTTGAGAAAATGCATTAGAACTACCTAATAAATTCATCACTCTGTGAATCCTTTAGTACCACTTAAAAACTAACTTTTCACTTCAAAGTTCGACTCAGTAATAATAAAATTTCAAATTTTTCCTGTAGTTATGATAAATATCAACGAAAAATAATAAAATCAATGATTTATTTAATTATTTTACCATCCCGGTGACTGAGTGGTTAGCGTGCTTGGCTGCTGATCGAAGAGACCCGAGTCCGACTCCTGAGTATGGTATCGATGTTTTCGTTCTTGTGTTTTTTTCTGCAGAAGTATCTTCTTTAGCACCAATCACCACTCTGACATGTACTGACAGGTTTCTCTCACAACTCCGTGTCAAACAACTGCTTAAGGGATATATATATATATACAGTGGACCTTCGTTATAGCGCTGCTCGGTATACCGCGCACTCGGTTATAGCGCGGGCGATGTTCGCGATAAGTTCAAACATGTTTATACAGGTCCGTGCGGCGTTAGTGAGTATCGCATTTTATTGTTACTGCGTATTGAGTAATTGTGTATGTATTGAGTTCCTGCATGTATTTTGAATAGTGTTTAAATATTGTATGCATGGTGAGTAAAAGAAAAGCTTACAGTGTGAAATTTATTGTGTCGCCACCGCGCCGCTCGGTATAACGCGGTTCACCTTATAACACGGGTGTTGTTTCCCGCCCGACATGCGCGTTATATCGGGGGTCCACTGTATTTCATTTTGTAAAATTTCTACCTTTTAATCAGTCTTAAGCTAATAAAAATGAGCACCATTTAATTTTTTTGCTCTCTTCATTATGAGTGTTTTTCTTCTTCTACCATTTTAGAATTTCCCTTAGAGTTTATAATGATGTTTCTCAAGAATTTTCAGATTTTACGAATTATTTCCATTATTTTTCTTTCTAAGTAACGTCAAGATTTAAATTTCGTCTTGAAATAACTACATTATGACATTGCTTATAATAACCCATATTGAGAAAAAATCAAAAAGCGTTTAACGGCATTTCTTTCGGTATTGACGAGGCTCAAGCTATATATCCAGCATCATCCATCACATAACTATCTCCCAGCTCCATCTGCAATCAAAACAACTCATCATTTCCTTCTTAAGATAAAGGTTTTGCATTTGAATCCTTTAAAATATATTGTAATCTATGAATTTTACACGGCAGCGCGACAATTGGGTGGAAGTCAACTGGATGGATAACAATTGTAGTGCGACAATTGGGGGGATAACACAATTGGGTGGACAATTGGATGGAACACAATTAGGGGGATATGACAAATGAGTTGAAATAAGGAAATTATGAGAAATAGCAATTATCCATCTGAAATATTATTACTGACATGGCGGGAATCGAGGTACATGCTAGAGCGCTCTACCATAAAAACAACGCATCTCACGACAATACTCTTCCACGATAAGACATAAATCTTTCACTAAAATGTGGCGGACCTTGCGCCATCTATACTTCATTAGAGGCAACTTATTTCCAATTGTTGCCAATGATTTAGATGTTAATGACAAGGTCACTCACTCTTAAGCGTTCTAACCGAAATAATTCTAAATTACAGGAACGCATTGCAGTATTTGTATCTATTCTCCTTAATCCTTTTTTCTATACGGGATTTGCACGTACACTCTTTAATGCGACACCACAGTATAGAAGAATTTTTACGAAGTCTATTCCTTCTAATCGTAGTAAACGGAAAATGAAAGAAATGCCCTACTGCATTTTATTATTATATTTCATTATATAATTCATTATTACATGCGTTTCCTTAATTACAAAGAAAGCACGTGATCTCTAATGCACACCGAAGAAAGAACGCAACAACCATTAGATCTGTTGTTTCACTTATAACTCAGGTGAAGAGAAATCGTTCGGGAGTTATCACACCGGTCTATGACAACATCGTTGGCGTTTTATTGTTGCACATGTAGCTCTAAATCAATTTAAAAAAAAACGTTTCCGAAAAAATTCAATAATGGTGAAATTTTGCCGTGGATCGAACCTTAGTACTGTGATACAATATACGTAAATGTGAATTTCCATACAAAGTTCCGTAAATCGGGGACTACTGTAATAAAAAAAAAATAGGAAATTATGGTTAGTTTCGCTGCACAGTAGTTATAAATTATACTAAGCAAGAAATCGGGAAAACTTGTAGCCAAACACATAATTACTTGCTACAAAAATATTTATGAGTTTCTCAATGGAATTGGTTTATTGGAAGTATTTTATGATTCGTCAAGCATTGAAGGATAAATTGAGCTGGGAAAGATGTAGGATATCTTTGGATGATCTTCTGTGGTGTTTTGTAGATGACATCGTAATAGACAAATATGTTGCATTCATAAACTCCGTTTAGGTCCTTCGATTGTTCCTTGGGAATCCCATTCCTGCTGTAGACTGGTAGGAGACTTTGGAATTCGGATCGTCATTTCGAACACGGAAATCTGTCCAATTGATCGTCATAAACGTGGTGATTCATGATCACACGTGGCGATTGTTGAAACGACTTCTTTTCCTCTAGGGATGTGTAGATGGCTTCAGCCTCTAGTGGTGGGAGAACGGGTCTTTGCCCCATGTCTGCGATTAGGGGGCTGTTTGATATTGTCGGCATTCCCTCTCTCAATAAACATAGTTTCTTTAAACATTCCACTAATCATTTTCTCTCCATAGGTAGTTGGAATGTGAGGACTCTGCACAGACCTTTTCTCTTGATGTCCTCACACAAGAATTCCACCGTTATAATTTAGATATTCTCGACTTGCAAGAGACCAGATGGACAGATAAAAGTCAGATTCTTAAAAATAATCTTAAATTTCTCTTTTCAGGGAGGGACGAAAATAAGCATCACCAAGGCGTGGGTCTGCTTCTTAGCAGACACGCTAGTGATGCTCTTCTAGGATAAGAGTGCATTAATGAAAAGTTTCTTAGAGCAAAATTTCAGACAAGCGTTAAGGACTTCAATCTTATCTACTGTTATGCCCCTACTAAGAATGACAATGGGGATGAGAAGGATAGGTTTTATGGACAACTTCAGGATATTTTGAATTCTGTCAAGAAAGGAGATATTAACCCTTGTTCTTGGTGACTTCTATGCCAAAGTTGGTACTGACTCTGACGTTTGGGGAGGAGTAATAGGCCCTTTTGGTATTGGTAGCTGCAATGGCAATGGGCAATGTCTCCTACAGGTAAGTAAACTCAATGGATTCAGAATAACTAACACTTATTACAAACACCGTGACATGCAAAGTACACATGGGTTTCACCTGATTGGCTGCATAAGAATATGATTGATTATATATTAATTAACAGCAAATGGGCTAGTTCTGTTAGGAATACTAGGGCATATAGGGGAGCTGAAATTGGATCTGACCATTACCTTGTTAAAAGTGTGTTGCAACTTAAACTTAAAAAGTGTTGTGCTAGGGTTAAAAAATTTATTTTTAATACTGAAGCTCTGAAAGATCCAGTTATAGCCAAAGCTTACCATGATAGGTTACTTAGTCATTATGACAGTCATGGTTTGCTTACTACTGAAGTTGAGGAAGAATGGGATCATTTTAAACAGGCTTTTTTGGACACTAACAGTACTCTTTTAGGAAAAAAGGAGCAGAAGAGCCAAAATTATGTGAGTGATAAGGCACTTGAGCTAATTTCGGAAAGAAAGAACTGCAGTAATGTCCTTAATCAATACCCTACTAGTCCTAATAGAAAGCATTACAGAGAGCTTAATAAACGTCTAAAGGATCAGTTAGCTGCTGATAAGAATCTTTGGCTTGATGGCTTGGCTGACAAAGCCGAGAAAGCAGTTAGACAGCACAACAACAGAGAGCTGTACCAGATAGATAATGTTTTGTGTGGTAGAAAACGGACAGGTATACAGGGATTAAAGGATAAAGAAGTTAAGGTTATAGATGGTGAAAATTCTGCCATGGTTAGGTGGGCTGAGCATTTCAGTGATATTCTAAACAATGCGGTTAGTTCTATTCCCATTGTTTGCAATGATGATAGATGCATTGGTGGCTTTAATGTTGGCCCTATAACACAATCTGAAGTTATTTTGGCTGTTTCTAAACTTAAACTTCATAAATCCCCAGGGGTAGGTGAAATTACTACTGAAATGCTTAGAGCTGGGAATGTTTCGGTTACCACTTGGATGACTGAAATTTTGAATATCTTTTATGATAAAGGCATGGTTCCTAGGGATTTTACCAGACCTATTATTATCCCTATTTTCAAAAAAGGTGATCGCAGTTTTTCTGATAACTATAGGGGTGTCAGCCTACTCTCTGTTCCAGGGAAAGTTCTTTGCATGATTGTGCTTAACGAAATAAAGAATCTGGTTGACAGGCAAATGCGTAATGAGTAATATGGATTCAGAAGTGGTAGGGGATGTGTGGTTCATGTATTTTTACTTAGGAAGTTTCTTGAAAAATGTTTAGAATTTCTGAAACCTTTCGTTAATTTAAAAAATACTTTTGACTGTGTTGATCGACATAATTTGTGGTTGATTGTGAAATCATGTGGTATACCAGACAAGTTAGTTAACATTATGAAAGCTCTCTATAATAACACTGAGTCGTGTGTGAGAGTTGGTAAGGCCTGTAGCAATTGGTTTAGCATTACTTCTGGTGTTCGACAAGGGTGCATTTTGTCTCCTTTTCTCTTTAGCTTGGTTATTGATTATGTTATGCGAAATTCACTTCAAGGGAAAGATTTTGGCCTTAAATTGGCTGAAGATACGAAAATTTCTGATTTAGATTATGCTGATGATTTAGCCCTTTTGGCAAATGATGTTGATGAGATGAACTCTTTCATTCGAGCTGTTGATGAGACTGGTAGTAGAGTAGGTTTGGTTATAAACAGAGAGAAAACTAAAGTGATGAAAATTGGTCAGGCAGGCTGTGATTCAGTTAATCTTAATGGTTGCCGTCTTGAGCAGGTGTCACAGTTTAATTATCTTGGGAGCTAGGTAACAGATAATGGTGATGTGCGGCATTAGATTAACAGACGAATACGGATTGCTGCCGGTACTTTTAAGAATCTATGGAGAGTGTGGAGAAATAGGCGTATACACCTAAAGACTAAAATTAGACTGTATAATAGTTTGGTTCTTTCTAGGGTTAGTTATGGTAGTGAAACTTGAACACTTTGTAAACAAGATAACAGGAAACTAGATGCTTACGCAGTATCTTGGGCATTAGGTGGTTCAACTTTGTAACTAATGATGAGGTTAGGCAAAGGAGTTTGCAACCTCCGTTAAGCAGCATATTGTGCAGAGAGAGACTCCGTTGGTTTGGCCATGTTGCCCGTATGAATAATTATAGATTGGCGAATAGGGTTATGAACAGTGTGCCTAAAGGCCTCAGAAAGAAGGGGAGACCTAGGATGCGGTGGTCAGACAATGTGAAACAGGACCTTGTTAGAAATGGTGTGCAGTGGCCAGATGCAGTAGTTGTAGCTGAGGATAGACTTGCTTGGAGAACTAAATTGCACGGTCTGGTTGGACCTCCGTAGCCCATGGCTGCTTGATGATGATGATGACGATGACGACGACGACGACGACGACGACGACGATGATGATGATGATGATGATGATGATGATGATGATGATGATGATGATGATGATGATGATGATGATGATGATGATGATGATGATGATGATTTTAAGCAATTCTGATTAACTTAACAATCAATAAATATTAGTATAAAATACTGAGAACAGAAAGCACATCCATGATTTTTAAGTAACAAAATCCTAAAATTTTCAAGTAACCAATTGTATTTTTGTATAGTTGCTCCGTCCTCATGTGTGTGCTGACGAAGCTAGATCATCGGTCAGCTAGCCTAACTAGGGCGCCGTGTCTCGCAGAGCACAGACACGGCGCCCATGAACGCCGTTTGCCAACCTCTCCCTATATAGGACCACTAAAAACAGCGGATCGCCAGCGCCACATCGGATGAAAACGTAACTAGCGCTGCTGTCGCTTCACGTCGTGAAATCGGCAGGCATTCCATTACGTAGGCACCGGTCCACTTCCAGAAGCTTTGGTTGATCAGTGCAAGTCATGTCGCTAAAACCTTCGTATGAGCGAATGCGTTCTCGTCATAATGGAAAATCGTCTTATGAGCGGATCGTCATAAAGTGAAACGTCGTAAAGCTGGGTATTACTGTAAGAAGTTGAAATCAACACAAGTACTGAAAGGATGAATTTTGGCAGCAGGCTGTAATGTGTGCTCAATAACTGTAAGAGGAAAATTCCTTGAAATTGGATTGTAATATTTCTTACTATTAATATTTCGGTCCAAATGAAAGTTTTAGTGATGGAAATAAGCTTTTCTTTACTGTATATCAGTGTCCACATTACGAAAACGATCTCATAAGGCATTCAGAACTTAGTCTGTTACTGTTATTGTGAACATTCAACCAAAGTCATTGTATAGTGTTCCATGTTCTGTCAGGATGTTGGAAAGCTACATATTGTAAAAGGAATAGCATAAGCTAAGGGCTACATCAAAATACCGGAAACAAAATTATTACCAAGGGACTTTGATCTTAATTTGGAATGAACGTAGATCTTAATAATGTTTTAATTAACTGGACGAAATGCACTTAGTCAGTGTGAAAAGGTTCTTCAGAAGAGGTTAGCAGGTAGCAAGATTGAAAAGATGGAATCGACTGGACAGTCTCCACATTTTAAGACACTACAGAGCTTGTATTGCAGAATAGGTAAGGAAATTTCAGAGCAGAGACGTCCAAATACGCGAGTTAATTAAGGCTTTACTTGTTGCTTCTTAATCATATTTTATTACAGAAGAAATTAAATTAGTGCAGTCCATGCCAAAATCACATAAAACATTTATTTAAAACAGGGCTAACCTATGAAATATTGCATTTAAAATGTTGGTGTTCTGAAAAATGTGTTTAACAACTCTTATATAATGTTTAAAACAGGGATCAATATAAATATTTCACGAATTTTAAAGGTTCTTTTAATTCATATCTATGCTATATCATATTATAATATATACGTAATTGCGTTTGTGCAATTATACTTCAACAATTATTTTCGATACGAAAAAACTAAAAAATACATAATTTAAATGAAAAATAATTTATATAAATAATTTTCTAATTAATAATTTATATAATATTTAAATAACAAGTCCTAACGATCTAGGATCGAGGTCACGACTCTGTTCTTTAAATGCAAAAAACACAAAAATTAAAAACGAATGTGTCAAATAATACATCATGAGAGAGCTTTAGAATTTAGTTGATGGAATGTGATGATCAAAATATTT
Source organism: Ryuthela nishihirai (assembly GCA_038380435.1). Lineage (NCBI taxonomy): Eukaryota > Metazoa > Arthropoda > Arachnida > Araneae > Heptathelidae > Ryuthela > Ryuthela nishihirai. The sequence goes on from JAWZYU010000043.1 coordinate 28,821, forward strand.
ATTTTCATTTCTTCCCATTAACTTCAAAGGGATGGGAAAGTAAAAGATTTTCGTTTTAAGAGGTATATGAGAGAATGATTCCTATTTTGTGTTTCGTTTGTACCAGTATATTATTGCAATTTTTTTTTTATAATTCATCCATTAGTTCGTATTTCCAGTATCAGATGGGTAAAAATTGGAAACCGAAAACTTCATTTTCTTTGAAAACAAGCAATTTATTATCACCAGAGATGATTAGCTATTCTTTCAATTGTTCGTTACATCTTGTTAGAAGGCTTTCTTGTTTTATCCAAATTTGTATTTCTAACTTTAACTCGGTTAATCGAAATTTCATCCTACATAGCAACAGAAAAATATTTGAAAATAAAAATGACAAACTTTTCAATTTAAATCCACTCCTCTTTTGTAGCAAATTATGATACATAAATATCCTTTACGTGTGGACTCAAAATCGATTACTAGATAACCACATTTCTTTAACGTTTATCCAAATTTTCTGTCCGAAACGATTTGGATTCATCATACCTAGCATCATCCTAACTCCCAAGTTCTCCTCATTTATAATCAGTTAACCAACAAATGTAATAGATTTGACCCTTATTTCATATATATATATTTGTTTGTTTGAAAAATCATATCCAACCAATGCTCTTTGATTTTAATTGCACAAAAGCGCTGTCATTTGACTTATTACCGTGCTCTTTTAAAATTCGATTATTATGGTTTTTAACGGCTAAACTGCTGAAATTAAACTTAACGTGACCAGATGCACGATAATTGCTTTGAAGATTAAGAAGCAATATCGATGATACAATTGTATATTCAGTATGAAGACACCTAAAGAATGCATGAGTATATCATATCACTTGCCTTTCGCAGTAAAATATAATTTTCTTAAATATTGGATATATCGTTGAGATACATCCGTGATATACCATTGCATCATGTTATACGCATTTAGTGATTGAACGAATGATATTTAATTGTATTAAACTATTTTATTAATATAGTGGTAGTTACAGCCAATTTTCTATTAATTTCTACCTATTTTCCAACTGCTTTTCCCACGTCATTTGCAGCGTTTCTCAATTTTTGTGGGTGTTAAAAGGACTGTTCCAGTATATAATTACAACATTTTGACCCATTACAACACTTACCACCCCTTCGTTTTCCCCTCCAAAAAGTGGGGAATAGCATTAACAATTGTTTTCTATATCCATGGGATTCTCACCAGTAGTGAATGAAAAGTGCTTTCGACACTACTCTAAGATATAGGGGAGACTTCTCTAATATATGAGGAGTTAGCGAAGATATTCACTTGGAATTGCCTTGCATCAACTTAAATATAGTGCAGGATATTATGAGGCAAGTTTTAAAATGTGCCGTAATATATGATTGTAAACAATTATGCCACGTATATATCTGTAATAAGATGGATCCAACTTCAATTGTCGAAAATGTGTATGCATGTCATTACTATATCGCGATTTTTCTTTTTATAAGAGGCTGAATTTCTTTTTACTTAACTGGTAATTGTTGCACAAATTCCTAAATATATTTCGGTAATGCGTAGATATACTGTATATATATATAGTAAGATTCTGTTATTATTAATATTTATTCCATGCAGGTCGATTACAATAAAGCCATTGTACAGGTATTTTAGGTATTAAGTGTTCAAGTGGCTTGTTGCTCCAAATATTAAATCGATCATTTTAATTATGTTATGGAAAATATTTTTTCCACATTCATGCATTAGGATTCAAATGTGTCAAAAGCTACAATATTTGCTCAGTAATTGCAGCACAGGTAAAAATGCAGTAAAATTATTTAAATAAACTTTAAACTATTAAAATTCGCATTTAAATATTATAACTAAAGACAATCTTGTAATATGATTTAATAACGTAGAGATATTTTGAAGAGGATTTTATTATAATTGTAGAAAAGAGTTGTTTTTCAGAGAGGTAAAGGTCGATAAAGAAAAACTTTTATGGGTAATCATTATTTATGAATTTAAGAAAACTGTTGTAACGAATTCTTTTTATGGTAGAGTACTATTAATTCGATGCCTAGTCTACGGACCTGTGTGCTGTTTAGAAGTTGTAGGCAGATGGATATTTGAAGCTTGCGAACCGATACAGTTGCTTGAATTGTAATGTTTCTAAAGGAATTCTGTAAATTTGTGTTCTTTGTTTGTAATGACAAGAGCATTAATTCGTTAAAACTGTTTGTTCCAATAAATCGTTAATAAGGTTTAAGTCACTGATCATTTAGTTTCAGTTGTTTTCTTAACCGCGGTAAGTGTCTTGTTAAAGAATTTCCATCGATAGTTTTCTGTGACTGGATTATTCTGTAATGATGTTGTCTCAAGACAGCTCCGTTCAGTACTAAAAATGAAATACCGAGACTAATTTAATATTTAGATTTAATTAACGATTTCCTGGAATAAACTATAGCAATGAATAAATGTTCTTCAAGTCATTACAGACGACCAATCTAAATATACATTGATCATCTGTAGCGACTATCCTTATCAGTGTTACTAACTCAACCCACGCTATGTATATCGCCGTCTCTTTGCACAGTTATATCGCGTTCGCTTGCAGTGATATTGCTTGTGCCGATATCCGAGTCAGAATCCTAGGATGGCACAGTCGTTTGTTCAATCATTTACGTTGCGATTGTCTCTCATTAATAGTTCAGTTCCAGATAAGTACAGTCGCTCAGAAAAGTATCCGAAAGCTATGGTTGATTACAGAATTCGAAAAAAATATCTGGCAACGATTTGTTTTTGGAAATTAGTGATCTGGCAACCTTCGTGTAGTGTAGACGAAGGTTGCCAGATTACTAATTTCTATAAAAATTGTTGCCAGATATTTTTCGTGTACTGTACACCACGTCACGTCCGACGGAAGGCGGCCTTTCCAACCCCATCGGTGTCCCCTACTGACCGTGGGCAGGGCGTGGGAATTTTGTGGAGATAAATCTCAACGCTGACCCAGCTGGGACTCGAACCTGGGACTACAGATTACGAGCCTGGTGCGCTGCCAACTGAGCCCCCCCGCCCCCCATTCAGAAAGTAGGCGACGGCAGCGGTCCTAGAAATTTCGGACATTTTTCGAGTGATCACTCCCGACCATGGCAGCCAGAAACCAAATCTGTTATCCCAACAAGGCTAAAACTCAGTGGTTTTAGCCTTGTTCTCATGCCATTACGTTGTCTCATGCCATCAAATTAAGACCGATCAAGTAGCTGCGGAACTGGAAGAGAACTGCTGATTTCTGTAGCCATGACGTCACACTTCTGCCCGGCTGTTCGCCGTAAACTTCAATTACGTAATATGATCATTCCTAGGTTTAGAGTAATATTTTTCCCAAGTTTCGAAAATTTTCCAAAGTTGGAATTTTGCATATTCGGAAAATGGAGTTTCCATTGTTAAGGCTCTAAAGTTGAAAAAAAAATAAGTTTATTAGCAATTTATTAAATACTCCGCTTTTACTTGCTTAATTGAAGAGAGGAATAATAATTTTTTTTTCTGTTTTAATCATGGTATTTTAAGTGTTTTTCAATTAGTTCAAAATTCCTTAACCTATATTCTTAAAATGTTTAAATTATAGTACATATAAGTAATATATATATATAATATATATAACTTCAATTATAGTTTTCCCCAAATTCTATAGACACAGATCTAAATGGTTCGTGCATAAGCAGTAGCTGAAATGTTGGTATTCAGCGAATTAGAAAAGATAATGCAATTCCAGAATAGTATATGAAATTATGAACAAAAATATTACAGAATATATTTACGTAATTTCGCAACGATTATTTTTAGAAATTAGTGATCTGGCAACCTTTGTGTATGTACGTACACGAAGGTTGCCAGACAACTAATTTCTAAAACAATCGTCGCCAGATATTTTTTCTGAATTCTGTAATCAACCACAGTGTTCGGATATTTATTTGAGTGAATGTACACGAAGAATGCCTGATCACTAATTTCTAAAAAAAACATTGTCAGATATTTTTTTCTGAAATCTGTAATCAACCACAGTGTTCGGATATTTATTTGAGTGACCGTACGTACACGAAGGTTGCCAGATAACTAATTTCTAAAAAAATCGTTGCCAGATATTTTTTCTGAAATCTGTAATTATTCATAGTGTTTGGATATTTATTTGAACGACTGTATGTACACGGTGGTTACCAGATCACTAATTTCTAAAAAAGACTGTCAGATATTATTTCTGAATTCTGTAATCAACCATATTGTTCGGATATTTATTTGAGCGACTGTACGTAGATGAAGGTTGCCAGATCACTAATTTGTAAACATATTGCTGCCAGATATTTTTTCTGAATGCTGTAATCAATCATATATCTATAAATATATATATTTCTATATCATCCTCCGCTTATACAGGGCTAAAGGAGAAAGTTTGACTCCAGAGGTTACATTCGAGGTTCATCCATGAGCAATAGTGATTACGTCTCTTTTAAGGAAAAACATCAATAGTTTCTGCTTTCCTGGTTGTATTTTCCCTCTTGCTGATATTCATATCGGTAAACGGCCTTTCGATCCGTTTAGACTCGATAGAGTGATTATGCCAATCGACCCTAAACGTTTTTCTTTCCTCCTGTACTAACCACCACTATTTTTTTCAAACTCGATTATTAGAAAAAAGAAATGTTTCGTTTAATCTAATGACAGCTCTCTTGGGTTTAATATGTATCCGGAACGCATCCCTAGGATGCATAATAAGAGTTAAAAGACATATATGGGCGTATACTGTAAACAGGACACCTACAATGAATGGCCAAACTCTGTACAGTTCTTCTGAGGAAAATCGAAGCTTCCCTTTAAAGCTACCAAGAATATTCTTTAAAGTATTGCTCTCCTGCCCACGGCTTAACCGATCTACGACAGCCTTTCAAACTCATTCATGTATTCTTTCTCACCAACAGAACGATGGGGTTCACCGGGGATAAGTTTCTTCGGTGACATAATTGGGATTGGCACCTGGGAACTGCAGATTACGAGTCTGGCACGCTGCCAACTAAGCCAACTCTCGTCTCTCATTCATATGAGCTATATATTTCATTCAATATTCTTTTACAAAACATAAATGATGGAGATAGAAACTCTCTTAAGTCATTCCAGGCTTCTCTTACAACATCGAACACCGTCTTCTCTATAACATTGCCTGCCCATTCGCCCTCACAATATGTAAAAAGAAAAATCAATTACAGCCTAGTTTAAGCTTTGGGCACTAGATGGCAGCATCTGCCTGAAAAACATTTCAATATGGGAAATACTGACAATGAATAATTTTCTACATATTCAGCAAATAATATTACAGTTATTAAACCAGTATAGAAATAAATATGCGTGGCATTGCTTCTGTTACAGCTCAAATATAGGAAAAACATATATATTCTATCCGTTATCCTAATTGCTAATGGATAGTTTCAGATGCTTGAGTCCTACTTTTCATGACTTTCAATATTGAACGAATAAATTTAACCCTAAATAAACTGCTCTAACAAAATATTACAGAATTTTCATGTTCTAACAATGGGAATTTGACTTCGAAGCTCAATAATTTCTATAAGATGCATTCAATGTCTTTTTTCTAAGTGATAAATATCATTCATACATGCGTACAGGTCCAATGAATGTAACCACCAGCAGATCTGTGGCTTCACTTATAACCTCAGGTGAAGAGAAATTGTTCGGGAATTACCACACCAGTCTACTACAGCAAACGCTGGCGTTTAATTCTTCCATTTCTAGCTATAAAATAATTTAAAAAAACTTTTCCGAAAAATTTACGTTCCTGCAGAAAATTTTCCGTGCAACGAAATTGAGTAGTGAAATAAAATTTCCGTAAGTGAGAAATTAGTAAGTGTTCCTAAGAGAGAAATTTTATTACAGCAGTCCCCGATTTACGGAAATTATGTAAATAATTTCCGTTAATCTATCTATGTACATAATTTTTGTAAATCGGAGCTACTGTAAGAAAAAAAAAATTAATAGGAGATCTTGGTTAATTTTGCTACACCGTAATTATAAAATATAGTAAGAAAGCAATCGGGAAAGCTTGTATCCAAACACATGGTTAGTTCCTCTAAACACATCTGTGAGTACCTCAGTGGAAATTGTTTATTTCTAGTGTCACATTGGAAATATTTCATGATTCGCGAAGCACTGAAGGATAAATTGAGCTGGATATGATTTTGGAACTCTTTGGATGATGTTCTGTGATGCTTTGTAGATGACATCATAAGACACAAATGTATTGCATTCATAAACTCCGTTCAAGTCCTTCGATTGTTCCTTGGGAAACCTTTTCCTGTCTATAGACTGATAGGAGACTTAGGAATTCGAATCGTGATTTAAAACATGAAAATCTCTCAAATTGATCATCATAATCGCGGTGATTCATGACACGTGGAGATTTTTTTGACTCCTTTTATTTCTACTGATGTACAGAACCTTGCTTGCCATTTGGGAAAAACCTCTTCTATTTACTATGTACTCTTTCTTTCCACTGCTTTTATACATTAAATTGAAAGTAATACAAACATGTTATTATAACCCTCTGATAAGCTTGCTACGTGGCAGTATTTAGATGTAAATGATTGTGTTTCAAAATTATAGCCAACTAATTTTTGTTTCGATTTTCTCTTAGTTGGGTTGTTTACCTCTGAGCGGCACTTTTTTGCACACCATTGACTAAATGGCCAGGTCACATGGACCCCGAAAGCTCAGAGAAGGTTTGGGGAGGGGACCCACTGGAACAGCTGTTGGGAGACAGATGGTAGCCTCCCATCAAGGCCATCCAGCGTGTTCTTTAACGTGCACAGGGTATGGCTCTCCCGCACACGGGCCCCCGGCTTAACGTCCCATCCGACGGACGGCGGTATTTCCAAGCCCATCGGTGTCCCCTACTCACCGTGTGCAGGGTGGGGAATTTTGCTGAGATAAATCTCAACGCTGACCCAGCTGGGATTCGAACCTGGGAACTACAGATTACGAGCCTGGCGCGCTACCGCCTGAGCCAACCCCGCCCATTTTCTCTTAGTGATCCTCCCTCATTATAAAAATGAACACTGAATACCTTGAAAAACTCAATGCCCCTTTAATGGGATCTTTAGGAATGGCTCTAGGTGAGGAGAGACAAAATATATTAGATTTTATTTACTTCTCAAACACTTGCCAAGAGGATACAGGAATACTTTCTTATAAAGGACTGAGTGGAGAAATCAAGTCACTAGAAATCTATTAGGTTTCATACTGAGGGAGGACCAAAGAGAGCAAAAAAATTTAAATAATAAAAAACTCAATAGTTGTCACTTTCCTGCTTGTATTTTCATTCTTGCTAATATTCATATTGGTGAACTGATTTTCGGTCTGTTTAGACTCGATACAGTGTGGGGCGTTGTTTTTCATGTTTCGTTTATTATACAATTCTTCTATCTTTGTCCATAAATGTCCGGAACGCATCAATAGGATGCATTATAAGAAGTCAAGAATCGAAGCAATCACTTGAAAAAGACGTTTATTACTGGTGGACAATGGATTGAGTCTAACATATCGTATCATGTTAGAGTTAGTGTAACATGGGGTGCATTAAAAGACCTCACAATAACAGTGACCGTGTTCCGATCCACAAAACATCGAAGGGGAGGGAGTGGGGCAAGAAACATAATCGAACCAGAAAAATGCATGGGAGGGGTTGCAAAAGACTGGATTAATGTAGTATAACACAACACCCTCCGTTTTACAGGTCTTTAAAATTTGATAAATACGTTAGATATTTTGAGAGACTCTCTTACCCTTACTAGTATTCTGAAAGGGTGTGCGTGCTGGTTCCTTAAGCCACGGATAAAATATTTATATTACCACGGAAAGTAGATTAATTCTGTAGAAACGTGTGCAAATATTACTGCATTATTGATAGATGACCAAAGGGAAAGATGACTTTCGATAATGAGAAAATGGTAATTTAAAAATTCAATATTATTTTAAAGAGAAAAAAAATGCACTTGGATAAAGTCACAAATTAAAAGAAATATTTTCATTTAGGAAAATGAAGCGATTATTCTGCTGACAGAGCAATCCATTTCAAAAAAATTACTCGGCTGTTACGTAAAAAATTTGAATGAAATGTGTGAAGACGTCTACAGATTCTACAGAGTGAAATGGAAAGGAAAGATGTTGGGTAATAAAGTGAACAGATGTTCAGCAATAGCGTATAATTATATTTAAATAAAAATTAGGAAAATGCAGATTTTAGATGGATTGTGGTAACATATTTAAGAAGTGTGTTGAAGATCTCGACATGCATCTGCAGAGCAAAAATCATTGTAGTTACCTCAACAAAGCTTTTATTTTCCTTCAAAGTACTTCCCTCCAGTCTCTGTGGAAAGTTGCAGACGTCTGCAACAATTCTGGAAAGATTGGTGGTACAGTCGCTCAAAAAAGTATCCGAACACTATGGTTGATTACAGAAATCAGAAAAAATATCTGGCAACGATTTTTGTAGAAATTAGTGATCTAACACCCTTCGTGTCACGTGACACGAAGGGTGCCAGATCACTAATTTCTAAAAAAATCGTTGCCAGATATTTTTTCTGATTTCTGTAATCGACCATAGTGTTCGGATACTTTTTTGAGCGACTGTACTCCTGTTGGGAAAAATACTTCACAACTCTGTATTTGTACCTTGAACCTTTGCACCTTTGAAAACGTTTTCTCAGCAAATTACCTTTTAATTTTTAGAAAAAAAAAACAATAATCATACGGTGAAAAATTGGGTAAATATGCTAGATGGGTAGTTATTTGATTTTTTTACTCTTCCAGATAGGTTATAACTTTCAAGTTTTGTAAGCACGTTGTTTTACCTCTGAGCGGCACTTTTTTGCACACCATGGGCTAAATGGCAGAAGGGTCAGAGAAGGTTGGGGTAGGGGACCCACTGGAACAGCTGTTGGGAGTCAGATAGTAGTCTCCCGTCAAGGCCATCCAGCGTGTTCTTTAACGTGCACAGAGTATAGCTCTTATGCACACGGGCCATGGCTTAACGTTCCATCCGACGGATGGCGCTCTTTCCAAGCCCATCGGTGTTTCCTTCTGTGTGGACAGGGAATTTTGTAGAGGTAAATCTCAACGCTGACCCATCTGGGATTCGAACCTGGGAACTACAGATTACGAGCCTGGCACGCTACCGGCTGAGCTAACCCGCCCTCCAATGTTGGTGTAGTATTACCGTTTAAATGCATTTTTTTACGTAATGCATCGATGGCTATCACTCCTTGGTAATTTAAAGAAACTGTGAACATCCTTTTTCTTGAGCGAAAGTTCTTGTGGGAAGACTTGTGAACCCGGTTCATCTTCAGTGTCCCAAACATATTTTCGATCTTTCTGGGAGTTGTATAGTAATAAAACCACATCTCATCTCTGTCACAATGTCTGTTAACCATTTGGGGCCATAGGTTCAACCAATGTCAGCATCTCCTTGCAGGAGTCGACTCAAGTCCTCTCTTCTGCACTCTCAGCTTGTGGGATACCCATTTGGCCCAGATGCTTCGGATTGCTGATAAATAATTGTTTCCACACTGCCAATCGATACACTGGCATTATCTGAATGGTGATGTGTGGGTTTTCCTTAATCAGTTTACGACACGAACATCAGCGACGGTTCTCTCGTTCACGGCCTCCTTTGTCTTCCTGCAGGAAGGAGTTCTTCGAAGCTCTGCTTTCCTTTTCTGAATTTGTGCATCCATCTCGTAACAGTGCCATGTGAGCAGGCATTATCCTTATATACTTGTGATAAATTGGCATGAATTTTTTTCTCCTTGTCCCGAACCTATATCCTTCTAAAAGTGTAAAATCTTTCACCTTCTTTAGTAGGCTCCACAGTAACAATGCACAGATTTCGCAGACCGAACTTTACGCTCCGCGAGAGAAGAGAGAAATGATGATAAAGCCTTTGATTTCAATACGTAATGAAGCACTCCGTAAGAATTTATTAATTGATTTTCTGTTTTCTAAGGAGAAAGCGTTATTTTTTAATGACTTATAATGAACTGTTACTTTGAGAAAGAAAAACCGTTAGGAAAAGAAAAAAGGTTTTAGGGAGTTTCGTTCAAGTGTTACACTGTGTAAAAAAATAACGTAAGTGAAACAGAATGTTGAAATTTTTCTATAACAGTCGTTTAAATTTATGAACGCCCTCTAGGTCTTTAACAGATTGTATGTTATTGATTTTTAGTGGTCTTACACTGCAGACCACTGATCTAGAATGTTCCAGAAATAAAGATAAACCGTCTCTAATTAAACAAAAGTTTAATTCTTCATTACAGTATATCAGTATCTATAGTGGTAGCTGTTTTCACTTTCATATTAACTTTTTCTGTCAGTAAAAAATTATGAAAGAAATAAACATTTACTGTTTGTTTCACACGTAATCGACTGAAGCATCTAATACACCAATATTTAAACAAAAAATATGAAAAATTCTTCCTTAATCCACTGACTGATATAAGAATTAATCTATAAGTGTGAAGCGAAGGAATTTAAACTGACAATATACGAGTATTTTCAGCTTTGTAGGTAAAATTGCTCAGTGGAAAAATGTGATATTTAAAATTTTCACTTTTTTAAATATGTAAAACACAATAATTCGAATTTGGTCATTAGAAGGCGATCATCCCTCAAGACAATCTGAAGAATGTCAATTGCAGGTTACAAGCATAAGTATGAAAGTTTCAATGATCTTTATCCCAGATAGATATTATATATGACGCACAAATAATAGATGTTTGAAATGCGACCATAATTCCAATGGCTAGGATATCTGACCAACTTATTAGTTTAAAAACTAACGTAATCCGACACTACTTTGTTTATGACTTAAGCAAAATATCTGAATTCATGATTAAAGACGATATTATCTTCTAATTAATATTTGGTATTTATTTTTTATTCTTGAGAAAAATACAGAAATGGAAATAATATAAATTTATAAGTAGTGTGATATAATTGTACTAATGTTTTAAAGGGAACTGAAAAGCTGTTTACAATACAGAGTATTATAAAGTCACATTTCATTCAACTAAATAAAAATATCGACTTCGTTTAGGAAGAAGTTCTTGGATTGAAAAATCAATTTACAAAATAAATTTACCTTCATTTTATCTTGTCATATATATATATACAAAGAACGTTTTAGGAGACTGACTTAATAAGGTCGGCTAATTAATCTGCTTTTTTGATAACTCATCGACACTACGTTTCCGTAACAGAGCCCATATCCATAGCCGTAGCTCAGGACAGAATATCTGGGAACTATATTGCCGTGTGGTTGGAGTTCCGTAGCCCATGGCTTCTTGAGGATTCTGTATGTATGTACGTATGTATTTATGAATGTATCCCAACTATTTTTTTTTCGGCGAAGGGGTGGTCCGAGAATTTAGTCTCGTGGGGGCGGAGGGTTTCGAGAATAATTTAGTTTCAAGAGGTAAGACTTGAGTAATAATATTCCACCGAACACGAAAAGTTAAAATGCTATTCTATATGTCATGATATCTCCTAGTGTTTTTCAATGTATTTTAATTCGGACATAAAATGTGGTGCTAGAATAAATTTATGCAAAGAAAAATGTTTTGGATTTCAAAACAAGTAGACAATTTTCAGATTTCGTATAAGACGACCGAATTTTTAAGGGGACTCTGTCTCTTCCCTGGGTATATCACTGTGTGTATGTATGTATGTATGTATGTATGTCCACGACCGAATCCAGAAAAAGATGGAAGTGGAAGGAAGAGACTGGTTATATTCAAATATTATTTTTATAGACATTTATTGATAAAAAAAAAGAACTGATACGAAAGTGAAGACACCTACCGCTGTGAAGCATTTTGAAAGGGAAATCCTACCGAAAGGGGAAATCCTATCCGAAAAGGGAAATCTTATCCGAAAAGGGAAATCCTACTTAAAGGGGAACTCCTATCTCCAGAACGGTCCTAACAATCAATCAAAAGATATCCGATAAAATAATAATTAGATTTAAAGAATACAAGTGAATAAATATTAAGCCTACCTCCAATTTTCCCTAATTGCCAGAAATTTTGCCATTTTGCACCTTACTGCATGAGCAGAAATCGATGCAAGAGATGCAAGAGGCATCATAATTATAAAGAATGTAATAACACTTTGTTATGCTTCCTAACAGTGGAGGACAACACCCTTCGACTTATGCAGGATGACAAGTGAGACTGCAATGATCAGGAAAAGTTTACCATGGTTACAAACTCTCAAAATGATACAAGAGGACCACACCTACATTACTAAAGGAACTTTACAAATCGATACTAGTGAAACTTGTAATTATCTTACAGATCATGACAGTGGATCACATGGTATTTTACACAGGGGATCAAGAAATGTAGTGAAAAATCAACTTTCATCGAATGGAGTGTCCGTTTAAAAATCTTCTGCGAGAAAACAGGATCCGATCAAAAACTGCAATCCCTAGGCACAAAAACCTTATGAAGAAAGTGAAGCTTAAATCATCCTCCTGAAAATTAATGGTGTTGTGGAATGCCAAAGAGAGCTCCTAAATTTTATAAAAAATTCATCGAAGAAATATAATATAAATAAATTTATAAACAAGCAGAAAATTTAGCAGATACTTGATGATTATGAGTAATAATATTATTAGTAAAAATGATAAAAAATATGTTTATGGACTTTAATCACAATCCTAATAAGCTTCTTATTTCAATGGAACTATAGAGGTTTGACAAATAAAATTCTTGAGAAATGCTCTTCTTGGAGAAAAACATTTTGCAATTAGAATTTTCATTGAAAAATATGTGGAAAAAACTCCTAAGTTATCTAAGTTTGTTTCTTATCTAAAAACCTAGAAACGATGGATCTAACGGGGGGGAGGGAGAATTATGTGCACTCGAAATTCCCCCAAGTTCCTATTGAGATCTCCTGTCGGAATCAGTTCCCCGTAATTGCAGCTGTGTAAGTGAAAATTAAAGAGTTTACCTTCAGCATTTTCTCACTGTATAATCCAGTATATATATATATCGTTGTAGGATTTTAGAAATATTTTGCACTAAGAGACTGGAAAGCACATAGTACAACTTGAGGATGCCACACTGCAGACAGAAGAAGAAACATCGTAGAAGATCTGCCCTTGGATCTAAACCTGATTTTTCTCAATGAAGTCTCTCCTACGTTTCTCAAACTTCCAGGAAAAGAAAGTGCTATTGATCTCTCTATTGCCTCAGCTCCCTTTGCCAAGCATTTTACATGGAAAACAAACCATGATTCTCTTGGGAGCGATCAGCTACCGGTCATTATTTCAGCTAAAGTTTGGTCTAAAATTTAAGTCTCAATTTAAAGTTATTAATTGGGTTTAATTCAAGAAAAATATCTCATATGAAATATCAAAATCTGCATTTCCCAGATTCGTGTCCCAGCTGGGTCAGCATTGAGATTTATCGCATTAAAATTCCCCCGCCCTGCCCACGGTCAGAAGTGGACACCGATGGGCTTGAAAAGACTGCCGTCCGTCGGATGGAACGTTAAGTCGTGGCCACGTGTGCGGGAAGGCCATACCCTGTTCACGTTAAAGAACACGATGAGTGGCCTTGAGGGGAGGCTATCATCTGTCTCCGAACAGCTGTTGCAGTGGGTTCCCTCCCTCAACATTCTCTGAGCTTTCTGGATCCATGTGACTTGGTCACTTAGCCCATGGTGTGCAAAAAAAGGGCCGTTCAGAGGTAAAATAACCGACTAACTCATAACTATATGATCTCGCGTTCGGAAGATATAGTAGAATGACTTTAACTTTACCCATTTTTCTGGGGGGAAGAACACAAGAGGGTGAATTTATATAGACTATGACACTTCCTACGTCACAGGCTTTCATTTGACACAAAGGTTGTTACTGTTCGCACTCACATTGAGAAGATATATGAGGACAATCATTTTCATATTTCGTCCTTTTTTCGGGGGAAAAAAGCAGGGGGGGGTCACGTTTTCGTAGCCTACGTCTTTCCGTGCTTCAGAAGGATTCATTTGATGTATATCTTGTTTTCTGCATTCGCGTTCTGGAGATATAGTCAAGAACAATTTTCCTATTTCTTCTCTTTTGAGTGGGAAGAGAACATGGAGGGTGAATTTGTTACAGCCTCTGACACTCCCCGCGTCACAAGATTTCATTTGACATATAAATCATCAATCTTCTCATCGCGTTCGAAAGATATGGTGGAATAAACTTTTGTCAAATCCTCAAATAGACAAATCGACAAATTGTCAAAGTCAAAAGCAAGAGGAAGATAAGTAAAATCGACTTGATCCGAAAGGGATACAAACCTAAGAACTCCTAAAGGTGTGTCATGTTCTCTGACAGTTTCACTACCATCCGCCGACTGAGATCTCTTCTATTGATGGCTTTTTTATACCACGGAGTCAGTCATTGGAAGTTGCTTAAATGCAATTGAAGATGGCGGTCGAAAAACAACTTCCAGATATAACAGCTGAGCTAGTTACAATGAGTTTCATGTTTACATAAGATTTTCCGAGTTTTTCTAATATTGAAAATTAAATAAAAAAAATAAATACCCCCTTAAGCAGCTGCTTGCCACAGAGGTCTGACAGGAGCCTGTCTGTTTATATGCCAGAGTAGAAAGTCTAAAATACTTCGATTTCTTTATCATGATGCCTACCGTTTTATGTGTTGTTTCAGTTATGATCTGAAATGTGCAAATATTAAATATTACTTACTTACTTACTCAACGTCACTGTTCTTCGGAGTTCTTCTTTCAAGCTTTCCCAAATGTGATTTAGTGGTCATTAAATATTACTTATAGCCACTGAGTTATTTCAAAAAGCTTACTAGGGAATTGTCAGTTTAATTTGAGTAACCTCGTATATGAACATTAAGACAAGTAGTTTAGCAAAAATATAATAATTTATTTTATTCTGAAAGTAGTGATAACGAAACACTAAAATATCATTTTTTATCATATTCTTTTAGCTAGATAAAAGTATTCAAAGGAAGAGTGGAAACAACTACCACTATAAATTACAATATCTTTTAGTGTAGTATTTTGCATTCGTTTAATCAGCAACATATTCTTCAATTATAAAAAATTCCAGTTCAGTGACTTGCAGTGTAAGTCGCTAAAAATTAAAATCGAAATAGTACAACCTATTTACCTTTCAACCGGTCGTCTATAATTTATATAACGTATCAGAAGGATTTAACACTTCACCCTATACGCAGTGCTTAGCGGGACCGCCACTTCATTTTACGAAACGTATTTTGTGAAGGAATCTTTACTTTTGTACCAGTGTCAACATACCAAGTGAGTATTAACTGTAGTAGTATTTCATTACAAAATGGGTCATACATAAAATATCTTATGTTTGTAATCGAAAAACGCTGCAAGGAACTAAGCACAAAAGTAAAAAGAACATTTTAATGTTATAGCGTAGTAGATCGGTAGTTTGTTTAATAAGATCGTTAATAGTATGTTATTTAATCTGAAAAGTATGTTAATTGATCTGAGGATCGTCACGGAATTTATGGAGGAGACCCCACAGAGTGCATGTACTCAAAGCGACCCCTTCATTAAGTATATCGTTCTATGTTATGTCAATAGTAACTCAGGTATAGAACTCAGTAATTTATTAAATAAAAGATTTATGAAATATGTGACTGAAAATATTTTAAAAATCTCAATAAAATCTCTTTAAATCTTTTTTGAAACGCAACAAGTTTCTAAAAGGATGTGTTCAGTATTTAAAGAGCTATGGAAGTTAGCAAGTTAGCTTGTTTTGGATAGCGTCATTCATAATTAGCGAAAATTAACATACTTATTACAAGGACTAAAACAACTCTTACAAGTGTAGTAAAGTTTAATAAAACGGTCATTGCTTTTCTTTTTATCTTGTTTTTATTAATTTATCAGAACAATTATTTAAACTCTTATTTTAGATGTTAAAATATTCAATTTCCCTAATTCTCTAAATACCAAAAGAATATTGTTGAAAATCGACATTAAATAGATTCGATTATTTTTAAATTACCTTCATTAATATTTTTATTGTGAGAAACGTATTTAAGAAGTTACCAGATCCCATATATGAATTATTACGTATTAAAAATAAAACTGTAACTAATAAAGTTGATGCTGAGTGTATATTTCACAGGAAAGTTACCTGAAATGCGACTTCTCCTAAATAGCAGGAAAATGGATTCTCTTTTAAGGTTTTTGTTTCGTGCCTCTGGGCGCTTGTAACCAGGAAAATTAATCAATTACACTGTAAAGAAATTGCCACAACTGATGTAAATATAAATATACAAGTAGAAGGAAAATACATCGCCAAATTATTTCAAAGAGAATGAAGGTTTTCTTTTCCAACTTTCGCATACTTTAAGAGTGGAAGTTCGAGCTAATGGACGTTTAGGAAAATACAAATAATAATATATTTTTAGAACTTATAAAACAACAAAGAATTACTCATTTTCCTTTTAGCAGCCTGTCGCATAAAAGTTGGGGATAAAATATTAGATTAGGAATTGTTTCATTGTTCTCTGGACGTGGTACTTGAGGGGAGATTATGGCTTTGCATTCCTCGAAGAAGAAGCGTTCCCAGACGATAGTTACAGTGAATGCATATCACACAGTAACAGGTGGGAAATGCTGTGTAATTTCATCAATGCCAGAAAATGTTACATTCTCCATGTCAAATAATAATTAGTGCTCACATTACCATTCATCTGGAAGTGTGCCTCCCCACTCTGCAAAATGTTCCACGGCCAACTGTTGCACACAGCCAGGAACTTAAGAACAAGGTTCCGACATTGCAGAGGACCACTGGGAGTCAGCTGTTGTCACATGTGCAGTTTGTACAGGAATCAGAGCAATACACTTCGCACAACCTTGAAGACAATGGATCACGCAAGATTCAGGAGTGCTAATTCCGCTCTGGCTCTAACAGAAGACTATCTACTGCACTAGCAATCCACAATGTGTTCCAAAACCGGTATACTTCCTCTGCAATGGCATAACGATAAATAATAATTTCCTCAAATTTCTGAGTCGTGTTTCGTAACTAATTTTGGTCAAAGACGTCACAGTCTGTTCAATAAGCGATGTTCAGCTAAAGTAGCCATGTCATTGTCATTGTTTGGTAACAGAGTTCAACCAATAATGAACGATTCTTTAATCCCGGTCTCTAATTCAGAGAATCCAGAGAACTTGCGCGTTTGATTGCGAGTTTGATATACGGAATTTATGGAGGAGATCCCACAGAGTGCATGCGCAAAGCGGCCCCTTCATTAAGTAATACAGTTCTTTGTCATGTCAATAGTAACTCAAGTATACAACTCGGTAATTTCTTAAATAAAAAAAAAAATACCCCCCAAGCAGCTGCTTGCCACAGAGGTCTGACAGGAGCCTATCAGTTTAAGATCAATGAAATATGCGGCTGAAAATATTTTAAAGATCTCAATAAAATCTATTTAAACTCAAGCAATCTTATTTTCAAACGCAACAAGCTTTTAAAAAGATGTGTTCAGTATTTAAAGAGCTATGTAAGCCACCCCGAGATGGGGTGGGCTTACAACAGTACCATAGAACCAAAAATATTTGTCTGTCTAATTCAGTTCCGGTCTCTAATTCCTCTTCACTAATCTGCAAAGTGTTGGGAAATGATCAAGGTCATTTCCTCTATTCCAAAAGGATCAGGTGTCAAGATGACTTTCTGTTTTCATTCTGTTATCACCAGATCTCACATTCTTTTACTGACATGTTGATTGGAGAATAATTTACATGCTTTTTCTTCACAGCGCCATGTTCAACCAGCTGAAAGCTTTTATACAGAGATTTAATTTTTTACCTCTCATTCCATTCCACATGCACCTGATTATTATCCATTTCAAATTTCATCTTTGTGCAACTAATCGTTTCTCATCCGCAGACCTTCAAGGAAGCGCAGTTGAATTACAACCACTCAGGATACAATGCCAGTTTGAAACCTTTCACTTGACACCTCTTCCTTTCCTGAATTTGAAGGTCAAATACTGACCTGGATTGAGAAAATATATATTTTCATTTCTTGAAATATTATTTACAAATATTATTTGGTTTCATAAAGAAATAGAAGTTTAGACTATATGCTGACCACCTATGAATGAAACAGCCTGCAAATACACGTGAAAAACCATCGTATATATATGTATTCATTTGTGGCACGTGAGCACCTAAACAAGTGAAAGCAATACGCATAACGAAACCAATTCGCAATAAAGGAGGAAAGTATGGTTTTTGTATCGCCCCAGAGCAGTTGGGTTTAATTTTTTTTGCACTTGAGAGGTTCTTTTCTGCACACGATGGGCTAAATGGTTAAAATATTGGAACCAAGGGACCCTCAAGAAAACTGTTAGGAGACAGATGGTTGTCTCCTATAATTTTGGTTGGGTTGTTTTACCTCTGAGCGGCACTTTTTCGCACACCATGAGCTAAATGGCCAGGTCACATTGACCCCGAAGGCCCACAGAAGGTTGGGGGAGGGGACACACTGGAACAGCTCTTGTTAGACAGATGGTAGCCTCTCGTCAAGGCCATCCAGCCTGTTCTTTAACGTGCACAGGTATGACTCTCCCCGCACACGGGCCCCGGCTTAACGTCGCATCCGACAGACGGCGGCCTTTCCAAGCCCATTGGTGTCCCCTACTGACCGTGGGCAGGGCGGGGAATTTTGCGTAGTCTCCTATAAAGGACATTCATCGTGTTATTTATATTATGTATGTTAGTTAATGTCATGCATAGTGTGCTCTCCCATACACGGTGTCATGATTTTATGCCCCATCCAATGGTCGGTGGGCTTTTCCAAGTCCATCAGTTCTCTTACTGACCAAGAACAGGGTGAGGGTTTTGGAGAGATTAATTTCATCGATGGCTCAGGAGGATTGGGTTAGGTTGTTTTACTTCTGAGCGGCACTTTTTATGGCCATGTCTATGGACCCCGTAATTCTCCCGATTCTAAATGGCCAGGTCACAAGAACCCCGAAGGCTCAGAGAAGGTTTAAGAGAGTGGACCTACTGTACAGTTGTTAGGAGACACACGTCAGCCTCCTGTCAAATCCATCCAGCATGTTTCTTTAACGTGCACAGGGTATGGCTCTACCGCACCCGAGACAACAGCTTAACGTCCAAACCTAAGTACGTGGCCTTTCCAAACACATCGGCGTTCACTACTAGCCGTGGGAAGGGTTGGGTGTTTTGCGGAGGTAACTCTCAACGCTGGTCCAGCTTGGACTCATTGACTTTTATATATTTATAGATTTATGAATTCTGCATTTAATTTTTGATGCAGAGCTAGAAACCTTTCTCTTTAATGCCTTGTTAAACTTTAAATGTTTCTAGACTTTAAGATTAATATTTCAGAAGAAAATATTACATATATTTGTTATTGTTATGAATTTATTAAATTATCATTTTTAAAAAGTTGGAAAGAAACTACCAGTAAGAATAAAAGTAGCATTTATTGAATAGTTGACTTCCATTTAATCCATAACGTCATGCTCGTAATATAGAAGATTCTAGATCGGTGGTTTCTACTGTAAGCCACCAAATAACTAAAAGCAATAATAGCAATCACTCTTTATGAGAGGTTCGTCTAACTCGCAGCTCATAAAGCAAATAATATACAGAATCCAACTAACTTCTTGCAATATTTTGACCACATATTTTAGGTGCATAAATAACTTATTTTGCCAATTCATGGTACTCATTAAAATGGCGTATTTCTTTTTTAATCACGATACTTGATTCTTTAAGAAAATATTATTCTTTCCAATTTATTACTCATTAGAATTGTATGTTTTCGGTTTTAGAGAATATTTCCCACCTCTCTTTGAATAGATTCGCAGTGGATCTTCACGAAATCTGTATTCAAGTACCCTGCTTACACGTTTCTACTTTAACAGAAGTTACAGCTCGGCCAAATATCTCTCTTTGGGCGAAAATTAACTTCCTTTGGATGATTTTTTTCCACGTACAAGACGATTCCAGCATGTACAAGAATTATATATTTATTAGGCGAACTCCCAGTAACATTACTGGGAGAAGTGGGTTCGAATCCCATTCACGGCAAAAACAATTTTTTTCAGCTGAATATTTCATGAGTTCCATGTCTACAGGACATCTCTGATATCCACATCTAAAGTACAATAGCTCAAAAAAGTATCCGAACTTTACGGTTGATTACAGAATTCAGAAAAAATATCTGGCAACGATTTTTTTAGAAATTAGGGATCTGGCAACCTTCGTGTTCAGTACACAAATAAGTACTTTACATATAGTTTTTAGAGTTCGACTATCTTCTCATAAATAGTGATTGCTATATTGTTTTTAGTTATTTGGTGGCTTACAATAGGAACCATCGCCATAGAAACCTCTAGCTTGTCAGAAACAAGCTGTGGATTAAACGGAAGTCAATTATTCAAGAAATACTATTTTTATTCGTACTGGTTGCTTCTTTCCAACTTTCTTAAAATGATAATTTAATAAATTCATAAACAATAACAAATATACGTAATATTTCTTCTGAAATATTAACCTAAAAGCCTAGAAACCTTTAAAGTTTAACAAGGCATTAAAAAAAAGTTTTTAGCTCTGCTAATTTGTAATACTTTTACTGCTGACATATTTTCTTGAAAATACAATATATTTGTGCAAATATATTCAAAACAATAATATCTATTTTTAAAATCAATTATTATTGTTATTAATATCCTTGCTCCGTGCAACTATTATCTGACCTTTTGATTGTTATGATAATTGGTTTCATTTAACGATGTATATTCTTGTATATCTGTTTCTCTCGTACACATATCTGTAGTCCGAGGATGACTTTATGTTTGACTTCATACGTCCAATTCACTCTACCTGATAATTCTTCCTGATGCCACTAATTGTCTTTCGGGCATTGTTACATTCACCTTATGACACGCTAGTTCCATTACGGCCATTCAAGTATCAGATAATTGAATTTGTGGTCGTATTTTTATGTTTATCAGAAATATTTCACCGCTCGATTTGTAATACTCTCAAAGAATCCCATACAAGGACTAAAAATAAATATAAAAATATGTATTTTTTAATATTTATGTTTTGTCTTAAGAGCATTATACTTCATATTTGTTATCATTGTATTCAACTGTATTTTTATTTCAACTAAGGTTTAAATACAAGATTGTATCTATAATCCTGTATTATAATATAATATTTATTTCTATCAAAATATTTCTCATCCAACCGACAGATTCATTTAACCGGCAACCTCCATTCCCATAAATGTCGTAAAACGAATTTACCTTAATGAAAATGTTGCGTTTCTTTAACTCCTAGGATTAAGGTACAAATCAATCAGTATATAGGCAATAATTTATTTTTATTATTATAATAAAGTATTGAAAATTAACATCAAATATTTCTTTTTAAAAACAACAAGGGCAAAGTTGGGTTGAGTTGGGTTGTTTTACCTCTTAGCGGCACTTTTTTGCACACCATGGGCTAAATGGCCAGGTCACAATGACCCCGAAGGCTCAGAGAAGGTTGGGGGAGGGGACCCACTGGAACAGCTGTTGGGAGACAGATGGTAGCCTCCCGTCAAGGCCATCCAGCGTGTTCTTTAACGTGCACAGGGTATGGCTCTCCCGCACACGGCGCCACGGCTTAACGTCCCATCCGACGGACGGCGGCCTTTCCAAGCCCATCGGTGTCCCCTACTGACCGTGGACAGGGCGGGAAATTTTGCGGAGATAAATCTCAAAGCTGACACAGCTGGGACTCGAACCTGGGAACTACAGATTACGAGCCTGGCGCGCTACCGACTGAGCCACCCCCGCCCCATAAGGGCAAAGTTTAGCCAGTATTATTTTGATAAGGATTTATATGTATCTCTGAATTCAAATTATACTTCTGTTAGTACGATCTGTAAAGCTCCAGAAAATATTTCTCATATATTTCTACATTGTCCTCTCTATAAATTTTAACGACAATTTCTTAAAGAAAAGATGAAGAAGATTACTGATGAGGAATTGTAATGAAATCTCTTGTCTGCAGAAGCTACAGTAAAAGCACTAGATTAAAGATTGAGACCCTGCTTCTCAAATTCCTGGAGGAAAGTTCTAAAAATAGCAGAATTTAAAATTTCCCCTTTCCTGCGGATTTCAATTTTGAAACTCCATACCGAACGGTGGTGTGGTTCACTTCAATGAACCGTACCACCATTCGGAATGTTTGGCTCGAATTTCCTGCTGCCCCAACTGCGGTGGCAAACATTAAAATACAAATGGAAATGAATATCACAAGGGCGGAAACAGTTCAAATAAAAAGAGTGAAACTGTATACTCTACCACGCAACACCGTTTTCGGCCGCAATTTTCTGGTCCTTCCCGCCACTTCCCGTCGTAACCAAGTCCGAGAGTATTCACTCCAGAAATCCAGAACCGCCATTACAGCAGAAATTATCGTAGTTCATCACGAAGAATTTCCTGCCTTAAACAGACCTTCAAATTACAATCGCAAGTCCAGCAGCCAGAGGTTCTACCTCCAGCCACCGGTCTCATCTTTCTGAAAGTGTAAATAATCAGGAAATATTACAATTCCTCGTGAAAAAATTCCAAACCCATATAAATAACATCTTCTAAAGATCGTTGGGAAATCTAAGAATTTCCCAACGATCTAATGTCAGTCATTGCACCAGCGATTACTGAAAGAGAGGTCACAGGTCAAGGCAATCAGAATCAGAGAGCCACAGCCCATCGTCAGAGGCTATAGTTGAAACTGAATATTAACTTTTTCTCCATTCTACGGAATCTCATTTGATAACCTTCCATTGCCTTCTTCTCTTAAATTTATTCAGTGGAATGCTAGATCCCTTTCAAATAAAAAAAATTGTGCTCCTGGACTTTATCAAATATAAATCAGTCACTGCTTTGGCCATGCAAGACATTGGCAGCTCCGAAAATATTGACCATTTTAAAATACCAGAACATGTAAACTTTTTCACTAGAAAAGATTTTTACAGTCAAATGGTTTGTCTACTTATACACAGTCGTATCAGAATAATATGACCACCTACCATACATATAATATAATAGGTGGTCATATTATTCAGATACGACTGTGTACATCGCCCCATACCACACAGCTTAATCAAGGTACCTGAAAACGATACAAGATTAGAAGGCATAGCTGTCCATATCAAAATTAAACATCTGGAATTTTCCTCCATAACTTCTATAACCCAGAAGAGGACATTCCTGAGATTATAACTGAAGGGATTATAGATGATATCCACCCCCCCTCCTTGGATCGTTTCCTTCTACCACACAAAACATTAACTATCCGGTATAGCTCTCTGCTGTTCTGCTGTCTAACTGCTTCCTCGGCTTTGTCAGCCAAACCATCAAACGAAAAATCAAATGAAATATAAAATATAATATTTTCTACATATGGCAGAGCTAAGGTGTGTTGGCGAACACGTGACACAATGAACTCCTCATGTGTCACATCCACTGTATGATGTTGAAGAGAATCACATGTCACGGATTCGGTGTTTTATTATGTCTCAAGCATGGACAAATTACTGCAGCATATGTAAACAGCGTATCCAATTTTTCGCTGATAGAGACGAAACATTTCAAGATGATAATGCAACAGACTACTTTGCGACATCTCTCTGTCAGTCGTTTGAGCAAAATGACCAAAATAATTAATGAATGGGAAAAAATGAATTTAAAAAGTTGTATTTCTTCTCCCCTCGGGTCTAAGGGGTCATCTCATTGTTCACAAAGAAAATTTCGTGACATTTACATTATACCACCAACATTTCAAATTTCCAGCATAACTACACATTTTAACTGCAGTGTAGGAGAAACGATCGTCCATGCCTCTGACGTCATCTGCGTCTTGATCTGGCCAGTACTCAAGACCGGCCCTGCACCCATTCCCCTTTAGTTTTCCTAGATTTAGGCATTTGGGGTATTTATATATTTAATATTTTAACTGACTTATTTTCGTCCAAATATTAATTTTAGCGCAAAGGAGCATAGTTATGCTACTGATATAGCAATTTACGGTATTTTTTCTATATGAATGAACATTAGAAGAGAAATGTATAACTATTACCATGAGTGGGATTCGGACCCACGTCTCCAGGAAACATGCCTGTTATGCTAACCACTACACCACCAATAGCTAACCTTTTCTCAGCTTGTGTGACGTTATAAACTTTCCTGGTTTTTTATTTGATTTGCACTGTGGCGCCATCTATCCAGGAAGTGGACAAATCTGTTGCCTCATAGAGTTGGTATTAATATTTGCCACTCACGCTCATGGCGTTAAATCAATAATTCACTAGTAAATAATCACAGGATATGTCTTGTAGACAAGGAACTGATGAAATAATAAGCTGAAGAAAAGCTTATTCATTATTCAGCTTATTATTTCATGAGTTCCATTACTACAGGACGTATCCTGTGATTATTTACTAGTATTACTATTTAAATATTCTGTTAAACATTTATACTAAACTAAATAACCACAAATTTACACCAAAACATCCAAAAAATTTGAACATTAAGTTGATATTACACTTCAAGAAATCTTTATTTATATTTAAGAGAAGAGGTTTTGTAACCAACTATAAATCATTAATACTCTTTTCTCTGAAAATTAACGCTACTTTAACATTATTTCGCTTAATGCTGCGTTTCTCTAACGTCATGAATTGATTTTTCGACGTTTCAATTTCAAGTACGAATGAACTGTGTAAGCAGTCTTGTCCGACCTCTTATTCCTTATTAATATTATAAATGTAATAGACGCAAGGTATCTGGCAACAAAACTCTGTCGCCATTTTCTTTTGAGCTTGTAAGAGTTGGAAAAGTTTGGTTTTCGAGCTGCCTTTCGTTTGAGATAATTAACCTTATTAAAATATCTAAAACGTAACAGTTTCTTTCCTCGTAAGTCAATGCATGATTCTAAATCGGTTTGTGAACTACACGTAATTGTGTGGAAAAGGCTTTATAAAATGTTACTGTAACTTCTATTGTCTGAAGGGCTGACAACTTGTGTTACATGGACAAGTAATGCAGCAGATGTGAATTCTGTAATTTCATGTTATTTCAAATGTAATATTTTTATTAACGATATTTTAGTTTATTTACAAGTAATACAATATATATATACACAGTATTAGAACTATATTTTTTGCCTGTTTTATCAGGTGATCAAATGTCGGTTAACGTTTGTGTCGTCATCGTGTTTTTCCATGAGGCCAATTTCCCAGAAAATGTCTACTCTCCTAATTGGTCCTTTTACTATATCAAATTTACTTTTATTGGTTAAATATTTAGCGTAATGTAAGAAAACAAGCTTTAAAAGATTTTTATATTTCTATAAAAGCGAGACAAGAGCCAAAGTTTGAAAAAAGAAAGCACGGTCATTTCCAAGAAGTTGCATATTTCGGTGTTTTAACTGCCAGGTTCCTAACATAAAGACACATTTTTATTCAGTGTTATAGTTTTTTGATTTAACATAAATATTTTTGTTCAGTTCAAAAATAGGTATACAAGAAACTAACAATGAGCTTATCTTTTCTAAATATTAATAGAAATGTATAATATAAAAATTAAAATAAAGAAAGAAGAATATTAAACAATGATATATTTAAATTTGTGCATACGTTTCAGCGTAATATTTGAGGAATTATTTTCAGCGAGTACCTTGACGAAGTTAAACATATTTCTAAAAATGTTTTAAACATTTCTTTAAAATATTCCTTTAGATACTCACAAAAAATAATAAACACACACACACAAACATAACGAAATAAACTCGAAATTTGCGCATAAATGAAAACTCAATTTTACAATATTAATTTACTTGTTTTGTTAGATTTGTCAGAATATTTCCTTAGAAGCTTTTACGAATTTCCTAAAAGCTTTTAACGATTTTTCCGGCAAAAATCCTGCAGGAAATTTTCCCAAATGTACTAAAAAAGGTTGTGGTCTTCTCACCGTTTTTATATTTCTATAATAAAATTAAACTATAAAAACATTTTTAATTAATGTACTGAGTATACGTAGTCGCTGTGATTATCATGGAAATTACATAAAAGTTTGCTTCATTTCTTTCTAAGACGGAGCTTTATCATATTTCGAGTGAAAGACGAAAATAATACCTTTCGATGAAAGGCTTTTCTCACAAGATGAATATGATGTCCTCCTGGAGTCAATGTTAAGTTTGTCTCCATGTCTTGCTGTGTTGACTTCGAGGTAGCCAACGAAGTGCTCCTGTTGCTACGCTACGAGGAAAGAAATTTTAACCAAATAATTTTGTATTCGAAGCATAGTCGTTTTCATTGTATAAGAGACAGAGGTGTATGAATATATACATATAATATATACCGACTGAGCCACCCCCGCCCCACGTAGTTGGGACTTCAACCTTTGAACAATAGAATACTGCTCTGTGTTGGGAGGGGGGGGGGGCAGTTGATAGCGCACCAGACTCGGAATCTGCAGTTCAAATGTTCAAGTCCAACCTGGGCCAGCGTCGAGATTTAACATCGCATAATTCCCACCCTGCTCTCGGTCAGTAGGGGACACCGATGGATTTAGAAAGGCCGCCGAACTTCGGGTGTGACGTTAAGCCGTGGTTCCGCATGCGTGAGAGATCCATACCTTATGCACGTTAAAGAAAATTCTGGATGGCCTTGGTGGGATTATCATCTCTATTCCAACAGTTGTCCTGTGGGTTCCCTCTCCGAACCGGGGCGGGGGTGGCTCAGTCGGTAGCGCGCCAGGCTCGTAATCTGTAGTTCCCAGGTTCGAGTCCCAGCTGGGTCAGCGTTGAGATTTATCTCCGCAAAATTCCCCGCCCTGTCCACGGTCAGTAGGGGACACCGATGGGCTTGGAAAGGCCGCCGTCCGTCGGATGGGACGTTAAGCCGTGGCGCCGTGTGCGGGAGAGCCATACCCTGTGCACGTTAAAGAACACGCTGGATGGCCTTGACGGGAGGCTACCATCTGTCTCCCAATAGCTGTTCCAGTGGGTCCCTTCCCCCAACCTTCTCTGAGCCTTCGCGGTCCATGTGACCTGGCCATTTAGTCCATGGTGTGCGAAAAAGTGCCGCTCAGAGGTAAAACAACCCAACCCAACCTTCTCCGAACCTTCTCTGAGACATCGGAGTTTTCGTGATCTGGTTATTTAACTCATTTTTGCAAACATGTACAATCGCTCAAAAGAATATCCGAACGTAATCCACCATAGTGTTTGGATAATTTTTTGAGCGACTGTACCTCTCAGAGGTAAAACTACCGAACCCAAATGCTATCGAACAATACCAAAAAACTTTCCTCCAATTTTATAATTTGGTTTTGCGATACGGATTGTTTCGCTTCTTTAGATGCTTACGGGCCCACCACTGAATCTTTGTATGATGGGTTTTCATGTGTATTTGAAGGCTCTTACACTCATCCGTGGTCAAAATATACGTTTGTACTTCTATTTCTTTATGAAACTAAATAACATTTTAGGTAAGGTTTAAAAAAATATATGATTATTTATTATCTTAATCGAGGTTAGGATTTAAACTTGATATTTATAATAGGAGGAGGTTGTTTTTTTTTACCTCTGAGCGGCACTTTTTTTGCACATAATGGGCTAAATGGTCAGGTCACAAGGACACCGAAAGCTCAGAGAATGTTGGGGGAGGAGACCCACTGGAACAGCTGTTGGGACACAGATGGTAGCCTCCCGTCAAGGCCATCCAGCGTGTTCTTTAAGGTGCACAGGGTATGGCTCTCCCGCACACGGGGCCACGGCTTAACGTCCCATCCGACGGACGGTGGCCTTTCCAAGCCCATCGGTGTCCCCTACTGACCGTGGGCATGGCGGGAAATTTTGCGGAGATAAATATCAACGCTGACACAATTGGGACTCGAAACTGGGAACTACAGATTACGAGCCTAGCGCGCTACAGACTGAGCCTCCCCTAAAAGGAGGAGAAGGTCTCAAGTGAAATGTTTCAAACTAATAATATATATTGAGTGGTTAAATGAAACTACGTTACTTTGTAAGTCTGCGGATAAACACAGTTAGTTGCACAAAGGTGAAATTTGAAGGGGATAATAATCAGGTCATGCAGAATAAAATGGTAGGTAAAAAAGTAAATTCTTAGGAAAATGCCAGCTTGAAAGTGACGCTCTACCGAAAAATGATGCACATTTTTTACCAATCACGTGTTAGTAAGAGACTATATCACGTGGTTACAGAATGAAAACAGAAAGCCATCAAGAGACCTGACCCTTTTGTAATAGAGAGCATGATCATTTTCACTTTCCCAAACTTTCCAGAAGAGTGAACAAAAAGAGCCACGACACCGGAGCTGAAGGATCGTTCATTATTGGTCAATCTCTATTTCCAAAATAATAACAAAGACACGAATGCTATAGCCGAATATTGCTTACTGATGAGATGGAGACGCCTTTGAAGAAAATGAGTTACAAAACAGGACTCAGAATTTCGAAGCAATGGTTATTAATCGTTATGCCATTGCAGAGGAAGTCTACCGGTTTTTGAACGCATTGTAAATGGCTGATGCAGTAGTCTTCTCTTAGAGCCAGGGGCGATGTAACACTTCTGATTTTTGTGTGATCGACTGTCTCCAAGGTCGTACGAAGTGTGTTGCGCTACTTCCGCTGCAAATTGGTGTTTTCAAGGCTTAGGGCTGGATAGGATGGAGCTGGTCATTAACTCTTACAGAGTGAGAAGACACACTTCCGGATGAATGGAAATGTCAACACACAGCATTTTTGGATAAGGCAATCGTCATATCCACTGGGAATGATGAAATTTGACAGCATTCTCCACCTGTTACTGTGTAGTGTGTTTTCAATGCTACTATCATCTAGGAACCATTCTTCTCCAAGTAGGTCCAAGCCATGATCTCCTAAAACGTATAACACAAATAAAGCATGTCCAGAGCACGATGCTTTATTTGCTACACTTTAATGTTATCTCAGTGATAACTCAGATACATAAATTAGTAACTTCTTAAATAAACTTTACATTAAAATCATCGCAATCAAATCTATTTCAATGTCGATTTTCGACAAAATTCGTTCACTATTTTCACAGTTGCGCAGAATGTAATATTTGACAGCTAAAATGACAGTGGTCTGTAAATGGTAGCTAGGTAGTCACTGGAAGGAGAGCTATGCACCCATCCTTTGTGATGATGCATAGAACCGGGCAGGCCTAGCACCTAATGTCCGACCCCGCCTTCTCGTGGTGCAGGCCGTTAATACCTTTCAAAAGAGATATTCTCTTTTGGAAGGGAACGGAAGGGGAGGGCTGCCAGATTAGTGTAGCCTACTGATCTGGACAACTATGGCTACTTTTCTTTTTTTTTCTACCCTGCTGAGGAATGGTCAACCACACAGGGTCCTGGTGCTGACCATTTAAACACACTGGACTGGACATAGATATATGGCTCTGAGCTTGATTATGGATCCTGATTTTGCTGCACTGGTGGGCTTCTGTGGAGGGAAAATCTTCCGCTGTGTTTTCTGTTTGTTTGTGGGTTGACAGCCCCAAGTGAATAGATTCACAGGATATGTTTATCAGCTGGTGGATAATCCTGAGGGATATAGGATATTCTAGGATATTCTATGATCTTCTAGGATATGAGTTCATTAATGAAAGTTTTCTTAAGCAAAATTTTAGACAAGCGTTAAAGACTTGAATGTTATCTGCTGTTATTCCCCCACTGAGGATGCCGATGAGGATGAGAAGGATAGGTTTTATGAACAACTTCAGGATATTTTGAATTCTGTCAAGAAAGGAGATATTACCCTTGTTCTTAGTGACTTCAATGCCAAAGTTGGTACTGACTCTGACCTTTGGGGAGGATTGATAGGCCCTTTTGGTATTGGTAGCTGCAATGGCAATGGGCAACGTCTCCTACGGGTAGGTAAGCTCAGTGGTTTCAGAATAACTAACACTTATTACAAATACCGCGACATTCATAAGTACACATGGGTTTCACCCGATGGGCTGCATAAGAATATGATTGATTTTATATTAGTTAACAGCAAATGGGCTAGTTCTGTTAGGAATACCAGGTCATATAGGGGAGCTGAAATTGGATCTGACCATTACCTTCTTAAAAATATCTTCCAACTTAAACTTAAAAAGTGCTAAGGTTAAAAACTTTACCTTTAATACTGTAGCTCTGAAAGACCCAGTTACAGCTAAAGCTTACTATGATAGGTTACTTGGTCATTATGACAGTCATGGTATGCTTACTACTCAAGTTGAGGAAGAATGGGACCATTTTAATAAGACTTTTTTGGAAACCAGCAGTACTATTTTAGAAAAAAAAAGGAACAGAGGAGGCAGAATTATTTGAGTAATAAGGCACTTGAGCTTATTTCGGAAAGAAAGAACTGCAGGAATGTCCTTAATCAATAGCCAACTAGTTCTAATAGAAAGCATTACAGAGAACTTAATAAACGTGTAAAGAATCAGTTATCTGCTGATAAGAATCTTTGGCTTGATGACTTTGATGACAAAGCCGAGGAAGCAGTTAGACAGCACAACAGCAGAGAGCTGTACCAGATAGTTAATGTTTAGTGTGGTAGAAAACGGAAAGGTATACAATAATTGAAGGATAAAAAAGTAAAGTTATAGAAGGGGAGGATTCTGTCATGACTAGGTGGGCTGATCATTTAAGTGATGTTCTAAACAATGTGGTTAGTTCTATTCCCATTGTTTGCAATGATGATAGATGCATTGGTGGCTTTAATGTTGGCCCTATAACGCAATCTGAAGTTATTTTGACTGTTTCTAAACTTAAACTTCATAAATCCCCAAAGGTAGAAGAAATTAGTACAGAAATGCTTAGAGCTGGGAATGTTTCGGTTACCACTTGGATGACTGAAATTCTGAATATCTTTTATCATAAAGGCATAGTTCCTAAGGATTTTCCAGAGCTATTGTTATCCCTATTTTCAAAAAAGGTGATCGCAGTTCTTGTGATAACTATAGGGGTATCAGCCTAGTCTCTGTTCCAGGTAAAGTTCTTTCCATGGTTGTGCTTAATAGAATTAAGTATCTGGTTGACAGTCAATTGCGTGATGAGCAATGTGTATTCAGAAGTGGTAGGGGATGTGTGGATCAGATATTTTCACTTAGGCAGATTCTTGAGAAATGTTTAGAGTTTCAGAAACCTTTGGTTGCTAGCTATGTTGATTTCAAAAAGGCTTTCGACTCTGTTGATCGTCATACTTTGTGGTTGATTGTGAGATCATATGGTATACCTGAAAAGTTAGTTAACATAATGAAAGCTCTCTATAACAACACTGAGTCCTGTTTGAGAGTTTGTAAGGCTTGTAGCAATTGGTTTAGCATTACTTCTGGTGTTCGACAAGGGTGCATTTTGTCTCCTTTTCTGTTTTATTGATTATGTTATGCGAAATTCACTTCAAGGGCCTTAATGGCCCTTGAAGTTTAAATTTTGGGCCTTAATGGCCCTTAATAATTAAATTTTGGCATTAAATGGACTGGAGATACGAAAATTTCTGATTTTGATTATGCTGATGATTTAGCCCTTTTGGCAAATGCTGTTAATGAGATGAACTCGTTCATTCGAGCTGTTGATGAAAATGGTAGTAGAGTATGTTTGGTTATAAACAGAGAGAAAACTAAAGTGAAGAAAATTAATCAGGCAGGCTGTGATTCAGTTACTCTGAATGGTTGCAGTCTTGAGCAGGTGTCACAGTTTAATTATCTTGGGAGCTATGTAACAGATAATGGTGATGTTCGGCATGAGATTAACAGACGAATAGGGATTGCTGCCGGGACTTTTAAGAATCTATGGAGAGTGTGGAGAAATTGGCGTATACACCTAAAGACTAAAATTAGACTGTATAATAGTTTGGTTATTTCTAGGGTGAGTTATGGTAGTGAAACTTGGACACTTTGTAAACAAGATAACAGGAAACTTCATGCTTTTGATTCAAGATACTTACGCAGTATTTTGGCATTAGGTGGTTTAACTTTGTAACTAATGATGAGGTTAGGCAAAGGAGTCTGCAGTCTCCTTTAAGCAGCATATTGTGCAGAGACAGACTCCGTTGGTTTGGCCATGTTGCCCGTATGGATAATTATAGATTGGTGAATAGGGTTATGAACAGTGTGCCTAAAGGCCAGAAAGAGGGGGAGACCTAGGATACGGTGGGCAGACAATGTCAAACGGGACCTTGTTATAATTGGTGTGCAGTGGCCAGATGTAGTAGATGTAGCTCAGGACAGACTTGCTTGGAGAACTAAATTGCACGCTCAGGTTGGAAATCCATAGCCCTTTGGCTGTTTGAGGAGGAGGAGGATGAAAATGACAGTTTAAATAATTGTTCAGTCAAGTAAATAAAAACAAGTTAAAAAGAAAGCAAAACCATCACACTGAACATTGCTAATCCATATAAGAGTGTTTTTATCAGTTCTTGTAATAATTATGTTAATTTCCACTAATTATAAATGACGTTTTGCAGAACAAGCTCACTTGCTAAATGTTTCAGCTTCCACAACACTTAAACACTAAACGCATCTTTCTAAAAATTTGTTGCGTTTGAAAAAGATGTTTTGTTTTAAATAGATTTGACAGAGATTTTTAAATTAGGCAGCTTTCTTTTTATAAAACCTTTATTAAAGGAATTTACTGAATTCTGCAACTGACTTACTACTGACATAACATAGAACTGCGCTAAATGATGGAACCGCTTAGTGTACATGTACACTAAGATTTCAAAAATCATTTTTTTGATGTAATATCCCTGTACAGTCACTCAAAAAATATCTCAACACTATGGCTGATTTCAGAATTCAGAAAAAATCTGGCAACGATTTGTTTAGAAATTTGAGATCTGGCAACCTTCGTGTCACGTGACACGAAGGTTCCCAGATCACTAATTTCTAAAAAATCGTTTTTTGAGCGACTGTACACTGTAGAGACTCATCTGTAAATTCCGGAGCAATATGAGGGTGAGATGGATGTTATAATGTGATATCACAAAACATACTATTAACATTATTATTAAACATGCCACCGACCTAGTACACTACGACATTAAAATGCAATATTTATTTTTGCGAATATTCTTTTCAACGTTTTCCGATTTTAAAAATCATTTTTTGAAATGTAATATCCCTTGTAATTAAATACTAGTTACATTTAATACTCACATGGTACGTTGACACTCTTACAAAAATAAAGATTCCTACAGAAAATACGTTAGTAAGATGAAGAGGCGGTTCTGTATGTACAGCGGGTGGGCTGAAGTGTTAAATCCTTCTGATTCGTTATATATATTATAAACGATATGTTCTTAAATAACAGGTCGTACACTATTATTGCTATTTTTTAGCGACTTACGTAGGAAGTCACTGAACTGGAATTATTGCCGGCCAAGATTTTACGTCGAGATTAAACTACTACACAATACTACACTAAATGGTACTAAAATTTATAGTGGTAGGTGTTTTTACCATTCTTTTATTACTTTTATAGAGCAAATACCATAAGACAAAAAATGATGATTTAAGGCTACGCTGAATTAATATCTTCATTATTACACCGACTGCTTTCAGAATGAAATAAAGATTTCTATCTTTTCTAAACCATGCATCTTAATCTTTATATACGAGGTGACCTAAATTAAACTAAGAATAGTTAAGTAAATTTGTAGAGAGAACTCAGTGGATATAAGCAATATTTTGAATTTGAACATTTCAGATTATTACTGAAGCAATACATAAAACAGTAGGCATCATGATATACAAATTTAAGTAGTATAATTTTCAATTTTAGTGAAGATCAAAAATGTCCTGTAAACATAAAATTCATCGCAATAAGCTCAGCTGTTATATCTAGAAATGATCTTGCATGCAGCTTTTGTTTTAACATGTAACAGGAAGTGTACACAAGCGTTCAAAGAAGTAGTAACTTATTGACTTCGATGGAACGAGTGAAAATCTACAGACATTTATCAAAAACAGTTAGAACCTCCTCAGTAGGAATGAGTCCCAAGGACTGGCTGGAGTAATTGTGTCAGACTTACGATACTATAGGAACTGGGTGTTTCACCTTTCAGTGACACTTCTTGGACACAATGGGCTAAATGACCTAATGGTTACAAGGACCGAAAGGGCCCAGAGAAAGCTGGGGAAATGAAACCCACGGGTCAACAGCAGACAGATTGTAGCCTCATATCAAGACCATCCAACGGGTTATTTGACGTCTACCAAGCCTCGTCTTAATCATCATTATCGTCTACCTAGTTTCGGCGCACTATCTACCGTATTTATTATCTACCAAGCCTCGGCTTAATCATTATTATCATCTACCAAGTCTCGGCTTAATCATCATTATCGTCTACCAAGTCTCGGCGCGCCATCTACCGTATTTATTTTCTACCAATCCTCGGCTTAATCATCATTATCGTCGACCAAGTCTCTGCGTGCCATCTACCATATTTATTGTCTACCAAGCCTCGGCTTTCATCTCACGGACGACAGCATTTCCAATCCCATAGGTGTTCTCTCCTCACCGAGGAAATGGTTCGAATTAGCCGTTATAAATGAATGTTGGAACAGCTAAGACTCGAACCTGGGAACTACAGATTCCGATTCATGCGCGTTACCGAGTGAACTAATCCTTTCTTCCGATACTGTATGAGAGAAATGGTAGAGGCCACATGAAAACGATACGACTTCAACTGTGTATGAAATCACGACTGCTTTCAAAATAAGACTCATATATTAGGACACTTCCACAGGGAACTCCGCTATTTGCAATTCGGCAGTCGGTGTCCTATTCGGAGACTTATAGTGTTGGCTAAAAATCGGCTAGGTTTCAGTGTTGTCGGAAGAGGCATGATTGAATTGTTAGAAAACTTAGGGGAAAAAGGTCATCTAGTAAGATGAAATATAAAATTTCATATTTTCTCCAGATGGCAGAGCTAGGGTGTGGTGGTGACCACGAGACATAATGAACTCCTCATGTGTCACATACACTGTATGATGTTGAAGGGATTTACATGGCACGGATTCGGTATATTATTATGTCTCAAGCATGGACAAAATACTGCATCATATGTAAACAGCATATCTAATTTTTTTACAGATGGAGACGAAACATTTCAAGATGATAATGCAACAGATAATTCATCTGTAAACCCCGAGAAGAGATTTGAGGGTGGGATGGATGTTATAATGTGATACCACAAAACATAATATTAACATTATTATTAAACATGCCACCGATATATTTATTTTTGCGATTAGTCTTTTTAGCGTTTACCGATTTCAAGAATAATATTTTTATGTAATAACCCTTGTAATTAAATATTACTACAGTTAATACTCACTTGGTATGTTGACATTCATATAAAAGTAAAGATTCCTACACCAAATATGTTAATAAAATGAAGCGGTCGTTCTGTATGTACAGCGTGTGGGGTGAAGTGTTAAATCCTTCTGAT
Organism: Ryuthela nishihirai; assembly: GCA_038380435.1. NCBI lineage: Eukaryota > Metazoa > Arthropoda > Arachnida > Araneae > Heptathelidae > Ryuthela > Ryuthela nishihirai. The sequence goes on from JAWZYU010000043.1 coordinate 64,475, forward strand.
ACGTTATATATATTATAAACTACATGTTGTAAAATAATAGGTCGTACCCTATTATTCTTCATTTTTAGCGACTTACGTTGGAAGTCACTGAACTGGAAACGTTTCACAATTTGATATGTGATTAAACGACTACATAAAACTACATTAAATGATACTATAATTTATAGTGGTAGCTCTTTTCGCCCTCCTTTAATTACTTTTATCTAACAAATATCATACGATAAGAAAAGATTATTTAAAGTTTTCTTTGAAAAAATATCTTCATTATTACACTGACTGCTTTCAGAATGAAATAAAGATTTCTACCTTTTCTAAACCATGTGTCTTAATCTTTATATATGAGGTGACCCAAATTAAACTGACAATATTTAAGTAAATTTGTAGAGATAACTCAGTGGATATAAGCAATAATTTAAAGTTGCACATTTCAGATCATTACTGAAGCAATGCAATTATCAAAGATATGCATTATCAAAGGCAACCGTAAGCATCATGATATACAAATGGAAATAGTGTAATTTTCAATTTCAGAGAAGATAATTTATTACATGAAATTAATCTATTACATGAAATTCATCGCAATTAGCTCAATAGTTATATCTAGAAACGATCTTGCTTGCAGCTTTTGTTTTAGCATGTAATAGGAAGTTTTCACAAGCGTTCAAAGAAGTAGTAGCTCATTAACTTCAATGGGACGAGTGAAAATCTACAGACGCTTATCAAAAACAGTTTGAACCTCCTCAGTAGAAATGAGTTCCCAGGACTGGCTGGAGTAATTGTGTCAGACTTACGATACTGTAGGAGCTGGGTGTTTCACCTTTGAGTGACACTTCTTGTACACAATGGGCTAAATGACCTAAAGGCTACAAGGACCGAAAGGGCCCAGAGAAAGCTGTGGAAATGGAACCCACGGGTCAACAGCAGACAGATTGTAGCCTCATATCAAGACCATCCAACGGGTTATTTAACGTCTACGAAGCCTCGTCTTAATCATCATTATCGTCTACCAAGTTTCGGCGCACCATCTACCGTATTTACCGTCAATGTTTGCGCGCCATCTACCGTATTTACCGTCAATGTTTGCGCGCCATCTACCGTATTTATTGTCTCCAAGCCTCGGCTTTCGTCTCACGGAGGACAGCATTCCCAATCCCATAGGTGTTCTTTTCTCACCGAGGGAATGGTTGGAATTAGCCGTGATAAATGAATGTTGGAACAGCTGGGATTCGAACCTTGGAACTAGAGATTACGATTGAGGGGCGTTACCGAGTGAACTAATCCTTTCTTCAATACTATATGAGAAAAAAGGTAGAGGCTGTGTACGACTGTGTAAGAAATCACAACTGCTTTCAAAATAAGACTCATATATTCGGAAAATCCACAGGGAACTCCGCTATTTGTAATTCGACAGTCGATATCCTATTCGGAGACCTTTAGTGTTGGCTGAAAATCGAAAAGCTAAGATTCAGTGTTTTCGAAACTCAAGACTTGGAGAAAAAGTGTCATCTACTCATATGAAATATAAAATATAATATTTTTTCCAGATGGCAGAGCTAAGGTGCGTTGGCGACTAGGTCAGACAATGAACTGCTCATGTGTCACATCCGCTGTATGATATCTTCAATTCATTTCTAGTTACATTTTTTAAAAAACTTTCTTTCGCAGTTAAGGAAATTTGGATGTAATTTTCCATTCACATGAAATGTAAATGTCGGGAAACTTTTCGTAAAATATTGTATGTAATCAAACATATTCCAAGTTATTTATCTGAGAAAAAAAATTAAAATAATATCAGTGTGTCTATATTCAAACAATTTCATTAGTATCATTATCTCCATAAAATAATGAGGCGGGGGTGGCTCAGTAGGCAGTGCGCTAGGCTTGTAGTCTGCAGTTAGCAGGTTCGAGTCCCAGCTGGGTCAGTGTTGAGATTTATCTCCACAAAACTCCCTGCCCATCGGTCAGTAGGGGATACTGATGGGATTGAGAAAGGTCGTCGTCCGTCGGATGGGACGTTAAGCTGTGGCCCCGTGTGCGTGAGAATCATACCCTGTACACGTTAAAGTACAGGCTGGATGGCCTTGACGGGAGGCTACCATCTGCTTCCCAACAACTGTTCCAGTGGATCCCCACCCCCAACCTTTCTCTGAGTCCTCGGGGTCCTTGTGACCTGCCCATTTAGACCATGGTGTGCAAAAAAGTGTCCCTCAGAGGTAAAACAACCCAACTCATAAAATAATAATTTGATTATGGGCAATTGGCAAAGGTCATTGAAAAGCAAACGAATTAGATATTTTTTAAATATGTATTCATGAGAGTTCTAATTAACTTTTGATATATCGTTTTCAGGATCACTTTGATACACCTCAATGGGAGAAGATTCGAGTTCATGGCCAAAGGAAGTTAAAAGATTCAGAAGTACCAACCGTATTTTTATATTGCCCAGTATCAAAGGCACGTAAAAGCCCTCCCAGAAGAAAACATGTAAATGAAGGTCCTGAAGAAGCAAGGGTTTATCCGGATCATAATTATTGTAGAAGAAACTTTTTGGTGGCTGAAGAAACGACTTATAATTTTACTTCATGTAATAAAACTTTACTTGTGAACACTGGTAATAGGGAAAATATCGCAGATTGCGTCAAAAATGAAGTTAATGTTGATGATCTGTTGGCAATTGATTCATATGGTGACACATCTGAATAGAGTAGGGGCGGGGGTGGCTCAGTTGGTAGTGCGTCAGGCTTGTAATCTGCAGTTCCCAGGTTCGAGTACCAGCTGGGTCAGCGTTGATGTTTATCTCCACAAAGTTCCCCGCTCTGCCCACAGTAAGTAGGAAACAACAATGGGATTGGGAAATCCGCCGTCCGTCGGATGGGACGTTAAGCCGTGGCCCCGTGTGCGGGAGAGCCATACCCTGTGCACGTTAAAGAACATACTGGATGGCCTTGACGGGAGGCTACCATCTGTCTTCCAACAGCGTTCCAGTGGGTTCCCTCTCCCAACCTTCTCTGAGCCTACGGGGTCGATGTAACCTAGCCATTTTGCCCATGGTGTGCAAAAAAGTGTCGCTCAGAGGTAAAACATCCCAACTCAAACCTGAACAGAGTACTTCGTGAGCTAAACTACAGGCTGAGGTTACCAGATTGAAAAAAATGCAAAATATAAAGTGATTACAAGTGGTTAGCGTTCTAGGCTACTGATCAAAGGGACCTAGGTTCGAGCCCCGGTTAAGACATGGATGTATGCTGTATTTCTTCTGAGGTTCCACCATCCTCACTGATCTCCTAATATGGCATATTAAACTGACAGGCTCCTGTCAGACCTCTGTGACAAGCAGCTGCTTAAGGGGTATTTATATTATTGTAGTGTAATAAAGGAAAAAAAATCATTTAGAATGTTCTAGTTCTGCATATATATATATAACATAATTTTGACAGATTTCCGAATATGTAGAAATATTTTTATAAAGCTCGCTTATGCTACAAGTACAAGTTGTAAAAGCATAAATCAGAGCCCAAATTAAAAATATTGCCATATCGTTTCAGGAATGTTAAGCATTTTTACTTTTTAAGTAAAAAATTAATATCTGGCACTGAATGTATGAAAGAACAGTTATTGCTTTCATTTTTATTATTTTGAGTAATTCTGATTAACTTAACAATCAATAAATATTAGTATAAAATACTGAGAACAGAAAGCACTTCCATGATTTTTAAGTAACAAAATCCTAAAATTTTCAAGTAACAAATTGTATTTTTGCATAGTTCCTCCGTCCTCATGTGTGTGCTGACGAAGCTAGATCAGCAGTCAGCTAGCCTAACTGACGCATTCGCAGAGCACAGACATGGCGCCCATGATCGCCGTTTGCCAACCTCTCCCTATATAGGACCACTAAAAACAGCGGATCGCCAGCGCCACAACGGATGAAAACGTAACTAGAGCAAGGCCAACTAGAAAGACAGGCCATGACACTGAGGCGATCCTCAACCGTCACGTGATCAACTTAGTCCGGTAGCTGCAAACGCCACTCGATTCGTTCGCACAGAACCTTGTATCTCGTTTTTGCGATTTTATTTCGCTTTTTTTCGTATCGTTAAATCAGATGAAAAATTCCTTGTGTAGAATAAATAATGGCTGTATTCTTTTTCCACTTTTTTGTTTAGCTTTTTATATAAGCGAAATTAAATTCGATAGTTAATTTAAAACTAGCTGATTTTTACAAGAAACCTATTTTTTTTCTTTCTTCATACCCAATTTAATCTAATTTGTGATAATTCTTAAAATACCAGCAGTTTCCTTAAAAAAAATTAGAGGCATAATATTATAGTGTTTAGAATAAAGAACAAAATCAGAAAACCAAAGGTGTATTTAAACGGGTGGTTTGGGATATGTATATACAAATATCTTGACAAATATATATAATTTTTAAATTCTTTTTTTTTAAACATTTAACAACTGCAAGGCATTGATTCAGAATAGACCATTGGTTTTCATTTACTTACCAGTTGCGGTATCCTTAATATTTACTTATTGAGTACATTTTTTAATCTTTTGGAAAAGAAATCGCCCGACTCAAATATAATTTAAAAAATATATACTTTCAGTGGTCACTTATTAGATAAATTTCCATGATATGTAAGCAGTAATCGAGATTTTACAGTGCAATAACTTCTTAAAATTATTAAGGAAAATTGTGACAGTAGCTACGTTGTACGTTTGGTATTTAATTATGGAATATTTAATAACAGTTATTCCACTTTATATAACTGCTGTCGCGTAAACAGGTTGAAATGGAAGCAATATCCGGTACATTAAACTTTAGTAAGATAAATACTGTGAAAAGTATCAATACATTTTAGTAGTTCACATACTAATTTCCATCAATTTTGAACGAGCTAAGTTAAATATTTCTACCTTCATAACTATTTAAATACTGAACCTCATATTTCTAAAAACCTAGATTTAATGGTTTATTTTCAATTGCATTTTCCTATGAAAAACACAATGAAAAAATTGCTGTGCCCTATTGACAGGAGTGTACCTAATAAAGTGACTGCTTAGCACTTCTGATTGCCACATTTAATAGGACAGTTTAATGAACAGAAACAGCATATTTGATAGGAATGAACATATTTTTCATCTTTATTTGAGGTAGTTTACAACAAATTATTTTCAGTGCAAACATGGGCATAATGTCCCTGAGGCAACATAATGCAAATACAGTGAGGAATATACAGATTTGAATAAAACTTGTACTGTATTCAGCAGTAATATTTTAGAATATGATACAGAAAATTACAAAACTCAAAAAAATTAAGATTTTCTGCATATTGATTTTAACAATATACTAGTGTATATCACAGCTTTGGAATATATTTAAGTAAATATTTCACTACACTTTTTTTTGTTTCTTTTCAACTCATAAAAGATGCCCAATGAAGATGTGACAAGAAATATATTAGATCATGTAATATCAGTTCATTATAAAACATTTATCTAGTAAATTGATTTTAATGAAAATTATGTATCTCTTCCTAAAAGACTCATACATAATCTAGAACATGAAAGATATCCTAAAATTCATTAATTTTGCACTCGCATAACACATCACAGCTTCTGAAAGAACATAATATACTGCAAAAGTAATTTTCAGACACTAAATTTTGCCAACATTCTTGGCACTCAATAAATTTGTTTAAATTTCTGACCGAATTTCTAATGATAATAAACAACATAAGCAACTCAAAAGCAAACACTTGACTAGGTTGACATTATTTTTAAAGTCATATTTATGAAGTTACAAAATTTTATTAACTGATCAGTCATTTAATTTTGAAAATGATCAATACAACCTAATTCTCATGAACCATCTGAAATAAGCAATATATAATATAGATAATATTTCTTCAAACAGAATGTCAGTAAAAGGATGATTATTTTATTTAGAGCAAATAATGGGTGTTGCAAACTGATGACTAGTCAGATTGGACACCTATATCTAAGAGATAATGTTGAACCCCAAAAAAATAACTTGTTGGTTACAACAGTTTAAAACGGTATAAAAATTAGTGTCATTTTTCCTTCACAGAATATTGGTAAAATTCAGCTTTCATAACTCTTTAAAAAGGTATATTAAAGGTTCTAAAGGTTATGTATTTTCAGGTGAATAGGAGAAAATGAATTAAAGAGAATACGAATTTTACATCTTTCAAATACATTTATGAGCCTGAAGCATAACAATGGGAGAACACATTAGTTAATCATGCATAATTTATTTACTGCATAGGCTCAGGTAATAAATATGTTAAGACAGAGAATATTGCTGTTTGCAAAGTCAAAATTAATAGATTATTGTAAATGGTATATTAAGTTCAAGGTACAAAAATTGCCAAATGATATAATTTTTTTTGAGTGACTTGACTAGGGAATTCAAACCTGGGAACTGGATACCAATATGCAACAGATAATATTGAATCCAGAACCAACTTTTTTTCTTCTTTATAATTATAGAAATGTATTATGTGCTCATATATATCAACATATATTATATTTCTTTTCGAAAATATCTAGCTAGCAATCACAGCCAGATAAAGCAAGCATTATATATTCATATATATAATACTGTTAAATTACAGTCCATCCTCATAGAGAGCAGCAGTCTCAACCTCATAGAGCTGTATTGTCGTGTGAAAATCCAGTAAAACTCTTGGTGGCTCAGTTGGTAGAATGCCAGATTCATAATCTGCTGTTCCCAGGTTTGAATCCCATCTGGGATCTTATCTGTCAACAGGGAACACTGATGGGTTTGGAAAAGACACCATCTGTAGAATGAGACATTAAGCCATGGGCCCCATACCCTGTGTATGTTAAAGAACACTCTGGATAGCCTTGATGGGAGGCTATCACCTCTCCAGTGTGCTGCCTCCCCTAAACTATCAGCCCTTGGGAACTGGCCATTTAGCCCATTGTGTGAAAGGAAGTGCCATTCAGAGGTTAATAAAAAACAACTGGTAGACACATAGTATTCTAATATATACATAGTACATGGCCGAGTGGTTAGCGCACTTGGCTACTGATCTAAGGGACCTGGGTTCGAGCCCCGGGTAAGGCATGGCTGTTTGCGTCGTTTTTCTGCCGGGGTCCTGCCGTCCTCTCAGACCTTCTAATATGGCATAATAAACTGACAGGCTCCTGTCAGACCTTTGTGGCAAGCAGCTGCTTGAGGGAGTATTTTTTTTGTATTTTGTGTTGCATTAGATTTTTTTATAAACCTTTAGAATGATTTTGTAAATAAAACTGTAATTTTCATTAGGTAATGGTTATAAACTGAAAGTTCGAGCCCCGGGTAAGGCATGGCTGTTTGTGTCGTTTTTCTGCCGGGGTCCTGCCGTCCTCTCAGACCTTCTAATATGGCATAATAAACTGACAGGCTCCTGTCAGACCTTTGTGGCAAGCAGCTGCTTGAGGGAGTATTTTTTTTGTATTTTGTGTTGCATTAGATTTTTTTATAAACCTTTAGAATGATTTTGTAAATAAAACTGTAATTTTCATTAGGTAATGGTTATAAACTGAAAGTCCACTCTCACTACAAGTATTCAGCAATATAAATTAATATCTGATTAATTAAATTTTAATGTTTCCATACTATTTTTGAATTTAAGCTTTAATGACATTATCTGCTATTTCATGGACATAAAAACAACATGAAAATATTTTTTTTTCCATAGAATAACCAAAAATTAAAGGGTTTTAAATTTAGAAGAAATTCATTAAATTAGAAAGAAAAATAACTGGTTTTGGGTTCAACAATATCTTTTGCATATTGGATTTCAATCTGACTAAGCCATTAATAGTAACATCCATTATCTGATCTAATAAAATAATAAATAATCATCCTTTTATTGACATTTTCAATTTCAAAAATTGTGATTGACATGATATACTCTAAAGACTGATAAAACCTGTTCCTATGGATACATAGTTACTCTACCTAGATATATGAAATATATATATTATGAATAAGAATACAAGTACAAATTTTGCAGTTCAAACAAGTGCTGATAGCATATTTATGTCTAAACTACTTTTCCCTTCAACGTATAAAACTTATTAGCTCAAAAACAAAAAAGACTGCCAAGAGAATTGTTTGTGCAAAGAATATCAAACATGGACTCGACAATTTTTGTGGGCAACGACAAATATCTGGTTTGCCCCTTAAAAATAAAAAAGTACCCCCTCAAGCAACTGCTTGCCACATAGGTCTGACAGGAGCCTGTCAGTTTACATGCCATAGTAGAAGGTCTGAGCAGATGGCAGGACCTCAGCAGAAAAACAACATGCACATCCATGCCTTACCCGGGGCTCGAACCCAGTTTATGAAATGAAAAATGCTAGCATTCAGTAATTAACCTGATCATCCACACATTTATAGCAATTTGCAAAAGTATTAAATATGAGTAGTTAAAATATCAAATAATTCATGCTCTCAACTTCAAAACTAGGCCAAACAAATTGTATTGTGTTTGTGATCAAAGGAACATGCATTGAAGTCCCAGGTAAGGCATGGATGTTTGTATTGTGCTTTTCTGCTGAGATCACACCTTCCTCTCAGACCTCTAAGGCATATTACACTGGCAGGCTCCTGTCAGACCTCTGTGGGAAGCAGTTGTTTGAGGAGGTATTTATATTTTTCATGTAAAACATTTGCATCAATAAAGTCGAAAAAAAATTCAGTTAATTAGTTTTTCAATGCCATTCGCTGCGCTGGGGCTCTTGTTTAGGAATAGTAAAAGTTGAGGTATGTTGTTCTCCATCATAGTTGGACCGGCATCCAGCAACACTACAGTGTCTAGGCATGATTTCCTCACCTATGAATTGCAAGGGACCAGTAAATTATTCTATTCACATTCCTCTTTACGTCAAAAAAGTAAAAGTACTGAGCAATTTACAACATTAAATGTGGTTTTCATTCTTTGATGAATAAAATGTGAATATTACTTCAAATCATTGACTAATTATCTTAATAGTCATGGTATGTAAGAGAATTAAAAGTCTGTAGCTCTATATAATGATTGAAATTCTTGTTAATGATAAAAATTTGGGAACTAATGTAATACATAATCTTAATATTTAATAGTTATGGTATGCAAGAGAATGGAAAGTGTGCAGCTCTATATAATAAGTGAAATTTTTTTAGTGATAAAAATTTGTGAATTAATGTAATACGTTGTACATTTTGCAGGTCTCATATGGTGTTATTCACAGAAACAAAAAAAAACAGTTATCAAACAACACAAGCATCATTTATTAACTGCACTGCACAAGTAACATTTCTGTTCATACTACTTTATCAGTGCTGTTAAAGTAGTCAAAATCATTTTCAATTAGAAACAAGTCAGTTATGAATTTGGTCAATATTATTAACTCATGTACCAGGCTGGAAATTTACTAAGTCTGAACATTTAAAAAAAAGCTTGTCAGCAGGAATTAAAAATCATGATTGATCAATTGTTTATTAAACAGAACATTCTATCACTCTATAGCAAAGCTTTGTTTATATGATTCGAAAAACAGGATATATTAATTGGCTATTCCCCTAATAATCTAATGAAGGCCATAGAAAAATTCAATATTGATTTCTCAGACAATAATTAGTATGGTGACTATAAAATACCTCTAAGGTGATACAGAAAGGTAGGTAAATATAGGGCCATGTCATGGCTGTATCAGAAAACTCAGTGCAAAAGAGAAATGATTTACTCAAGAGATCTGGTAGCTACTCTCAAAGCAAAATCACATAACAAAATGTTACTTAAGTTTTAAAAAGCAATTGCTCATTTCTCAACTCATATAATAATTGTATAACACATTAGTAATATTTATGTATAATTGCACTGCCACTTTAAAATGTGACTCTTACCAGAGCATTAAAAAAACTGTAATTTGATAAACCAGTGATAAGAGGCATGAGTTTAATAGCAAAATATCAATGATAAATTAAAATATGCTGTTATTAGCAATGAAAGAATAAGTTTTTGCAATTTCTGCATTTAAAATATTGTCAATTAGTACCAGAGGTCCCTATGCTCAGATCAGATTTTATGATCATATCTATGCAAGTAACATATATAAAAGTTACTGAACAGTTGTGTTTAGTATTCACAAATATTACATTTGATTATTGATAGCATTTCATATCACAACTGTGCTATATCGATGGCACTATTCAAATATAAAAATTTAAAGGACATTTAAGTTCTGCTCTGAAATAATTCTAAAAGTTAATTTCAGCAAAGGAATCTACGACGTTACCTGTTAATTTAAAGCATATATTAGAAAAAATAGTTTTTACTATACAAAACATTGGAAAATTTATTTGCAGTTTAATACTTAAAAAAATAAATCAGGGGATTCAAAAATAACTATTGTAGCGGTTCATATTTCGATACGGGCAATTTCAATTTTTCACTCTATAAAAAATTACGTATATTACTAAGTTTAATTCCTTCAATTTTTTCAATCAAAACAGCGATAAGTTATATAAGGGCAGCCAAAAAAGTTTATAACTTAATGAAAGACCATCTCATTCAACACACCATCATTCAACACGTTGAAACTAGGCCTAAGAGAGCAATGCACTCAAAACACTTTTCAAGCACTAAATAATTACTTTTATTACTTTTATCAAACCACTAACTGCAGCAAATATTTCATGCTACAAATAATAATAATAAGGAGAAATGCTTACCTCTTTGGGGGTAATCCAAATGTAGTTTGAAGACAGAAACAATTGCAGTCCCTTATCAGCGACTGTAGATCAAGCACTCGGACCAAGCACCTCGGACTAAGTTGATCACGTGATATTCCAGTGTCGTGGCCTGTCTTTCTAGTTGGCCTTGAACTAGAGCTGCTGTCGCTTCACGTCGTGAAATCGGCAGGCATTCCATTACGTAGGCACCGGTCCACTTCCAGAAGCTTTGGTTGATCAGTGCAAGTCATGTCGCTAAAACCTTCGTATGAGCGAATGCGTTCTCGTCCTAATTGAAAATCGTCTGATGAGCGGATCGTCATAAAATGAAACGTCGTAAAGCAGGGTATTACTCTAAGAAGTTGAAATCAACACAACTACTGAAAGGATGAATTTTGGCAGCAGGCAGTAATGTGTGCTCAATAACTGTAAGAAGAAAATTCCTAGAAATTGGATTGAGATATTTCTTACAGTTAATGTTTCGGTGCAAATGAAAGTTTTAGTGATGGAAATAAGCTTTTCTTTACTGTATATCAGTGTCCACATTACGAAAACGATCTCATAAGGCATTCAGCACTTAGTCTGTTACTGTTATTTTGAACATTCAACGAAAGTCATTGTATGGTGTTCCATGTTCTGTCAGGATGTTGGAAAGCTACATATTGTAAAAGGAATAGCATAAGCTAAGGGCTACATCAAAATACTGGAAACAAAATTATTACCAAGGGTCTTTGATCTTATTTTGGGATGAACGTAGATCTTAATAATGTTTTAATTAACTGGACGAAATGCAATTTGTCAGTGTGAAAAGGTTCTTCAGAAGTGGTTAGCAGATAGCAAGATTGAAAAAACGGAATCGACTGGACAGTCTCCACACTTTAAGACTATACAGAGCTTGTATTGCAGAATAGGTAAGGAAATTTCCGAGCAGAGACGTCCAAATATGCGAGTTAATTAAGGCTTTCCTGTTACTTCTTAATCATATTTTATTACAGACGAACTTAAATTAGTGCATTCCATGCCAAAATCATATAAAAACATTTATTTAAACACAGGGCTAACCTATGAAATATTGAATTTAAAATGTTAGTATTCTGAAAAATGTGTTTAACAATTCTTATATAATGTTTAAAACAGGGATCAATATAAATATTTCACGAATTTTAAAGTTTCTTTTAATTCATATCTATGCTATATCATATTATAATATATACGTAATTGCGTTTGGGCAATTATGCTTCAACAATTAATTTCGATACGAAAAAACTAAAAAAATACATAATTTAAATGAAAAATAATTTATATAAATAATTTTCTAATTATAATTTATATAAATAATTTTCTAATTATAATTTATATAATATTTAAATAACAAGTCCTAACGATCTAGGATCGAAGTCACGACTCTGTTCTTTAAATGTGGAAAATACAAAAATTTAAAACGAATGTTTCAAATAATATATCATGAGAGAGATTTAGAATTTAGTTGAAATGTCAAGTCCTAACGATCTAGGATCGAAGTCACGACTCTGTTCTTTAAATGTGGAAAATACAAAAATTTAAAACGAATGTTTCAAATAATATATCATGAGAGAGATTTAAAATTTAGTTGAAGGAATGTGATGATCAAAATATTTATTTTCATTTCTTCTCCTTAACTTCAAAGGGATGGGAAAGTAAAAGATTTTCGTTTTAAGAGAATATGAGAGAATGATTTTTATTTTGTGTTTTGTTTGTATCAGTACATTATTGCAATTTTTTTTTTATAAATCATCCATTAGTTCGTATTTCCAGCATCAGATGGGGGAAAATTGGAAACCGAAAAAACTTTATTTTCTTTGAAATCAAGCAACTTATTATCACCAGAGATGATTAGCTAATCTTTCAATTGTTCGTTACATCTTGTTAGAAGGCTTTCTTGTTTTATCCGAATTTGTATTTCTAACTTTAACTCAGTTAATCGAAATTTCATCCTACATAGCAACAGAAAAATATTTGAAAAAAAAAATGACAAACTCTTGAATTTGAATCCACTCTTCTTTTGTAGCAAATTATGATAAATAAAATATTCCTTACGTGTGGACTCAAAATCGATTACTAGACAACCACATTTCCTTAACGTTTATCGAAATTTTCTGTCCAAAACGATTTGGATTCATCATACCTAGTATCATCCTAACTCTCAATTTCTCCTCATTTACAATCAGTTTTTACAACCAACAAATGTAATAGATTTGACCCTTATTTCAAATATATACATATTTGTTGTTGTTTTTTTTTTTTGAAAAATCGTATCCAACCAATGCTCTTTGATTTTAATTGCACAAAATCGCTCTCATTTGAATTATTATCGTGCTCTTCGAAAATTCGATTATTATGGTTTTTAACGGCTAAACTGCTGAAATTGAACTTAACGTGACCGGTTGCATGATAATTGCTTTGGAGACTAAGAAACAATATCGATGATACAATTGTATATTCAGTATCAAGACATTCAAAGATTGCATGACCATATCATTTGCCTTTCCGCGGTAAAATTTAATATTCTTAAATATTGGACATATCGTTGAGATACATCCGTGATATACCTGTCCAATTCCATGCTCGCCCATGTTGATTGAACGAATGATATTTAATTGTATTAAACTATTTTATTAATATAGTGGTAGTTACTGTCATTTTTCTATTCATTTCTACCTATTTTCCAACTGCTTTTCTTACGTCCTTTGTTGCGTTTCTCAATTTATGTAGGTGTTAAAACGACTGTTCCAGTATATAATTACAACATTTTGACCTAAATATATGGTTATTTATTATCTTAATCGAAGTTAGGATTTAACCTTGAAATTTATAATACGAGGAGGTTGGATTTTTTTTACCTCTGAGCGGCAGTTTTTTCCACATAATGGGCTAAATGGCCAGGTCACAAGTACCCCTCAAGCTCAGAGAATGTTGGGGGAGGAGACCTACTGGAGTAGCTGTTGTGAGACAGATGGTAGCCTCCGTCAAGGTCATCCAGCGTGTTCTTTAACGTTGGGATGTTTTACCTCTGAGCGGCACTTTTTTGCATATAATGGTGTTGTGTCAAATCACAAAGACCCCGAAAGCTCAGAGAATGTTGGGGAAGGAGACCTACTGGGAACAGCTGTTGTGAGACAGATGGTAGCCACCCGTCAAGGCCATCCAGCGTGTTCTTTAACGTGCACAGGGTATGGTTCTCCCGGACACGGACCAACGGCTTAACGTCCCATCCGACGGACGGCGGCCTTTCAAAGCCCATCGGTGTCCCCTACTGACCGTGAGCAGGGCGGGAAATTTTGCGGAGATAAATATCAACGCTGACACAATTGGGACTCGAAACTGGGAACTACAGATTACGAGCCTAGTGCGCTACAGACTGAGCCGCCACTAAAAGGAGGGGGAGGTCTCAAGTGAAATGTTTCAAACTGATGATATATACTGAGTGGTTAAATCAAAATACGTTACTTTGTAAGTCTGCGGATAAACGCAGTTAGTTGCACAAAGGTGAAATTTGAAGGGGATAATAATCAGGTCATGCAGAATAATATAATATTTTAATAGTTAATAATATTATAATATTTAATAATTATTTCGCCATATTTTAATAGCTAACGCGGCAAATGGAACAACGAGAAAAGCGTCGGACGATTTCAATAATAGGCAAATGACATCCGAAAGTGACGATTGAGAATGCATTGTTTGCAGAATCGAAAGGAAGTGACATTCCCATTGTTTCGTATTCCCAACAGAGGGGTTTGTTTACTCTTCCGCACTTAGGTTTTTCGATACCTTCTATGCCAAATGTACTAAAAATTATTCCTTTAATCTAGTACCTCTTTGAAACGTTTTTCGGATTCACTGTGAGTGTCTTAAATATCTCGTTTCGGGGAGGAAAGACAATAAACATCACCAAGGCGTGGGTCTGCTTCCCAGCAGACACGCTAGTGATGCTCTTCTAGGATAAGAGTGCATTAATGAAAGGTTGTTTACAGCAAAATTACAGACAAGCGTTAAGGACTTCAATATTATCTACTGTTATGCCCCCACTGAGAATGCCGATCAGGATGAGAAAAAAAAGGTTTTACAGACTCCACACTGTCTCCCACACACGGATCCTCATACCAGCTTCCATTTCAAAGGAAATTCGTAATTCTTTGCTGTCCGAACATGTAGTAACTAGTAAATTTCTTCTATTTTGACGGGAAAGAAAACGAAGGTTGTTAGTTTTATGGACAACAGCATTACCTACTTAAAGAGTTTTCATGTGACATGGAACTTGTTACGTTCGGGCCTCATGTTCCTGACATTTAACATAAACTGGGTAGCATGTAGAATAAGAAATAAACTTTTTTTTTTTTTGGGGGGGGGGGGGCTTTTATTTCCTGCATGGGTCAACCATGAGTTAACTGGTAATTTTTGATATTAACTATTATGGAAATACTTAAGGAAGGTTTTTAGCGTAAGAACTATTTTTTTATTTTTCAAATTAAAACTTACCGATTTGTTTTTAAAGAAAATAAATATATAAAGACATTTAATTTTTATTTTTGAAACTTGTACGTGCCTGTAATCATATCATGAATGTGCCATCCAGCCTGTTCTTTAACATTGGGACGTTTCACCTCTGAGCGGGATTTTTTTTGCACTCCATGGGCTAAAATGGCTAGGTCACATGGACCCCGAAGGCGCAGGGAAGGTTGGGGAGGGGACCCACTGAAACAGCTATTGGGAGACAGATGGCATCCTCGATCACATGGACCCGAAGGCTCAGGGAAGGTTGGGGGAGGTGACCCACTGAAACATCTATTGGGAGACAGATGGTAGACTCCCGTCAAGGCAATCCAGCGTGTTCTTTAACGTGCACAGGGTATGGCTTTCCCGCACAGGGGGCCACGGCTTAACGTCCCATCCGACGGACGGCGACCTTTCCAAGCCCATCGGTGTTCACTGGTGACAGTGGGCAGGGCGCTGAATTTTGCAGAGATAAATCTCAACGCTGACCCAGCTGGGACTCGAAACTGGGAACTACAGTTTACGAGCCTGGCGTGCTACCGACTGAGCCACCCCCGCCCTCATGGCCACCCTCGTCCCCATGTTACGTTTGGTATTGGCTATGAAAAAGCAGCCGACGTAGCCTTGATTTGAAAGTAATTTCTGTGATTTTCTGCGTAACACGTCAAATACAAATTTTCTGTGATTATATTTGGTGGGGCAGTGCCCCAGGTGGCCTAATGGACGAAACCATTCTGTTGTACCGGTGCCTACGTAATGAGAATACCTGCCGATTTCAAGACGTGAAGTGACAAGAGCACTAGTTACATTTTCGTCCGCTATGGCACTGGCGATCCGCTTTTTTGCTTGCTACTTGCTTCGTTGCAGTATAGGTCATTACACTCTTTACCGCATGATTCAAAATTGGATTCTGATACGGATTTGTTCATATGTGATTTATTTACTGTTCTGTCTAATTTCTGCTGTCTTTAAGTAGATATCTGAACGGTGATGCAGCATTGTGTAATGTTCTGCAGAAGAGAAACTTATGAAACAAAACTCAGTTTCTATCGAAAATCTTCCAAATAGATCTTCAAGACAGGTGGCTTCAGCACTATGTCGGCAAAGTAACGTTAACATGAAATTAGAAAAAAATTCTGAGATCACTTTTGACTAAATAATATTTTGGGAATCGCAAAAATCTTTACATTATACGGAATTCAGTTACACTGCCGTAACAAAATATTAGAGTTGGGTTGTTTTACCTCTGAGCGGCACTTTTTTGCACACCATTGGCTAAATGGCCAGGTCCCATGGACCCCGAAGGCTCAGAGGTTGGGGGAGGGGACCCACTGGAACAGCTGTTGGGAGACAGATTGTAGCCTCCCGTCAAGGCCATCCAGCGTGTTCTTTTACGTGCACAGGGAATGGCTCTCCAGAACACGGGGCCACGGCTTAACATCCCATCCGACGGACGGCGGCCTTTCCAAGCCCATCGGTATCCCCTACTGACCGTGGGCAGGGCGGGGAATTTTACGGAGATAAATCTCAACGCTGACCCAGCTGGGACTCGAACCTGGAAACTACAGATTACGAGCCTGGCGCGCTACCGACTGAGCCACCCCCGCCCCGTCCCGCAAAATATTAGAGAATTTATCTGCTATGTGAATGGGAGTCTTACTTGCAAGTTCTGTAACTTCTAACATATTCATTTAACGAAAAATTTTGCTAAAAAATAAATTCATAATCTTATCCATTTAAATCTCGATTTTCAACAGCATTCGTAAAGTATTTAAGGAATTATGGAAGCCAGAATATTTCACAACAGTAATGGGTCATAAGAATTTATTTCAGATATTAATTAAAACTTAATAAATATTTTTTCAAATCACTGAATAAAATATAAATTTCAAAAGTTTCATAACGATTTTTTCGATGTTAGAATAATTATGAATGATTTTGATGAAACAAGATAATTTATTATTAAATTTTCCAGCGTCCATAACTCTTTAATTACGGAACGAATATTGATAATAAATTGAGAATACAAATAAATTAGATTTAACTTCAGTCACAGTTTTTCATTAAATGCATCAAATGCGTATATATAAAATCTGAGTTTGGTGTTAATCGGCAACCTAGACAGCAGTAACATCCTGACAAAGTGGAGACAACTATCCTTCTGCAGAGACGAGCGACTCGAAAACGATCTAGCCCTGACGGGTCTACAATTACCAATCTACAATCTTAATCATCATCACATTTCTCTATTAAATGCACATTTTAGATGTTATAGAGCAGAGACGATCAAATAGTGAATGGTGTAGCTGCCAGTTTTAGATGGAAAAGATTTTAATTAATGTAACAATGTCACTTTGGTATGTTTGATGCTAAATTGTTATTTTATACTTAGTTGGTCGAGCAGTGTTAAATCATTATTATGACTTATGTACTAAGGTCGATAGCGAAAGATTTTCTGTCTTAATAGTCAGGGTGGCTCAGTTGGTAGCGCGCCAGGCTCGTAATCTGTAGTTCCCAGTTTCGAGTCCCAGCTGGGTCAGCGTTGAGATTTATCTCCGCAAAAATTCCCCGCCCTGCACACTGTCAGTTGGGGACACCGATTGGATTGGAAAGGCCGCCGTCCGTCGGATTGGACGTTAAGCCGTGGCCCCGTGTGTGGGAGAGCTATACCCTGTGCACGTAAAAGAACACGCTGGATGGCCTTGACGGGAGGCTACCATCTGTCTCCCAACAGCTGTTCCAGTGGGTCCCCTCCCCCAACCTTCTCTGAGACTTCGGAGTCCATGTGACCTGGCCATTTAACCAATGGTGTGCAAAAAAGTGCCCCTCAGAGGTAAAACAATCCAACTCGCTCCTCTGAAAATAGTGGACAGATCATTGTTTTCAGTGGAATTTTCACTATAACAGAGCTATGCAAGCCGAAATTTCTGCCATAAACAGATCACTTGAAACATTCGTTAAACGTTTTGCAGTTTCGATATTCAGTGATCTCTAATGATATAAATTAAAACTACCTTTTTGGAAATGCGAATTATATTTTATTAGTACCGACTAAAAAGAGATTTCCTATTATCTCTTAAAAAAGCACCGTTCCGTTTCTTACCTTCCTTGCGTGAAGGAGTCGACTCATTGTTGCCAACGGAATTTTCGAGACTGTCATATTACATGATCAAAATTTCAAATTTCTACCATAAATACATCGTTTGCAATATTCGTTTTAAATTTTGGGGTTTTTCGATTTTTCCACCGTTAGAGGGGCGAAATTATAGAATTTAGGAAATTTTCAAAATGTAAATTGCAATATTTCATGAACACTTATCCAACCAAAAAAAAAATTTTAATTTATCTCTGAAAACATACACTTTTCTGTTAAAACGAAAAAAGTTGCATTCACTTCCCCCCCCCCCCCAAAGAGTCTAAAGGGTCAAGTGATTGTTGCTAAAGGTAACTTCGTATATTCTATCTATGTAAGGCGTATGCCAGTTACATACACATATGCAGGGGGTACGTGAAGAATAAAAGTTTGAGAACCACTGATATATGTTTTATCTTATTCCCATTGTTATACTATAACTATAGCTTTATTTATCTATACAAGGGGTACGCCAGTTACATACACATTTCCAGGTGGTGCGTGAAGCATAAAAGGTTGAGAACCACTGATATATGTTTTATTTTATTCACATTGTTATATATAACTAGAGTTTTATGTATCTATACAAGTTACATACACATTTCCAGGGGGTATGTGAAGCATAAAAGTTTGAGAACCACTGATATATGTTTTATTTTATTCCCATTGTTATACTATACCAATAGTTTTATCTATCTAAAAAAGGTGTAAGCCAGTTACATACACATTTCCAGCGGGTAAGTGAAGCACAAAAGGTTGAGAACTACTGATAAATGTTTTATTTTATTACCATTGTTATACTATACCTATAGTTTTATCTATCTATAAAAGGTGTAAGCCAATTACATACACATTTCCAGCGGGTACGTGAAGCATAAAAGGTTGAGAACCACTGATATATGTTTTATTTTATTCCCATTGTTATACTATACCTATAGTTTTATCTATCTATAAAAGGTGTAAGCCAATTACATACACATTTCCAGCGGGTACGTGAAACATAAAAAGTTGAGAACCACTGATATATGTTTTATTTTATTCCCATCGTTATACTATAACTATTGTTTTATCTATCTATAAAAGGTGTGAGCCAATTACATACACATTTCCAGCGGGTACGTGAAGCATAAAAGGTTGAGAACTACTTATATATGTTTTATTTTATTCCCATTGTTATACTATACCTATAGTTTTATCTATCTATAAAAGGTGTAAGCCAATTACATACACATTTCCAGCGGGTACGTGCAACCTAAAAAGTTGAGAACCACTGATATATGTTTTATTTTATTCCCATTGTTATACTATACCTATAGTTTTATCTATCTATACAAGGAGTACGCCAGTTACATACACAATTCCAGGGGGTACGTGAAGAACAAAAGATTGAGAACCACTGATATATCTTTTATATTATTTCCATTGTTATACTATACCTATAGTTTTATCTATCTATAAAAGGTGTAAGTCAGTTACATACACATTTCCAGGGGGTACGTGAAGCATAACAGATTGAGAACCACTGATATATGTTTTATTTTATTCCCATTCTTATACTATAAATATTGTTTTATATTTTATGCTTAGTTGGTCAAGCAGTGTTAAATCATTATTATGACTTATGTACTAAGGTCGATAGCGAAAGATTTTCTGTCTTAATAGTCAGGGTGGCTCAGTCGGTAGCGCGCCAGGCTCGTAATCTGTAGTTCCCAGCTTCGAGTCCCAGCTGGGTCAGCGTTGAAATTTATCTCCGCAAAAATTCCCCGCCCTGCACACGGTCAGTAGGGGACACCGACTGGATTGGAAAGGCCGCCGTCCGTCGGATTTGACATTAAGCCGTGGCCCCGTGTGTGGGAGAGCTATACCCTGTGCACGTAAAAGAACACGCTGGATGGCCTTGACGGGAGGCTACCATCTGTCTCCAAATAGCTGTTCCAGTGGGTCCCCTCCCCCAACCTTCTCTGAGCCTTCGGTGTCCATGTGACCTGGCCATTTAGCCCATGGTGTGCAGAAAAGTGCCGCTCAGAGGAAAAACAATCCAACAACCCAACTTAATAATCGATCGCAGAGTCTAAAAATTTGGTCCTCCCTGCTATAGAGCTTCATAGTTAGATTCCCATTAACATAACATTGAAAGATAATGCTATAGCTTTCTTTGAGCATAATATTGTTGCTACCAATTTAAAATATTTCACTAATTCAAATATTGTGTTACTTTACAAAAATAGTGCTAGGTATAGTAATAAAAATGTCGATCATTTTCTTCGACTCGGACATCCTGCCCCCCCCCCCCCCTCCATCTCTTCTGAAACCAGTCTTGTACATATATATGACTAATGGAATGTTGAAGTTTAAAACACTTTTTATGAGCTTTCTGAACTGCACAAATATGTGTATGAACCAGGGCGCATTAAGCATTTTGGAGTTCTGGAGCCAGGTTCCAAATGGGTGCCCTGGAACAAAGTTCTAAATAAGAAGAGCCTTAGCGCAATATTCTAAATGGAGCCCTTTTATCCTTCTAAACAGAAAAATGAATTAAATTATACTACTTATGTAACATCGTAGATTGACGTCATAAAAATAAATAACATTACTTTAAAACAAGCAAAAACAAAACAGGAGGGGCCCTGTAGGTCGGGAGAAGTAATGAAATAAAAAGACCAACATATAAAGAGTCAATTTTGTACTGCAACATGAACTTTGCCCGTATTGCATTTAAAAAATTATTACTTTTAATCTTTAATTTTTAGCAAATTTACCATTTCATGCTTAATTTAAAAAATCGAGTATTAATATCAAAATAATCTTGCCAAAATCTATTGCTTATGAATTTCCCTTAACAATAAATAAGCTCTATTGCAATAGTAATTAAAATTATTATATTAGATGAAGAATTGGTTTGGAAACAATTTAAATTTTGTTCTTTAAAGAATTACCGTTAAATAATGTTTTTGGGGTAAACACTTGAAAATTTCGAATTCTAATGGATCATAATTTTCAAATGTAATACGATTATTTTTAAACATATTTTTCGTTATTCCCGTTGTATCTCTGAGAAAGATTCTAGTTTATTGCATTTGATTAACCATCTGTCTGATTCTTTACCATACGATTTCGAATAGATCGCTATATACTTACCATTGGATTCGAGCCCCGGGTAAGGCATGGATGTATGTGTCGTTTTTCTGCTAAGGTCCTGCCATCCTCTCAGACCTTCTACTCTGGCATATAAACTGACAGGCCCCTGTCAAACCTCAGTGGCAAGAAGCTGCTTCGGGGGGGGGGGGGGGGGGGGTATTTATATTTATATTATAGCGTAGGTTAAGTGACCGCGGAACGGTGCTGCCCTCATGTGACAAGTTCTGAAGCTTCCAATGCGCCCTCGCTAACACGGAGATTCGCGGAAATCCGCACGCAATCCCATTACGTAGGCACTGATTATACCATGTAATCAGTCGTTGGAAGTTGCCTTAAATATAATTGAAGATGACGGTCGACAAAACAATTTCTAGATATAACAGCTGAGCTAATTGCGATGAATTTCATGTTTACAGGATATTTTTTATCTTCTGTAAAATTTAAAATTACACCTCTTCCATTTGTATATCATGATGCCTACTGTTTTATGTATTGCTTCAGTAATGATCTGAAATGTGGAAATTCAAAATATTGCTTAAATCGACTGAGTTCTCTCTACATATTTACTTAAATGTTGTCAGTTTAATTTGGGTAACCTCTTACATAAAGTTTAAGATGCATGGTTTAAAAAGGGTAGAAAACTTTATTTCATTCTGAAAGCAGTCAGTGTAAATAATGAATATATTTTTTTAACGAAACCTTAAATCCTCATTTTTTATCGTATGCTATTTGCTAGATAAAAGCAATTAAAATAGGGTGGAAACAGCTACCACTATAAATTATAGTATCATTTCGTGTAGTCTTGTGCAGTCGTTTAATCAGATCTTTCTACTTATAATATTTGGATTCCAGTTCAGTGACTTCCAACGTAAGTCGCTAAAAATTAACAGTAATAGTGTACGACCTGTTATTTTACAACAGGTCGTTTATGATATATATATAACGTATCAGAGGATTTGACACACCCACGTATCACGACTGTCTCTTCATTTTACTAGCGTATTTTGTGTAGGAATCTTCACTTTTGTACGAATGTCAACATACCAAGTGAGTATTAACTGTACTCGTATTTAATTACAAGGGATATTACATAAAAAAACATGATTTTTTTAAATCGGAAAACGCTAAAAAGACTAATCGCAAAAATAAATACATCATTTTAATGTCGTAGTGTACTTGGTCGGTGGCTTGTTTAACGAAATGCATGTTTAGGTGAAATCTGTAAATGATAATATGTAATGTGAAAATAAATATCATGTTAATAACGTTCAACTGACGAATTGATAGTGCACAAACGCTGTAAAGTGAAAGACCTATTGATAACGCTGAAGATTTAATTAATCAATATTCCTCTGCATTTGGGGTTTATATAATTCTTTTCCTGAATGTTTGGAAAATGATCTTCTCTGTTGTTCTTGTGCACAATAAACTCAACCGTAGAGCTCCAGTTACATATTCAGGACATCCAGAGTCTCCATTTCATAATAAGTAATTGTTAAAAAGTTCGATAAATTCTATTGACATCTTCCTATTGTTTTCTGTTTACGTACTCTTTGGAATTACGATTTTACGGAGATTCCAATATATCACAAGTTACTTTAAGATGAAAGATTTTTGGAAAAGACTTACATATTTCCATGGAAATCAATTTACAGTCTACAGTTTGATGATCATATCGTAATCTTTTATGTCAATTTCTGAAGAGAAAGATTCGATTTTTATTTGTAAATCTCGAATGTATGGAAAATCTCAAATAATCATTTTATGCAATATATTTCAATAAATTAATTCTTTCAGTCATGACATCAATAACTGAATCATAAAAGACACTTCTTAATTACGTAGAACATTAATTATTTCGCTACAGAATATTACATATTTGACAATAAATGTAATCGATTGAATCATCTTTGACGAAACAAGGCGCACGAGAGGTTTTCAGTAACAATTTGTTCCTTTTCTCATTTCAATTCTTCTTCACAGAAAGAGGAATTTCCAGTCGGTTCCTAGTAGAAAGTTGAAACAGATGAATATATAATAGGTAAGGTATAACTACGAATACAGGTAATCATAAGAGGTAAGTGAAATTAGATATTTTACCATAAAAATTTACAAAAACAGAATGCTAAGCAAAGTTTTTGGATTGTACGTATTTTACCATGGTTTCCATAAATTAAGACTTAAAAACAACCAGAAAGCACCGTTTTTTTCGAAATCCTTTTTGATCTGTGTTACATGTGAATGGGAATATAAGTTGAGTTGGGTTGCTTTACCTATGAGTTGCACCTTTTTGCACACAATGTGCTAAGTGGCCAGGTCACAACGACCCTGAAGGGGGGAGACCACTGGATAACTGCTACAAGACAGACTGTAGCCTCCCTTCAATGCGATTCATAGTGTTCTTTAAACTCAGGGTTCCACCAGTGGTCAAGTAAGCACATCATTATATGGTTCACATTGCACCATGCGATGAAGTTGACCGTCAGGTGGGAGACTGAATTGATTGATTATGCCCTACAACAGTGAGTTTACGCACCCAGTTATGTCTGAGGCGAAAAGAGACTATACAGTGAGGTTATGCATCATCTTTCACAGCCTCAGTGCCATAACTGTACCAGGTGGAACGGACGAGCTATATAGTAACTCTGGAGATGCTAAAGGGATATTGGCAAATACCAAAGAGGTTAGACAGCATTTGTGAACCACCGAGGGCTGTACCAGTGGGAAATGTTTCTCTTAGGACTGAAGGACTATGGGAAATTTTTCCAAAAAATTGTGAAATCATAATTACGCCCCATGTTGATTATTGCTGTGCTATCTAGATGATATAGCTTTCTTTCTCAAACAGCTTTTTAGGATCATCTTAACATCTTGGAGCGGATCTTAGGGATATCAATGCCAGGCATTTCACAATCAACCTAGCAAACTGTTCTTGGGAGAGTAGCGAGACCAAATATTTTGGTCACATTGTTGGTTCGGTGAGGCAACGACCTCACCATGCAAAACTAAAGGTCATCAAAAAGATGAAAGCTCCTCGAATGAAGAAGGTTCTTCGGATATTACCGACACCACCTAGATCAATATGCAGCGATTGCAGAGCCACTCACAGGCGTGACTCTGAAGCAGGCACCTGCACAGTTGAAATGGTGCTTACAAGCAGATTAAGCATTCGAGACACTGAGGGTGGGGGGGGGGGGGCGCTCTACCAGGCATTAGAATGCAATACGCCTGATCCTGCGTGAGATTACATTCTTCATTGAAATGCATCTGCGCTTGCTGTCTGCGCATGTATCTCACTGACTGAAGCCCAGGGACAAGAACATCCCATCGCCTTTACTTCGAAGAAGCTCACGGAATCCAGCAGAAATATAATGGTGGTTGTGTGTGTATGGCAGGGTGTGGGTGGGAGGGTTACAAAAGTTTTTTACCTGGTTATGTAGACCCCAGATCGAGTTTCTTTCAGATCATATCCTGCTAAGGTACCTCATAGCTCTTCCAACATTCAGCAGGAAATAGCAGAGAGCCTTTGTCATTAATCAGAAAGATGCAACTGTGCATTATAGAAAAGGTGCTTCCCACTGAAACGCTGATGCCTTATCCAGGCTGACTGAAACTGCGATTGGATTAGCAAAAGGAAATACCTAGGAAGAGGTTGGGTTGGGTTGTTTCACCTCTGAGCGGCACTTTTTTGCACACCATGGGCTAAATGGCCAGGTCATATGGACCCCGAAGGCTCAGAGAAGGTTGGGGGAGGGGACCCACTGGAACACCTGTTGGGAGACAGATGGTAGCCTCCCGTCAAGGCCATCCAGCGTGTTCTTTAACGTGCACAGGGTATGGCTCTCCCGCACACGGGGGCCACGGCTTAACGTTTCATCCGACGGACGGCGGCCTTTCCAAGCCCATCGGTGTCCCCTACTGACCGTGGGCACGGCGGGGAATTTTGCGGAGATAAATCTCAACGCTGACCCAGCTGGGACTCGAACTGGGAACTACAGATTACGATCCTAGCGTGCTACCGACTGAGCCACCCCCGCCGCTATTAATCAGAAAGATGCAACAGTACATTATAGAAAAGGCGATTGATTGAAAGATGAACCTGCGATTGGATTAGCAAAGGAAATACCTAGGAAGAGGAGTTGACACAAGCGCAATGCACTTGAAAGTATTCATGTCCCATAGAAAGTAAAAAAAAAGTGATTTAGCATCTTAAAACTCTTTGTTTCAAATTAAAATGGGTAGCATCAGGATAATTGAAAATTTCCCAAATACTAGATGCCAGCTCAATAATCTTCTGAGTAGTATTTTAAAATTATTTGCAAAATAGCAAACGCAAATTCTTCCAACGAAATAACAGATGTTCATATTAATAGGAGATAAAGTTTAGCATTTCAAACCAATGGAAGAGTCAGGAAAAGCAAATGACAATATTAAATATGTTGCTACCAATCCATCTAAAATCTGAATTTTTCTAATTCTTCTTTAAATATAATTATACGCTATTATCGAAAGTCTATTCACTTTATTAACCAACATCTCTCCTTTCCATTTCACTCTGTAGACTTCGTGATTTGCACGACTGAAATTTCATACATTTAATTCAAATTTTTTAAGCAACAACCGAGTAATTTTTTCAACTAGTTTGCTCTGTCAGCAGAAAGATCGCTTCATTTTCATAAAATAAATTTTTCTTTTAATTTGTGTCTTTATTAGAGTGCATTTTTTTTTCTCTTTAAAATATCATCATTAATCCGTACACGGTCACTATTATTGCTATTGCTACGTCTTATAATGCATCCGATGTTACTCTATGTGTAAGACGATAGCATATGTTAGATTCAATGCCTTATCCACCGGTAATAAACGTTTTTTCAAGTAAATGCTTCGATTCTTGACTTCTTGTAATGCATCCTATGGGATGCGTTCCGGATCTTTAATACGACAAAATAGTACCAAAATGTTGTGGATAAAAGGAAACGTTTCTACTTTCTAATTAACAGGTTTAAAAGAATAGTGGTAGTTAGAACAGGAGTAAAGAATATTTTTTGGGCCAATTACCATAGTCACTGTATCGAGTCTAAACAGATCGAAAGACCGTTCACCAATATGAATATCAGCAAGAGGGTTGGGTTGTTTTACCTGTCAGCGGCACTTTTTTTGCACACCTTGGGCTAAATGGCCAGGTCACATGGACCCCGAAGGCTCAGAGAAGGTTAGGGGAGGAGACCCACTGGAACAGCTGTTGGGAGACAGATGGTAGCCTCCCATCAAGGCCACCCAGCGTGTTCTTTAACGTTGGGTTGTTTTACATCTGAGCGGCACTTTTTTGCACACCATGGGCTAAATGGCCAGGTCACATGGACCCCGAAGGCTCAGAGAAGGTTGGGGGAGGATACCCACTGGAACTGCTGTTGGGACACAGATGGTAGCCTCCCGTCAAGGCCACCCAGCGTGTTCTTTAACGTTGGGTAGCTTTACCTCTGAGCGGCACTTTTTTGCACACCGTGTTGGGTTGTTTTACCTCTAAGCGGCACTTTTTTGCACACCGTGTTGGGTTGTTTTACCTCTAAGCGGCACTTTTTTCACACCGTGTTGGGTTGTTTTAGCTCTGAGCGGCACTTTTTTGCACACCATGGGCTAAATGGCCAGGTCACATGGATCCCGAAGGCTCAGAGAAGGTTGTGGGAGGAGACCCACTGGAACAGCTGTTGGGAGACAGATGGTAGCCTCCCATCAAAGCCATCCAGCGTGTTCTTTAACGTTGGATTGTTTTACCACCGAGTACCACCTTTTTGCACACCATGGGCTAAATGGCCAGGTCACATGGACCCCGAAGGCTCAGAGAAGGTTGGGGGAGGATACCCACTGGAACTGCTGTTGGGACACAGATGGTAGCCTCCCGTCAAGGCCACCCAGCGTGTTCTTTAACGTTGGATAGCTTTACCTCTGAGCGGCACTTTTTTGCACACCGTGTTGGGTTGTTTTACCTCTAAGCGGCACTTTTTTGCACACCGTGTTGGGTTGTTTTACCTCTAAGCGGCACTTTTTTCACACCGTGTTGGGTTGTTTTAGCTCTGAGCGGCACTTTTTTGCACACCATGGGCTAAATGGCCAGGTCACATGGATCCCGAAGGCTCAGAGAAGGTTGTGGGAGGAGACCCACTGGAACAGCTGTTGGGAGACAGATGGTAGCCTCCCGTCAAAGCCATCCAGCGTGTTCTTTAACGTTGGATTGTTTTACCACCGAGTACCACCTTTTTGCACACCATGGGCTAAATGGCCAGGTCACATGGACCCCGAAGGCTCAGAGAAAGTTGGGGGAGGAGACCTATTGGAACAGCTGTTGGGAGACAGATGGTAGCCTCCCGTCAAGGCCGTCCAGCGTGTTCTTTAACGTGCACAGGGTTCAGCTCTCCCACACACGGGGACAGTGCTTAACGTCCCATCCGACGGACGGCGGCCTTTCCAAGCCCAGCGGTGTCCCCTACTGACCGTGGGCAAGGCGGGGAATTTTGCGGAGATAAATCTCAACGCTGATCTAGCTGGTACTCGAACCTGGAAACTACAGATTACGAGCCTGGCGCGCTACCGACTGAACTACCCCCGCCCCCTTTTTTATACTGAGGGAGGATCACTAAGAGAAAATCGAAACAAAATTTAGTTGTCTATAATTTTGAAACACAATCATTTACATCTAAATACCGCCACGTAGCAAGCTTATCAGAGGATTATAATAACATGTCTGCATTACTTTCAATTTAATGTATAAAAACCGTGGAAAGAAAGAGTGCATAGTGATTAGAAGAGGTTTTTCCCAAATGGCAAGCAAGTTTCTGTACATCACTAGAAATAAAAGGAGTCGTTTAAATAATCTCCACGTGTCATGAATCACCGCGATTATGACGATCAATTTGAGAGATTTTCGTGTTTCAAATCACGATTCGAATTCGTAAGTCTCCTATCAGTCTATAGACAGGAAAAGGATTCCCAAGGAACAATCGAAGGACTTCAACGGAGTTTATAAATGCAATACATTTGTGTCTTATGATGTCATCTACAAAGCATCACAGAACATCATCCAAAGAGTTCCAACATTATATCCAGCTCAATTTATCCTTCAGTGCTTCACGAATCATGAAATATTTCCAATGTGACACTTGCAATAAACAATTTCCACTGAGGTACTCACAGGTATTTTTATAGGAAAACATCATGTGTTTGGATACAAGCTTTCCCGATTGCTTTCTTACTATATTTTATAAATACGGTGTAGCGAAACTAACCATAATCTCCTATCAATTTTTTATTACAGTAGTCTCCGATTTACGAAAATTATGTACATTGATAGATTTACGGAAATTTTTTATATAATTTCCGTAAATCGGGGACTGCTGTAATAAAATTTCTCACTTAGGAACACTTACTCACTTACTAATTTCTCACTTACGGAAATTTTACTTCACGACTCAATTTCGTTGCACGGAAAAATTTCTGCAGGAACGTAAATTTTTCGGAAAAGTCCTTTTAAATTATTTTACATCTAGAAATGGAAGAATTTAACGCCAACGTTGTTGTCGTAGACTGGTGTGGTAATTCCCGAACAATTTCTCTTCACCTGAGGTTATAAGTGAAACCACAGATCTGCTGGATATTACATTCATTGGACCTGTACTCATTTATGAATGATATTTATCATTTAGAAAAATGACATTGAATGCGTCATAGAAATTATAGAGCTTCGAAGTTAAATTC
Source organism: Ryuthela nishihirai (assembly GCA_038380435.1). Taxonomy (NCBI): domain Eukaryota; kingdom Metazoa; phylum Arthropoda; class Arachnida; order Araneae; family Heptathelidae; genus Ryuthela; species Ryuthela nishihirai. The sequence continues at coordinate 93,778 of JAWZYU010000043.1, forward strand.
CCATTGTTAGAACATGAAAATTCCGTAAAATTTTTTCCTAGAGTAGTTTATTTAGGGTTAAATTTATTCGTTCAATATTGAAAGTTATGAAAAGTAGGACTCAAGCATCTGAAACTATCCATTACAATTAGGATAACGGATAGAATATATATTTTTTTCCTATATTTGAGCTGTAACAGAAGCAATGCCACGCAGATTTATTTCTATACTGGTTTAATAACTGCAATATTATTTGCTGAATATGTAGAAAATTATCCAGTATCAGTATTTTATATATTTAAATGTTTCCAGGCAGATACTGCCATCTATTGCCCAATGCTTAAACTAGGCCGAAGTTGATTTTTTTTACTTACTTTGAGGGCGAATGGACAGGCAGTGTTATAGACAAGGCGGTGTTTGATGTAAGAGAAGCCTGGGATGGCTTAAGAGAGCTTCTATCTCCATACTTTGTATTTTGTAAAAGAATATTGAATGAAATATATGGCTCATTTGAATGAGAGACCAGAGTTGGCAGCGTGCCAGACTCGTAATCTACAGTTCCCAGGTTCCAGTCCCAATTATGTCAGCGAAGAAACTTATCCCCGGTGAACCCATCGTTCTGTTGGTGAGAGAGAACACATCAGTGAGTTTGAAAGGCTATCGTAGATCGGTTAAGCCGTGGGCAGGAGAGCGATACTTTAAAGAATATTCTTGGTAGCTTTAAAGGGAAGCTTCGATCTTCCTCAGAGGAACTGTACAGCGTTTGACCATTGATTGTAGGTGTCCTGTTCACACTATACGACCATATATGTCTTTTGATTCTTATGATGCATTCTAGGGATGCGTTCCGGATACTTATTAAAATTGAAGGATGCAATCATTAGATTAAACGAAACATTTCTTTTTTCTAATAATCGAGTTTGAAAGAATAGTGGTGGTTAGAGCAGGAGGAAAGAAAAACCTTTTGGGTCGATTGGCGTAATCACTGTATCGAGTCTAAACAGATCGAAAGGCCGTTTACCAATATGAATATCAGCAAGAGGGAAAATGCAACCAGGAAAGCAGCAACTATTGATGTTTTTCCTTAAAAGAGACGTAATCACTATTGCTCACGGATGAACCTCCAACGTAACCTCTGGAGTCAAACTTTCGCCTTTAGCCCTGTATAAGCGGTGGATGAATAGAAATATATATATTTATAGATATATGATTGATTACAGCATTCAGAAAAAATATCTGGCAGCAATTGTTTTAGAAATTAGTGATCTGGAAACCTTCATCTACGTACAGTCGCTCAAATAAATATCCGAACAATATGGTTGATTACAGAATTCAGAAATAATATCTGACAGTCTTTTTTAGAAATTAGTGATCTGGTAAACGCCGTGTACATACAGTCGTTCAAATAAATATCCGAACACTATGGTTGATTATAGAACTCAGAAAATATATCTGACAGTCTTTTTTAGAAATTAGTGATCTGGTAACCACCGTGTACATACAGTCGTTCAAATAAATATCCGAACACTATAGTTGATTAGAGAATTCAGAAAAAATATCTGGCAACGATTTTTTTAGAAATTAGTTGTCTGGCAAACTTCGTGTACAGTCGCTCAAATAAATATCCGAACACTATGTTTGAGTACAGAATTCAGAAAAAATATTTGGCGACGTTTTTTTTAGAAATTAGTTGTCTGGCAACCTTCGTGTAAAGTCGCTCAAATAAATATCCGAACACTATGGTTGATCACAGAATTCAGAAAAAAATATCTGACAATGATTTTTTTAGAAATTAGTGATCAGGTATTCTTCGTGTACAGTCACTCAAATAAATATCCGAACATTGTGGTTGATTACAGAATTCAGAAAAAAATATCTGCCAACGATTTTTTTAGAAATTAGTGATCTGGCAACCTTCGTGTACAGTCCCTCAAATAAATATCCGAACACTATGGTTGATTAGAGAAATCAGAAAAAATATCTGGCAACGATTTTTTTAGAAATTAGTTGTCTGGCAAACTTCGTGTACAGTCGCTCAAATAAATATCCGAACACTATGTTTGATTACAGAATTCAGAAAAAATATCTGGCGACGTTTTTTTTTAGAAATTAGGTGTCTGGCTACCTTCGTGTAGGTACAGTCGCTCAAATAAATATCCGAACACTATGGTTGATTACAGAATTCAGAAAAAAATATCTGGCGACGATTTTTTTAGAAATTAGTTGTCTGGCAACCTTCTTGTACGTACAGTCGCTCAAATAAATATCCGAACATTATGGTTGGTTACAGAATTCAGAAAAAAATATCTGGCAACGATTTTTTTTAGAAATTACTAGTCTGGCAGCCTTCGTGTACGTACACGAAAGTTGCCAGATGACTAATTTCTAAAAAAATCGTTGCGAGATTACGTAAATATATTCTGTAATATTTTTGTTCATAATTTCATATACTGTTCTGGAATTGCATTATCTTTTCTAATTCGCTGAATACCAACATTTCAGCTACTGCTTATGCAGGAACCATTTAGATCTGTGTCTATAGAATTTGGAGAAAACTATAATTGAAGTTATATATATTATATATATATATTACTTATATGTACTATAATTTAAACATTTTAAGAATATAGGCTAAGGAATTTTGAAATAATTAAAAAAATACTTTAATTACTATTATTAAAACTAAAAAAAACTTATTATTCCTCTCTTCAATTAAGCAAGTAAAAGAGGAATATTTAATAAATTGTTAATAAAAAAACGTATTTTTTTTCAACTTTAGAGCCTTAACAATGGAAACTCCATTTTCCGAATATGCAAAATTCCGACTTTGAAAAATATTCGAAACTTGGGAAAAAACATTATTGGTTGAACTCTGTTACCAAACAATGACAATGACATGGCTGCTTTAGCTGCATATCGTTTATTGAACAGATTGAGACGTCTTTGACCAAAATGAGTTACGAAACACGACTCAGAAATTTCAGGAAATTATTATTTATCGTTATGCCATTGCAGAGGAAGTATACCGGTTTTGGAACACATTGTGGATTGCTAGTGCAGTAGATAGTCTTCTGTTAGAGCCAGAGCGGAAGTAGCACTCCTGAATCTTGCCTGATCCATTGTCATCAAGGTTGTGCGAAGTGTATTGCTCTGATTCCTGTACAAACTGCACATGAGGCAACAGCTGACTCCCAGTGGTCCTCTGCAATGTCGGAACCTTCTTCTTAAGTTCCTGGCTGTGTGCAACAGTTGGCCGTGGAACATTTTGCAGAGTGTTGACGCACACTTCCAGATGAATGGTAATGTGAACATTAATAATCATTGGATATGGAGAATGTAACATTTTCTGGCGTTGATGAAATTACACAGCATTTCCCACCTGTTACTGTGTGATATTTCTTCAATGTAATTATCGTCTAGGAACGCTTCTTCTTAGAGGAAAGCCAAGCCATAATCTCCCCTCAAATACCATGTCCAGAGCACAATGAAACAACTCCTAATCTAATATTTTATCCCAACCTTTAGGCGACAGGCGGCTAAGAGGAAAATGAGTAATTCTTTATTGTTCTATAAGTTCTAAAAATATATTATTATTTGCATATTTCCCTAATCGTCCATTAGTTGCAGTTTCCACTCTTAAAGTATGCGAAAGTTGGAAAAGAAAAACTTCATTCTCTTTGAAATAATTTGGCGATGTTTTTTTCTTTCTACTTGTATATTTATATTTACATCAGTTGTGTCAATTTCTTTACAGTGTAATTGATTAATTTTGATGGTCACAAGAGCCCAAAGGCAAGGAACAAGATCCATGGAAGAGAATCCTTTTTCCTGCTATTTAGGAGAAGTCGCATTTCAGGTAACTTTCCTGTTAAATATACACTCAGCATCAACTTTATTAGTTACAGTTTTATTTTTAATATGTAATAATTCATATAAGGAATCTGGTAACTTCTTAAATACGTTTCTCACAATAAAAATGTTACTGAAGGTAATTTAAAGATAATCGAATCTATTTAATGTCGTTTTTCAACAATATTCTTTTGGTATTTAGAGAATTAGGGAAATTGAATATTTTAACAGCTAAAATGAGAGTTTAAATAATTGCTCTGATAAATTAATAAAAACAAGATGCAATGGCCGTTTTACGAAACTTTACTAACACTTGTAAGAGTATTGTAAGAGTAGTTTTAGCCCTTGCAATAAATATATTAATTTTTGCTAATTATGAATGACGCTTTCCAAAACAAGCTAAGTTGATAACTTCCATAGCTCTTTAAATACTGAACGCATGTTTTTAGAAACTTGTTGCCTTTGAAAAAAGATTTAAAAATATTTTATTTAGATATTTAAAATATCTTCAGTCGCATATTTCATAAATCTTTTATTTATTAAATTACTGATTTCTATACCTGAGTTGCTATTGACATAACATAGAACTGTATTACTTAATGAAGGGGTCGCTTTGCGTACAAGCACTCTGTGGGGTCTCTTCCATAAATTCCGTGACGATCTGAGAAGACGGAAATGTAGGATGTTTTAAAACAGTATTAAATAACGTACTATTAATGATCTTATTAAACAAACCACCGATCTACTACGCTATGACATTAAAATGCTATTTTTACTTTTGTGATTAGTGCTTTGCAGAGTTTTTCGATTACAAACGTAAGATATTTTATGTATGACCCCCTTGTAATTAAATACTACTACAGTTAATACTCACTTGATATGTTGACACTCGTACAAAAGTAAAGATTCCTTCACAAAATACGTTTCGTAAAATGAAGTGGCGGTCCCGCTATGCACTGCGTATAGGGTGAAGTGTTAAATCCTTCTGATACGTTATATAAATTATAGACGACCGGTGGAAAAGTAAATAGGTTGTATTCTTTTGATGTTAATTTTTAGCGACTTACACTGCAAGTCACTGAACTTAAACCCTTGACCTTTTCCCAGCACTTTGTGATTAAAGGATTGCAAAATACTACACTAAAAGATACTGTAATTTATAGTGGTAGTTGTTTCCACTTTTCCTTTGAATACTTTGATCTAGTTAAAAGCATATGATAAAAAATTATGTTTTAGTGTTTCGTTGAAATAATATCTTCATTATTACACTGACCGCTTTCAGAATAAAATAAATTATTATATTTTTGCTGAACTATGTGTCTTAATGTTTATATACGAGGTTACTCAAATTAAACTGACAATTCCCTAGTAAGCTTTTTGAAATAACTCAGTGGCTATAAGTAATATTTGATATTTGCACATTTTAGATCATAACTGAAACAACCCATAAAACGGTAGGCATCATGATAAAGAAATCGAAGTAGTTTAGAACTTCTACTCTGGCATGTAAACTGAGAGGCTCCTGTCAGACCTCTGTGGCAAGCAGCTGCTTAAGGGGGTTTTGATTTTTTTTAATTTAATTTTCAATATTAGAAAAACTCGGAAAATCTTCTGTAAACATGAAACTCATTGTAACTAGCTCAGCTGTTATATCTGGAAAGTGATTTTTCGACAGCCATCTTCAATTGCATTTAAGCAACTTCCAATGACTGACTCCGTGGTATAAAAAAGCCATCAATAGAAGAGATCTCAGTCGGCGGATGGTAGTGAAACTGTCAGAGAACATGACACACCTTTAGGAGTTCTTAGGTTTGTATCCCTTTCGGATCAAGTCGATTTTACCTATCTTCCTCTTGCTTTTGGCTTTGACAATTTGTCGATTTGTCTATTTGAGGATTTGACAAAAGATTTTTCCACCATATCTTTCGAACGCGATGATGAGAAGATTAATGATTTATATGTCAAATGAAATCTTGTGACGCGGGGAGTGTCAGAGGTTGTAACAAATTAACTCCCCATGTTTTCTTCCCACTCAAAAGAGAAGAAATAGGAAAATTGTTCTTGGTTATATCTCCAGAACGCGAATGCAGAAAGCAACAAGCTATACATCAAATGAATCCTTCGGAAGCACGGGAAGACATAGGCTGCGAAAACGCGACCCCCATTCTTTTACCCCCCGGAAAAAAGGGCGAAATATGAAAATGATTGTCCTCCTATATCTTCTCAACGCCAGTGCGAACAGTAAGAACCTTTGTGTCAAATTAAAGCCTGTGACGTAGGAAGTGTCATAGTCTATAAAAATTGACCCCCTTTCTTTCTTCCCCCCAGAAAAACGGGAAAAATGAAAGTCATTCTATTATGTCTTCCGAACTCGAGATCCTATAGTTATGAGTCAGGTGTCAAATGAAAGCTCATATAATGACAAGCATAAACTATTTTGAATTTTGTCTCCACTATTCCCCCTGAAAAAAGAGGGAATTTCCGCGGGGTTCGTCCTTAACGACTCGTATCTCAAATTAAAACATGACGTCTCCAGTGTCATGGGCTACCTCGAACACGACTCCAAAAAGGAAGAAAACTTTTGGTCGATGTTTATGATTAATATACAAATAAAAGGTTTTAAAGTAGGTGTTTTTAGTCACAAAAAGTATAAATAAATTAAAATGTTAAAAAATACCGATCTTCCTAAATGGGCCCTAAAAAGTAGAAAACAAAACTAAAGCATATCAATGGTGCAATTAGTCACTGAATCCGTATTCACTTCAAAGGAAGATAGGGCGTCGATTTACCTACTCAACAAGATTTCCGGCCTCCTATTTCCCTTTGAAGTGAATATGAACTCAGTGACTGATTGGACCATCGATATTGTAATCTGAAAATTGTGTACCTGCTTTGAAATCCAAAACATTTGTCTTTGCATAAGTTTATTCTAGCATATTAAAATACATTGAAAAACACTATAAAATATCATGGCATATAGAATAATATTTTAAATTTTTGTGTTCGGTGGAATATAATATAAGTGTTACCACTTGAAACTAAATTATTCTCGAAGCCCTCCACCCCCACGAAACTAAATTCTCGAAAGAAATTCTCTTCAGAAAGGGTCTTTCCCTGAAAAAAAAAATTCTTGCGATACATACATACATACATAAATAAACAGAATTCAGAAAATATATCTGGCAACGATTTTTTAGAGATTAGTGATCTGGCAACCACCGTGTACATATACGAAGAGTGCCAGATAACTAATTTCTAAAAAGAAAACGTTCCAGTTATTTTTTTCTCAATTCCCTAATCAACCATAGTGTTCGGATACTTTTTTGAGTGACTGTACACGAATGATGCCAGATCACTAGTTTCTAAAAAAATCTTTGCCATATATTTTTTCTGAATTCTCTAATCAACCATAGTGTTCGGATACTTTTTTGAGCGACTGTACATACATACAGAATCCTCAAGCAGCCATGAGCTTCGGAGCTGCAACCAGACGGCAAAATAGTTCTCCAGATATTCTGTCCTGAGCTACGGCTATGGATATGGGCTCGATTACGGAAACGTAGTGTCGATGAGTTATCAAAAAGGCAGATTAATTAGGCGATTTTATTAAGTCAGTCTCCCAAAGCGTTCTCTGTATATACAGGGTGATTCAAAACTCTTGGGCCAAACTTTAAGAGGTGATAGAACACACCTAAACAAGCACTTTTCGTCATACAATGCATGGTCGGAACTCAAGCGATGAAGCGCTAGGATTTAGCAGTGATTGTGTCAGGAAACGAAGAAACACAAGAATGACAGAAGAGGTTTGAAACAATTGCAGAAATTACAGAACATAAATTACAGAATTTCATTGAACAAATTACAGAAACTGCTCAAAGAGCGACCACCAACATCAATGCAGGCTTCGACGTAATGATCGGCGTACATGGGCGAAAACACCAGGGTTGGGTTGGGTTGTTTTACCTCTGAGCGGCACTTTTTTCCACACCATGGGCTAAATGGTCAGGTCACATGGACCCCGAAGGCTCAGAGAAGGTTGGGGAAGGGACTCACTAGAACAGCTGTTAGGAAACAGATGGTAGCCTCCCGTCAAGGCCACCCAGCGTGTTCTTTAACGTGCACAGGGTATGGCTCTCCCGCACACGGGGCCACGGCTTAACGTCCCACCAGACGGACGGCCATCCGACCTTATTTTTCATACGTACGGACATCCGACCTTTATCCGACGTATCCATCCGATGGACGGCGGCTTCTCCAAGCCCATCGGTGTCCCCTACTGACCGTGGCAGGGCGGGGAATTTTGCGGAGATAAATCTCAACGCTGACCCAGCTGGGACTCGAACCTGGGAACTACAGATTACGAGCCTTGCGCGCTACCGACTTAGTCACCCCCGCCCCACGAAAACACCAGGCATTTCTCGTACAACGGAAATAGAAATCCTGGCAACAAGGTCCTCATTGGAATCGATGCAGCTATCGTAGATGAGGCTTTTCATATGGCCCCATAGGAAAACGTCCAGACGTGAGAGATCGGGCGATCATGGCGGCCAAGCGATGGGACCACCCCGACCAATCCATCGTCCTGGAAATGTTGCATCCAAGCCACATCCACGCCGAAATGGGGTGGCGCTCCGTCCTGTTGGAACCACATGCGTGTTTGAATGTTTGCTAGAACAAGGTTCAGTAATTCATGCCAAGACTTCTTGTAGAAATACGAGGTACTTTCTCTCTTTCAGTCAAGCTGGCAGAAGGTATGGGCAAATCAAATGGTCATGGAGGATTCCAGCCCGAACATTTATGGAGAAACGCCGCTGGTACGAATGTGGATGTATGGCGTGCATATTACTGGTGGCCCACACAAGTGAATTGTGGGTATTAAAAATGCCCTCACGTGTAAAGGTGCATTCGTCAGTGAATAAGACATGTGCATCAAAGTCCGGTTGCGCTGTAGTCTGCTGGAGGAACCACTGTGCAAAATCCACACGAGGACGATAATCTGCAGGTGTCAAGGCGTGCATCCTCTGTGCATGGTAGGGGTGTAATCGTTCGTCTCGTAGAACTTGTCACACCGTCGATTGGGACACACTTAAGGCATGGAAAATTGCTCGCATGCTACATTCGGGACGATCTCCAACCCTACATAGAACTTCCTCTGTAACACGTGGCGTCCTCACACTCCTTGCACGCCCTGTATTCTGTGTTTCGCACAGATACCGGTGCAATTGCTGAAAGGTTTTACGATCAGGCACACGACTTATACGATCAGGTTTCACTCGCATTCCCGTCCACAGCTCCGTACGTGAAATGCATGTCCGCCTACTCCTGATTCATGAAACAAACCATCGTTCTGCAATCCACAGTAGAAATGACGACGAGTGCGAAAACCAGCGCTTATAAGTGTTCACTGGAAAGCGCCCTCTAGCGCTTCATCGCTTGAGTTCCGACCATGCATTGTATGACGAAAAGTGCTTGTTTAGGTGTGTTCTGTTACCTGTTAAAGTTTGGCCCAAGAGTTTTGAATCACCCTGTATATGACAAGATAAAATGAAAGTAACTGTATTCTGTAAATTGTTCTTTGCAATCCAATGAACCTGTTTCTAAACGGAATGGATATATTTATTTAGTTGAATGAAATGTGATTTTATAATACTCTGTAATCTAAACAGCTTTGCAGTTCCCTTCAAAACATTTTTACAATTATATCACACCACTTATAAATTTATATTATCATTTCTGAATTTTTTCCAGAATAAAAAATAAATACCAAATATTAATTGTAAGGCAATATCGTCTTTAATCATGAATTGAGACATTTTGCTTAAGTCGTAAACAAAGTAGTGTCGGATTACGTTAGTTTTTAAACTAATAATTTCGTCAGATATCCTAGCCATTGGAACTATGGTCGCATTTCTAAAAATCTATTATTTGTGCGTCATATATAATATCTATCTGGGATAAAGATCATTGAAACTTTCATACTTATGCTTGTAACCTGCAATTGACATTGTTCAGATTGTCTTGAGGGATGATCGCCCTCTAATGACCAAATTTCAATTATTATGTTTTACATATTTCAAACAGTGAAAATTTTAAATATCACATTTATCCACTGAGCAATTTTACATACAAAGCTGAAAATACTCGTATATTGTCAGTTTAAATTCCTTCGCTTCACACCTATAGATTAATTCTTATATCAGTAAGTGGACTAGGGAAGAATTTTTCATATTTTTTGTTTAAATATTAGTGTATTAGATTCTTAAGCCGATTACTTGTGAAACGAACAGTAAATGTTTATTTCTTTCATAATTTTTTACCAACAGAAAAAATTATGATGAAAGTGAAAACAACTACCACTATAAATACTGATAAATTTTAATGAAGAATTAAACTCTCGTTTAATCACAAAAAGCCTAATAATTTGCAGAGAATATTCCAGTTCAGTGGTCTACAGTGTAAGACCACTAAAAATCAACAACATACAATTTGTTAAAAACCTAGAGGGCGTTCAAAATTTAAACAAGTGTTATAGCAAAATTTCAACATTCTTTTTCACTTACGTTACACAGTGTAACACTTGAACAAAACTTCATAAACCCTTTTCATTTTTTTAACGTTTTTTCTTTCTCAAAGTAACAGTTAATTATAAGTCATTAAAAAAGAACCATTTTCTCCTTAGAAAACAGAAAAGGAATTAATAAATGCTTACGGAGTGCTTCATTACGTATTGGAATCAAAGTCTTTATCATCATTTCTATCTTCTCTGGCAGAGCGTAAAGTTCGGTCTGCGAAATCTGTGCATTGTTACTGTGGATCTACTAAAGAAGGTGAAAGATTTTACATTTTTAGAAGGATATAGGTTCGGGACGAAGAGAAAAAAAATTCATGCCAATTTATCACAAGTATATGAGGATAATGCCTGTTCACATGGCACTGTCACGAGATGGATGCACAAATTCAGAAAAGGAAGGCACAGCTTCGAAGAACTCCCTCATGCAGGAAGACAAAGGAGGCCGTGAACGAGAGAACCGTCTCTGATGTTCGTGTCGTAAACTGATTAAGGAAAACCCACACATCACCATTCAGATAATGCGAGTGTATCGATTGGCAGTGTGGAAACAATTATTCATCAGCAATCCGAAGCATCTGTGCCAAATGGGTACCCCAAAAGCTCAGAGAGGAGAAAAGAGGAGTAGAGTCGACTCGTAGAAGGAGATGCTGACAATGGTTGAACCTATGGCCCCAAACGGTTAGAAATTGTCACAGAGATGAGACGTGGTTTTATTACTATGCAACTCCCAGAAATATCGAAACTATGTTTGTGTTGCTGAAGATGAACCGGGTCCACAAATCCTCCGAGAAGACTTTCGCTCAAGAAAAAGGATGTTCGCAGTTTCTTTCAATTACCAAGTGTGAAAGCCATAGCTGAGTGATAGCCATGGATACATTACCTAAAAAAATGCATTTAAATGGTAATACTACACCAACAATGGGGGCGGGTTGGCTCAGGAGTCCCAAATTTTCTACAAATATACCTGACTATCATCCACTTAATTTGGGATACGAAGTGCGTGTAGGATTAACAGTGACATGATTTATAAGTACAGTCGCTCAAAAAAGTATCCGAACGCTATGGTTGATTAGAGAATTCAGAAAAAATATCTGGCAACTTTTTTTTAGACATTAGTGATCTGTCAACTTTCGTGTTACGTACCATGATTAATGATGCATTTGTTTTTTTTTTACGCTGACATAGATTTCATTTAGGTACACGAAGGTTGCCAGATCACTAATTTCGAAAAACATCGTTGTCAAATATTTTTTCTGAATTCTGTAATCAATCATAGCGTTCGGATATTTTTTGGGCGACTGTACACGAAGGTTGCCTGACCACTAATTTCTAAAAGAACGTTGCCAGATATTTTTTATGAATTCTCTAATCAACTATGGTGTTCGGATAGTTTTTTGAGCGATGTATTTAATCCATTTTGGGCTATTCTAAGTATATAATAAAAATGGCCATACAAGGCCCAGTAGTGTAGGTGCCAGAGTACCTAACATGTCATCAGGAGATCGTGGGTTCTGATTCCATAAGGATCAAGACAAATGTTCCTCTTCACTCATTATCATAACTATACTTAAAACAGCCCAATAGTTATTAGATACTTAGCTAATGATAAATGTGCTGTGGATTAAATTGTACAATAGTGAAATGATTTTATGTGATGATATCTTTAATGCACGTAGTGAGAAATAGTGAAGACAATTTTAAACATCCTTTTAACTATTTTTCCATCTCACACTTCCGTTTTGCTTCCGTATTTTCCACTTACCTTTAGATCTCTTTAGATCACTTTTTATTTTTTAATTGGCTAGATCAGATCTATCTCGCATAGACAGTACCAATGACGCTAAAGGCAGCAGTGTCAAACTCAAATCACATAGCAGGTTGAGTCATTAAATTTTCATTATATGACATTTGTATTTTAATAATAAAAAAATAGTTACTTGGTTTTTTAAAGTTACATACTTCTAACACCAGAACATAAACTCAAATTCCATTCAGAGTGACTTCATCTTATGGTGATTGTGACCACATTCTGCATAGTCACATGAGATCATCTCAGTCGATCCAAGTTAGCAAGCCACAATTAGTTACCATGATTATGATGAAAAGTATTGGTTGGGGAATACCCAAAATGACTTCAAAGGCCACATGTCCGAGACTACAGCCTTAAGGTATCTAAGAGAAATGTATATCAAAGAACTTAGAAAACCCTACATATAAGATCTGAATATTTGTTGTGTCAAATGTTAAGGATTCAATGAAATGTAACGTCAACAAGTGAACATTTATCTGATACCAGGGAACAGGTTATTGAGGAAGCCATATCAAACGTCAAACCTAAAAGTCTTTCTAAAATATTATTTTTATTTACAATACACAAAATTTAAAAAAATATATAATTTTGGAAGAACATTTTTATCAGTACAATATATATATATGCTTTTAACTAAATATATATATTTTTCTTTATAACAATTAAACCAATTTCTTTAATAATAAGCAAACACAGGTAAATATCAAATATTAAAAACCATATATGGTCAATTATAAAAAAAAATAATAAAATAAACAAAAACTTAAATTAAATAAAATTAAAATACTATATATAGAAAGAAAACAAAAAAAAAATAAATATTAAAAGATATATAAAAAAAAATAAAATGAAAAAAAACAACATTTTCTATTTTGAGAGGAAAAATTATGAGGAAAAAAATTTACCACCAAAATCTGTTTTTTATTAAATATAAATAATCAAACATTAAAACTCAAATTTATATTCAGAGATTCAATAAAATGCAACAAAATAGATAAAAATGCCTGCCTCAAAAACCTTTTCAACATCCTAACAGTCATATATCATATATTAATTACTACCATCTCAACACAATTAATCACATTCAAAACACATATGGGTAAACATTAATTTGGAATTCAAAAAATATTTACATATATACCAAAAAAAAATGACCTGGATGAATTCATCCAACATTTTTCAAAAATTTTAATTTTACAACTAAATTGTTTTATTAAGAAAGCCTGAAATAGGACCTCTGATTGTAACGTAACGTTTAACAAATAAACAAACTATAAGCTGAACAATGCCAAACATAGAGAAAAAATCTGTTTTATCCGGGTGGGACACAAACCTACGATCTCCTGATGACATGTGTCAGGTACTCTAGCTGCTGAGTTACCATCCAACAACTGAGATCTCTTCTAATGAGGGCTTTATTACCATTGTTACCTTTATATTACCTTTATTATGCGAATGAGTCTTTGGAAGTAGCCTTAAATATAATTGAAGATGATGGTCGACAAAACAATTTCTAGATATAACAGCTGAGCTAATTGCGATGAATTTCATGTTTACAGGACAATTTCTGAACTTCTCTGAAATTGAAAATTACACTACTTCCATCTGTATATCATGACATTTTTATGTCATCATATACAGATGGATGGATGTCATCACTTCCATCTGTATATCATGACATAAAAAAATGTTTTATGTATCGCTTCAGTAATGATCTGAAATGGGCAAATTTAAAATATTGCTTTATCCACTGAGTTCTCTCTACAAATTTACTTAAATATTGTCAGTTTAATTTGGGTCACCTCGTATATAAAGATTAAGACACATGGTTTAGAAAAGGTAGAAATCTTTATTTCATTCTGAAAGCAGTCACTGTAATAATGAAGATATTATTTCAACGAAACTTTAAATAATCTTTTTTTTATCGTATGCTATTTGTTAGATAAAAGTAATTAAAGGAGGGCAAAAAGAGCTACCACTATAAATTATTGTATCATTTAGTGTAGTTTTGTGTAGTCGTTTAATCACAACATATTTCTACACACCAAGATGGATTCCAGTTCAGTGACTTCCAACGTAAGTCGCTAAAAATGAAGAATAATAGTATAGGACCTGTTATTTTACAACACGTAGTTTATAATATATATAACGTATCAGAAGGATTTAACACTTCACCCCACACGCTGTGCATACAGAACGGCCTCTTCATTTTACTAACATATTTCATGTAGGAATCTTTACTTTTGTATGAATGTCAACATACCAAGTGAGTATTAGCTGTAGTAATATTTAATTCAAGGGATATTACATGAAAAATATAATTCTTAAAATCGAAAAACGCTAAGAAGACTAATTGCAAAAATAAATATAGCATTTTAATGTCGTAGGGTCGGTGGTTTGTTTAATAAGAACGTTAATAGTATGCTAAGTGATACCACATAGCATACTATTAATGCTATCCTTCCCACCCTCATATCACTTCGGTATTTACAGATGAGTCTCTACAGAGTACAGTAGCTCAAAAAATATCCGAGCACTGTAGTTGATTACAGAATTAAGAAAAAAAATCTGACAACGATTTTTTTTTAGAAATCAGTCATCTTGGATTCTTTTTTTTGAAATTAGAATCTGGATCTGGTAGAATCTGGAACACCAAGGTTTCCAGATCACTGATTTCTAAAAAAATCGTTGACAGATTTTTTTCTCGCAAAGATCTATCTTTTAATGCATCCCATGTTACTCTGTGTGTAAGACGATAGGATATGTTAGATTCAATTCATTATCCACTGGTAATAAACTTCTTTTTCAAATGCGTTTTGGATATGAATAATGAAAAGCAGCAGGGTTGTGGATTGAACGAAACATTTCTTATTCCTAATTAAGAAGTTTGAAAGAATAGTGGTGGATAGAACAGGAGTAAAGAAAAGTCTTTTTGGCCGATTGGCATAGTCATTGTATCGAGTCTAAACAGATCGAAAGGCCGTTCAGCAATATGCATATCAGCAACAGCGAAAATACAAGCAGCAAACAGCGACTATTGAAGTTTTTCCTTAAAAACCACGTAATCACAATTGTTCACGGGTGAGCCTGAAACGTAATCTCTGGATTTGAACTTGTGCCTTTAGCCCTGTATAAGCGAAGGATGATAGCGATGATGAGAGAAGAATTGAGGACTCTCAAGCTACATATCCAGCATCATCCATCACATATAATTATCTCGAAACTCCATCTTCAATGAAAACAGCTCGTCATTTCCTTCTTACGATGAAGGTTTTGAATTTGAATCCTTTAAAACATATTGTATTCTATGAATATTATACAGGGAGGACGACAATTGAGTGGAAGTCAACTGGGTGGATAACAACTGGATGTCCGACAATTGGTTGGATACGACAACCGGGAGGATACGACAATTGGGTGGACAATTCGATGGAACACAATTAGAAAGATATGACAATTGGGTTCAAATAAGGAAATCATAAGAAATAACAATTATCCATCTGAAAAATATTACTGACATAGCGGGAATCGAACCCGCAGCTCTCTATATTAAGGGTTCTCAACGTGGTGAACGCGTACCCCTTTGGGGTAGGCGGTATAACGTTTTTTGCAATACACCATGAGAGCTCAAAAGACGATTACCCAGTGAAATGTTTGTAATTTTATGAGTAGTTAAATTGTTTATGTCATTTTTGTGTTTATCGATATATATAATTTATGAATGTAAAATTTAATATAAATATAT
Source organism: Ryuthela nishihirai (assembly GCA_038380435.1). Taxonomy (NCBI): domain Eukaryota; kingdom Metazoa; phylum Arthropoda; class Arachnida; order Araneae; family Heptathelidae; genus Ryuthela; species Ryuthela nishihirai. The sequence goes on from JAWZYU010000043.1 coordinate 109,732, forward strand.
AAGTTTATTTTAATCCCATTGTTATACTATAACTATAGTTTTACCGGTTCCTACGTAATGTACTGCCTGCCGATTTCACGACGTGAAGCGACAGCAGCTGTAGTTACGTTTTCTTCCGTTGTGGCGCTGGCAATCCGCTGTTTTGCTTGCTACTTGTTCCTTTGTCGCATACGTTATTACGTTGCTTAGCAGTAGTTTTAAAATTGGATTCTGATAAGGATTTGTTCATATGTGAGTTATTCTTTGTTCTGTCTATTTGCTCTAGTTTCTAAAGAATAGTTTAACAATGGTGTATTGCTGTGTGCCGTTTTGCAGAAGTGAAACTTATAAAACAAAAATCAGTTTCTGTCAAATCCCTTCCAAGTGGCTGAAAGCAATATGTCGACAAAGTCTTTGTCTTTATAATTACCTTAATAAGTTTGTTGACGACTAACACGTGTTAGTAAGTGAATATAAGATCAAGAGGTTAGAAAATGAAAACAGAAAGCCATCATGAGACCTGACCCTTTTGTAATAGAGAGCATGATCATTTTCACTTTCCCAAACTTTCGAGAATAATTGATAAAAAGAGTCACGACACCGGAACTGAAGGATCGTTCATTATTGGTCAATCTCTATTTCCAAAACAATAACAAAGACACGAATGCTAAAGCCGAATATTGCTTACTGATGAGATGGAGACGCCTTTGCGGAAAATGAGTTACAAAACAGGGCTCAGAATTTTGAAGAAGCGGTTATTAATGGTTATGCGATTGCAGAGGAAGTCTACCGGTTTTTGAACACATTGTAAATGGCTGATGCTGTAGTCTTCTCTTAGTCAGGGCCGATGTAACACTCCCGAATCTTGCGTGATCAACTGTCTTCAAGGTCCTACGAAATGTGTTGCGTAAAATTGGTATTTTCATGGCTTACGACTGGATAGGATGGAGCTGGACAACCATTGGCCATGTAACATTTTACGGAGTAAGGAGGCGTATTTCCAGCTAATGTCTTTACTCATCATTGTTGGATAAGGCAATCGTCACATTATCTGGGGATGATGAAATTTCACAGCATTCTCCACCTGTTACTGTGTGGTGTGTTTTCAATTCTAATATCACCTAGGAACCCTTCTTCTTCGAGGAGGTCCAAGCCATGATCTCCTAACACGTATAACATAAATAAAGCATCTCCAGAGCACAATGCTTTATTTGGTACAGTTTCATATTATCACAGTAATAATTCAGATACATGACTTAGTAACATATTAAATAAGCATTACATTAAAATCTTCGCAATCAAATCTATTTCAGTGTTGATTTTCAATAAAATTCTTTTACTATTTTCACATTTGCGCAGATTGTAACGTTTAACAGCTAAAATGACAGTTTAAATAATTGTTCTACTAGGTTAATAAAACGTAGTTAAAAAGAAACCAAAAACCGTCATACTGAACTTTACTAATCCATATAAGAGTGTTTTTAGTAGTTCTTGTAATAATTATGTTAATTTCCACTAATTATAAATCACGTTTTGCATCACAAGCTAACTTGCTAAATGTTTCAGCTTCCACAACACTTTAAACACTAAACGCATATATTTAAAAATTTGTTCCGTTTGGAAAAGATATTCTGATTTAAATAGATTTGACTGAGTTTTTTTTTTAACTTAGGAAGCATTTTTTTTTATAAAACTATTATTTAAAAACATCCTGGTAGACTACCGACCTCACCAACCTAATACACAACGACATTAAAACGCTATATTTCTTTTTGCGATTAGTCCTTTTAGCGTTTAATGAATTTAAGAATCATATTTTTATGTAATATCCCTTGTAATTAAATACGAGTACAGTTAATACTCACTTGGTATGTTGACATTGGTACAAAAGTGAAGATTCCTATTCAAAATACGTTAGTAAAATGAAGAAGCAGTCCTGCTATGTACAGCGGGTGAGGTGAAGTGTTAAATCCTTCTAATAAGTTATATATATTATAAACGACCTGTTGTAAAATAACACGTAGTGCACTATTATTGTTAATTTCTCGCGACTTACATTCGAAGTCACTGAAGTGGAATCCATTCTGGTAACGTATAGAGGTGTGTGATTAAACGACCACACAAAACTACACTAAATGATATAATTTATAGTGGTAGCTGTTTTCGCCATCCTTTAATTATATTTATCTAGCAAATAACATACGTTTAAAAAATGATTATTTGAAGTTTCTTTGAAACAATATCTTCATTATTTTACTGACTGCTTTCAGATTGAAATAAAGATTTCTACCTTTTCTAAACCATGCATCTTAATCTTTATATACGAGGTGATCTAAATTAAACTGACAATATTTAAATAAATTTGTAGAGGGAACTCAGTGGATATAAGCAATAATTTAAATTTGCACATTTCAGATCATTACTGAAGCAAAGCATAAAACAGTAGGCATCATGATATACAAATGGAATAGTGAAATTTTCAATTTTAGAGAAGATAAAAAATGTCCTCTAAACATGAAATTCATCGCAATTAGCTCCGCTGTTATATCTAGAAATTGTTTTGTTTACCATTACTTTCAATTATATTTAAGGCAACTTCGAATGACTGATTGGTATAATAAAGGTAATATAAAGGCAATAATGGTATAAAAAAAGCTCAATAGAAGAGATCTCAGTCGGCAGATGGTAGCTCAGCAGTTAGAGTACCTGACCGATGTCATCAGGAGATCGTAGGTTTGTGTCCCACACGGATTAAAACGATTTTTTCTCTATGTTTGGCATTATTCAGCTTACAGGTGCTTACCTGTGTTTGCTTATTATTAAAGAAATTAGTTTAATTAAGATAATTAAAAATATATGTTTAGTTAAAAATATATTAATTCTACTCTTCAAAATATTCTTCCAAAATTATATATATATATTTAATTTTGTGTATTGCAAATAAAAAGAATGTTTTAGGAAGACTTTTAGGTTTGACGTTTAAAATGGCTTCCTCAAAAACCTGTTCCTGGGTATCAGATAAATAATCACTTGTCGACGTCACATTTCATTGTGAACGTAACCATTTGATTGAAACCTAAACATGACTTACATTTGACATTGGAGAATCTTATATTAGGGTTTTCCAAGTTCTTTGCTGTATTATATATTCAGTAGGGGACACCGATGGGATGATTACATAGGCCACCGTCCTTCGGATGCGACGTTAAGCCGTGGTTCCGTATGCGAGAGATATCCATACCTTATGCACGTTAAAGGACATTCTGAATGGCCTTGGTGGGAGATTACCATCTGTCTCCTAACAGTTGTCCAGTGGGTTCCCTCCTCAAACCTTCTCTGAGACATCGGAGTCTGTGTGATCTGGGCATTTAACTCATTTTTTGCAAATACATACAGTCGCTCAAAAAATATCCAAACACTATGGTTGATTTCAGAATTCAGAAAAAATCTGGCAACGATTTGTTTAGATATTAGAGATATGGCAACCTTCGTGTACATACACGAAGGTTTCCAGATCACTAATTTCTAAAAAAATCGTTTTTTGAGCGACTGTACTCTGTAGTGATTCATCTGTAAATTCCGAAGCGATATGAGGGTGAGATGGATGTTATAATATGATATCAGAAAACATACTATTAACGTTATTATTAAACAAGCCATCGACTTAGTACACAACGACATTAAAATGCAATATTTATTTATGCGATTATTCTTTTCAAAGTTTTCCGATTTTAAAAATCATTCAAGAAACGCCATTTCCATAGCAACAATTAATGGGAACCCTATTTCGTGTCAACACAAATATTTCGTACTAAATTCCTATTTATAGAAAGATAATTGCAACTCTTTATTTCATCTCTCAATAAATAAGTTTTACCCCACCATTCACTCTAAATCGAAATATTTATTCACCCATAAACATAATTTTTAAACACTGCAAGCGTTCGACAAAGGGTTTAAGGTGCGATGCAAATCCATTCCTATTTTTCTATCTTATTACACCACGACGTGCACATAACTGTTAATTTTCATTTCTGGGCCACAACAATAATATTAATCTTGAGATTACTCGCAAAAACCTAAGTTTTTACCAAAAACGACTTTTCAAAAACCGGAATTTCCAAAGCTTTAACGGTTCGTAAACGTATAAATGGTTGCTGCCTACGTAAAGCCCTTCCACATCGCAGTACATCACTAAAATATCATCCAAAATATATTAAACAAAAGAATGGTTTCTTCCTCCGTGGATCGTAAGAGGGTGAGGAAAAAAAATCCAGTGGAACAACTCAAAAAAGCTTCCAATGCGAAACTCAAAGTATGCAACTTCCAACTTTTACTACGGCTTCACAATGTTTCGTCTATACTTCTCCGAAACTTTATATAACCATTTTTCTTCTCTGTAGAAAAATAAAAATGCATCTTACGTACCTGAGATGATCGAAAATTAATATAAAAATATACCTAAAATAGCAACGCATAGAACCGGCCAGGCCTAGCACCTAATGTCCGACCCCGCCTTCTCGTGGTGCAGACCGTTAATACCTTTCAAAAGAGATACTCTCTTGTGGAAGTGAACGGAAGGGGAGGGCTGCCAGATTAGTGTGGCGTACTGATCTGGACAACTATGGCTACTTTTCTTTTTTTTTTCTACCCTGCTGAGGAGGGTCAACCACACAGGGTCCTGGTGCTGACCATATAAACCCACTGGACTGGATAGATATATGGCTGTGAGCTTGATTATGGATCCTGATTTTGCTGCACTGGTGGACTTCTGTGGAGGGAAAATCTTCCGCTGTGATATTTTTGAAATGTCAACCAAGAAATGTCAACTTGGCGATAAAAATATAATTTACCTACTACACGGAAACGCATTGTTCAGAGCTAAGAAGAAGGTAATGTACAGTACAGCGAAATGTGTAATAGAAGCCTTAGATTAAACCACAGGGTTGTCCTTTGGGAACACAGGAAAAAGCGTTCTTTACCCCTAAGGACAAAGTTGCCTATGACATACGTAAGAGATTCACACCTAGCCTCGATCTAGGAATTTCTCGTTGGACACCACAGGAAAACGCGTATCGTGAAAGCCACCTAGTTACCGCCTGTCTCGATAGCCTTCAACAAAAACAGCGAAAATAAATATGCCTAAAAAAGCAATTCCTTTCATTGGTTCAAGATAAGTTAAAGTTAATTCAATTTTTTTAATAACATTCAAAATAATTTATTTATTAAGATATTATTTAAATATTTCAGAATATTATAAAAATATTTACCAAAATTAAAAAAAAGAAATAACTACCAGTTAATATTTTAGGATTGGAAGTGTTTTGAATTATACACTTTGGTTTTGAAAGATATTATAGAAATTATGGTGGCAACACTGGATGTACCACTGATGACGTCACGTCCGTGTTTTCGCGATATGATTTGTAATTCTAATTTACCTGCTGTATTCTTCTGTTAATTTCCCATTTTACTTATAACCACACGTCGTAGACTTATATTGTGAGGAAGCGATCTCATTTTTTTTTTTAATGTGCGACAATCTGTAGCTGAATTTCTTGTTTTGAAAATAAGAATTCCACTTTCTCACTGGCATACCACTGAAGATTATTGTTAACTATTCCAGCTTCCGCAATCATTTAAATACTAAAACAATATTTTTGAAAACCGATATTTGAAAAATATTTGATTATGATCTTTAATTCCATTAAATGCATATTTTAGAGCTTCCAAGTAAGGTTTCTCACTGGCATAACAGGGAAATTCTGTAGCCGTTCGGTAGGGTACCTGAAAAGCATAGGAAATGAATAATGTCCGTATTACGAGCCAAAATAAAGTGGTCGACACCGACAAATAGCGGTTAACTATCAATTTTATATCCCATAATTAGAATAATGTGCTGCATACTATTTGTCGGTTCGAAACCGACCGAAATTTCATAGCTCTTAGGCTAAAAACTGTAGAATTAGATTACTTCTACTCTAAACTAATTATTCACTACAAAGTTACTTACCTGAAGGAAAATATAAAAGAACCACAAACACCTCACGAATATTATTTAACTTGATTTAGCTGATACTTTTCGACCAGCAGAGTTGTAAGTTACAGAAGGACAGGCCGACGTTATTTATCAACCTCACGGGCCTTGTTTATGGCTGCTTATTGTACTCAAATCTGTTCGCGATAGGCAAAGCTCTGATAACTACAAACCCTCAAAAGAGGATGACTTCTTCGCCATATTTTAATAGCTAACGCGGCAAATGGAACAGCGAGAAAAGTGTCGGACGATTTCAATAATAGGCGAATGACATCCGACAGTGACGATTGAGAATGCATTGTTTGCAGAATCGAAAGGAAGTGACATTTACATTGTTTCGTATTCCCAACAGAGGGGTTTGTTTACTCTTCCGCACTTAGGTTTTTCGATACCTTCCATGCCAAATTTACTAAAAATTATTCTTTTAATCTAGTACCACTTTCAAAAGTTTTTCGGATTCACCGTGAGTATCTTAAATATCTCTTTTCGGGGAGGAAATACAATAAACAACACCAAGGCGTGGGTCTGCTTCTCAGCAGACACGCTAGTGATGCTCTTCTAGGATAAGAGTGCATTAATGAAATGTTGTTTACAGCAAAATTACAGACAAGCGTTAAGGATTTCAATCTTATCTACTGTTATGGCCCCACTGAAAATGCCGATGAGGATGAGAAAAAAAGGTTTTTACAGACTCCACACTGTCTCCCACACACGGATCCTCATACGAGCTTCCATTTCAAAGGAAATTCGTAATTCTTTGCTGTCCGAACATGTAGTAACTAGTAAATTTCTTCTATTTTGAAGGGAAAGAAAACAAAGGTTGTTAGTTTTATGGACAGCAGCATTACCTACTTAAAGAGTTTTCATGTGACATGGAACTTGTTCCGTTCGGGCCTCACGTTCCTGACATAAACTGGGCCGCATGTATAATAAGAAATAAGCTTTTTTTGGGGGGGTGGGGGTGGGGGCTTTTATTTCCTGCATAGGTCAACCATGAGTTAACTGATAATTTTTGATATTAACTATTATGGAAATACTTAAGGAAGGTTTTCAGGGTAAGAACTAATTTTTTTTCAAATTAAAACTTACCGATTTGTTTTTAAAGAAAATAAATATATAAGTAATTTTTATTTTTATTTTTGAAACTTGAACGTGCCTGTAATCATGTCTTGAATGTGCCATCCAGCCTGTTCTTTAACATTGAGTCGTTTCACCTCTGAGCGGGAATTTTTTTGCACTCCGTGGGCTAAATGGCCAGGTCACATGGACCCCGAAGGCTCAGAGACGGTTGGGGGAGGGGACCCACTGGAACAGCTGTTGGGAGACAGATGGTAGCCTCCCGTCAAGGCCATCCAGCGTGTTCTTTAACGTGCACAGGGTATGGCTCTCCCGCACAGGGGGCCACGTCTTAACGTCCCATCCTACGGACGGCGGCCTTTCCAAGCCCATCGGTGTCCCCTTCTGACCGTGGGCAGGGCGGGGAATTTTACGGAGATAAATCTCAACGCTGACCCAGCTGGAACTCGAACCTGGGAACTACAGATTACGAGCCTGGCGCGCTACCGACTGAGCCACCCCGCAAAATATTAGAGAATTTATCTGCTGTGTGAATTGGAGTCTTACTTGCAAGTTCTGTAACTTCTAACATATACATTTAATGAAAAAATATTACTAAAAATAAATTCAAGATCATAATCTTATCCATTTAAATCTCGATTTTCAACAGCATTCGTCAAATATTTAAGGAATTATGGAAGCCAGAATATTTCACAAGAGTAATGGGTCATAAGAATTTATTTCAGATATTAATTAAAACTTAATAAATATTTCTTCAATCACTGAATAAAATATAAATTTCAAAAGTCTCATACCAATTTTTTCGATGTTAGAATAATTATGAATGATTTTTATGAAACAAGATAATTTATTATTAAATTTTCCAGCGTCCATAACTCTTTAATTACTGAACGAATATTGAAAATAAATCGAGAATTGAAATAAATTAGATTTAAATTCAGTCACAGGTTTTCATTAAATGCATCAAATGCGTATATATAAAATCTGAGTTTGGTGTTTATCGGCAACCTAGATAGCAGTAACATCCTGACAAAGTGGAGACAACTATCCTTCTGCAGAGACGAGCGACTCGAAAAGGATCTAGACCTGACGGGTCTACAATTACCAATCTACAATCTTTATCCTCATCACATTTCTCTATTAAATGCACTGTTTAGATGTTATAGAGTAGAGACGAATGGCGTAGCTGACAGTTTTAGATGGAAAAGATTTTAATTAATGTAAAAATGTCACGTTAGTATGTTTGATGCTAAATTGTTTTTTATACTTAGTTGGTCAAGCAGTGTTAAATCATTGTTATGACTTATGTACTAAGGTCAATAGCGAAAGATTTTCTGTCTTAATAGTCGGGGCGGGGGTGGCTCAGTCGGTAGCGCGCCAGGCTCGTAATCTTTAGTTCCCAGGTTCGAGTCCCAGCTGGGTCAGCGTTGAGAATTATCCCACAAAATTCCCCACCCTGCACACGGTGAGTAGGGGACACCGATGGGCTTGGAAAGGCCGCCGTCCGTAGGATGAGATGTTAAGCAGCCCGTGGGCGGGAGAGCCATACCCTGTGCGTTAAAGAACACGCTGGATTGCCTTAACGGGAGACTACCATCTGTCTCCCAACAGCTGTTCCAGTGGGTCTCCTCCCCTAACCTTCGGGGTCCATGTGACCTGGCCATTTAGCCCATGGTGTGCAGAAAAGTGCCGCTCAGAGGTAAAACAACCCAACAACCCAACTTGATAATCGATCGCAGAGTCTAAAAATTTGGTCCTCCCTGCTATAGAGCTTCATAGTTAGATTCCCTTTCGAAAAACATGGAAAGATAATGCTATAGCTTTCTTTGAGCATAATATTGTTGCTACCAATTTAAAATATTTCACTAATTCAAATATTGTGCTACTTTACAAAAATAGTGCTAGGTATAGTAATAAAAATGTCAATCATTTCCTTCGACTCGGACATCCTGTCCACCCCCCTCCATCTCTTCTGAAACCAGTCTTGTACATATATATGACTAATGGAATGTTGAAGTTTAAAACACTTTTTGTGAGCTTTCTGAACTGCACAAATATGTGTATGAACCAGGGCGCATTAAGCAATTTGGAGTTCTGGAGCCAGGTTCCAAATGGGTGCCCTGGAATAAAGTTCTAAATAAGAGCCTTACAGCAATATTCTAAATGTAGCCCTTTTATCCTTCTAAACTGAAAAATGAAGTAAATTGTACTACTTATGTAAAATCGTCGATTGACGTGATAACAATAAATAACATTATTTTAAAACAAGCAAAAACAAAACAGGAGGGGCCCTGTAGTTCGGGAGAAGTAATGAAATAAAAAGACCAACATATAAAGAGTCAATTCTGTGCTGCAACATAAACTTTGTGAGTATTGCATTTAAAAAACTATTACTTTTAATCTTTAATTTTTTTAGCAAATTTACCATTTCATCTTTAATTTAAAAAATCGAGTATTAATATCAAAATAATCTTGCCAAAATCTATTGCTTACGAATTTCCCTTAACAATAAATAAGCTCTATTGCAATAGTAATTAAAATTATTAAATTAGATAAAGAATTGCTTTAGAAACAATTTAAATTTTGTTCTTTAAAGAATTACCGTTAAATAATGTTATTGGGTAAACACTTGAAAATTTCGTATTCTAATGAATAATAATTTTCAAACGTAACGATAATTTTCAAACATATTTTTCGTTATTCCCGTTGTATCTCTGAGAAAGATTCTAGTTTATTGCATTTCATTAACCATCTGTCTGATTCTTTACCATATGACTTCGAAGAGATCGCTATGTACTTACCATTGGGTTCGAGCCCCGGGTAAGGCATGGATGTATGTGTCGTTATTCTACTGAGTATGTGTCGTACTGATGTATGTGTCGTTATTCTACTGAGTATGTGTCGTACTGATGTATGTGTCGTTTTTCTACTGCCATCCTCTCAGACCTTCTACTCTGACATATAAACTGACAGGCTCCCGTCAGACCTCTGTGGCAAGAAGCTGCTTGAGGGGGTATTTATATTTATATTATAGCGTAGGTTAGGTGACCGGGGAGCGGTGCTGCCCTCATGTGGCAAGCTATGAAGCTTCCAATGCGCGCTCGCTAACACGGAGATTCGCGGAAATCGCCAAGCATTCCCATTACGTAGGCACTGATTATACCATGTAATCAGTCATTGGAAGTTGCCTTAAATATAATTAAAGATGACGGTCGACAAAACAATTTCTAGATATAACAGCTGAGTTAATTGCGATGAATTTCATGTTTACAGGATATTTTTTATCTTCTGTAAAATTTAAAATTACACCCTTCCATTTGTATATCATGATGCCTACTGTTTATGTATTGCTTCAGTAATGATCTGAAATGTGGAAATTCAAAACATTGATTAAATCCACTGAATTCTCTCTACATATTTACTTAAATATTGTCAGTTTAATTTGGGTAACCTTGTACATAAAGTTTAAGATGCATGGTTTAGAAAAGGTAGAGAACTTTATTTCATTCTGAAAGCAATCAGTGTAAAAAAACGAATATTTTTTTTCAAAGAAACCTTAAATTCCATTTTTTTATCGTATGGTATTTGTTAGATAAAAGTAATTAAAGTAGGGTGAAACAGCTACCACTATAAATTATAGTATCATTTAGTGTAGTTTTGTGCAGTTGTTTAATCAGTGTACTCCTGTTTTTTAACATTTGGATTCCAGTTTAGTGACTTCCAACGTAAGTCGCTAAAAATTAATAATAATAGTGTACGACCTGTTATTTTACAACAGGTCGTTTATCATATATATAACGTATCAGAAGAATTTAACACTTCACCCCACACGCTGTACATTGCAGGACCGCCTCTTCATTTTACTAACGTATTTTATGTAGAAATCATCACTTTTGTACGAATGTCAACATACCAGGTGAGTATTAACTGTACTCGTATTTAATTACAAGGGATATTACATAAAAAACCATGATTTTTTTAAATCGGAAAACGCTAAAAGACTAATCGCAAAAATAAATACATCATTTTAATGTTGTAGTGTACTTGGTCGGGGGCTTGTTTAACGAAATGCATGTTTAGGTGAATTCTGTAGATGAGAATGTGCAATGCCAAAATAAATATCATATTAATAACATTCAAATGACGAATTGATAGTGCACAAACGATGTAAAGTGAAAGATCTATTGCTAACGCTGAAGATTTAATTCATCAATATTCCTCTGCATTTGGGGTTTATATAATTCTTTTCCTGAATGTTTGGAAAATGATTTTTTCTGTTGTTCTTGTGCACAATAAACTCAACCGTAGAGCTCCAGTTACATATTCAGGACGTCCAGAGTCTCCATTTAATAATAAGTATTTGTTAAAAAGTTCGATAAAATCTATTGACATCTTCCCATTATTACCTGTTTACGTACTCTTTGGAATTACGATTTTACGGAGATTCCAATATATCATAAGTTACCTTACGATGAAAAGAGTTTTGGAAAAGACTTGCATATTTCACTGGAAATGAATTTACAGTCTACAGTTTGATGATCATATCGTAATCTTTTATGTCAATTTCTGAAGAGAAAGATTCGATTTCTCTTTGTAAATCTCTAATGGATGGAAACTCTCAAATAATCATTTTATGCAATATATTTCAATAAATTAATTCTTTCAGTCATGGCATCAATAAATAAACCATAAGAGGCACTTCTTAATTACGTAGAACATTAATTATTTCGCAACAGAATATTACATATTTGACAATAAATGTAATCGATTGAATCATCTTTGACGAAACAAGGCGCACGAGAGGTTTTCAGTAACAATTTGTTCCTTTTCTCATTTCAATTCTTCTTCACAGAAAGAGGAATTCTCTTTCGGTTCCTGGTAGAAATTTGAAACAGATGAATATATAATAGTGTAAGGTATAACTACGAATACAGGTAATCATAAGAGGTATGTGAAATTAGCTATTTTGCCATAAAAAGTTACGAAAAAGAATGCTAAGCAAAGTTTTTGGATTTAACATATTTTACCATGGTTTCCATAAATTAAGACTTAAAAACAACCAGAAAGCACCGTTTTTTCCGAAATCCTTTGTGATCTGTGTTACATGTGAATGGGAATATAAGTTGAGTTGGGTTGTTTTACCTATGAGTAGCACCTTTTTGCACACAATGGGATAAGTGGCCAGGTCACAACGACCCGGAAGGGGGGAACCCCTGGATAACTGCTAGAAGACAGACGGTAGCCTCCCTTCAATGCGATTCATGGTGTTCTTTAAACTCAGGGTTCCACCAGTGGTTAAGTAACAGTGATGGGACATCAATACTTTCAAGTGCATTGCGTATATGGGACATCAATACTTTTGACTTGTGTCTAACATAGTGTGCTCACTATGTTGGCCTTTGCCTCACTCAAGTGTCCAACATACATCACTATATGGTTCACATTGCACCATGCGATGAAGTTGACCGTCAGGTGGGAGACTGAAGGGATTGATTATGCCCTTCAACGGTGAGTTTACGCACCCAGTTGTGTGTGTGGCGAAAAGAGACTGTACAGTGAGGTTATGCATCATCTTTCACAGCCTCAGTGCCATCACTGTACCAGGTGGAACACATGAGCTACATAGTAACTCTGCAGATGCTAAAGGGATATTGGCAAATACCAACGAGGTTACACAGCATTTGTGAATCACCGAGGGCTGTACCAGTGGGAAGTGCTTCCCTTAGGACTGAAGGACTATGGGACATTTTTCCAAAAAATTTTGAATGACGTAATTACGCCCCATGTTGATTATTGCTGTGCTATCTAGATGATATAGCTTTCTTTCTCAAACAGCTCGGGGGATCATCTTAACATCTTGGAGCGGATCTTAGGGATATCAATGCCTAGATCCGCTCCAAGTCCTACTAGGTTGATTCACAATCAACCTAGCAAACTGTTCTTGGGAGAGTAGCGAGACCAAATATTTTGGTCACATTGTTGGTTCGGTGAGGCAACGCCTCACCATGCAAAACTAGAGGTCATCAAAAAGATGAAAGCGCCTCGAATGAAGAAGGAACTGAAGAGTACGGCTCTTACGACTCTTCGGATATTACCGACACTACCAAGATCAAGGATAGACTTGATCTAGTTAGGGTCGGTAATATCCGAAGATTCCTAATATGCTCTTCAGTTCCTTCTTCATTCGAGGAGCTTTCATCTTTTTGATGACCTCTAGTTTTGCATGGTGGGGTCGTTGCCTCACCGAACCAACAATGTGACCAAAATATTGGTCTCGCTACTCTCCGAAGTACAGTTTGCTAGGTTGATTGTGAAACTTGCTTGGAGAACAAAATTGCACGGTTTGGTTGGACCTCCGTAGCCCATGGCTGCTTGAGGATGATGATGATGAACTAGATCAGTAGGCAGCGATTGCAAAGCCACTCACAGACGTGACTCTGAAGCAGGCACATGTACAGTTGAAATGGTGCTCATCCCATCGCCTTTACTTCGAAGAAGCTCACGGAACCTAGCAGAAATATAATGGTGGTTGTGTGTGTATGGGAGGGTGTGGGTGGGAGGGCTACAAAAGTTTTTGACCTGGTTATGTAGACCCCAGATCGAGTTTCTTTCAGACCATATCCTGCTAAGGTACCTCATAGCGCTTCCAAAATTGAGCAGCAAATAGCAGAGAGTCTTTGTCATTAATCAGAAAGATGCAACAGTGCATTATAGAATAGGTGCTTCCCACTGAAACGCTGATGCCTTATCCAGGCTGACTGAAACTGCGATTGGATTATCAAAGGAAATACCTAGGAAGAGGTTGGGTTGGGTTGTTTTACCTCTGAGCGGCACTTTTTTTGCACACCATGGGCTAAATGGCCAGGTCACATGGACCCCGAAAGCTCAGAGAAGGTTTGGGGAGGTTACCCACTGGAACAGCTGTTAGGAGACATATGGTAGCCTCCCGTCAAGGCCATCCAGCGTGTTCTTTAACGTGCACAGGTTATGGCTCTCCCGCACACGGGGAAACGGCTTAACGTCCCATCCGACGGACGCCGACCTTTCCAAGCCCATCGGTGTCCCCTACTGACAGTGGGCAGGGCGGGGAATTTTGCGGAGATAAATCTCCATGCTGACCCAGCTGGGTTGGGTTGGGTTGTTTTACCTCTGAGCGGCACTTTTTTGCACACCATGGGCTAAATGGCCAGGTCACATGGACCCCGAAGGCTCAGCGAAGGTTGGGGGAGGGGACCCACTGGAACAGCTGTTGGGAGATAGATGGTAGCCTCCCGTCAAGGCCATCCAGCGTGTTCTTTAACGTGCACAGGGTATGGCTCTCCCGCACACGGGGCCACGGCTTAACGTCCCATCCGACGGACGGCGGCCTTTCCAAGCCCATCGGTGTCCCCTACTGACCGTGGGCAGGGAGGGGAATTTTGCGGAGATAAATCTCCATGCTGACCACCTGGGACTCTAACCTGGGAACTACAGATTACGAGCCTGGCGCGCTACCGACTGAGCCACCCCCGCCCCACAATGTATCGAGTCAAAACAGATCGAAAATCAGTTCACCAATATGAATATTAGCAAGAATGAAAATACAAGCAGGAAAGAGGCAACTATTGCCTGTACTCAGTCCTTTATAAGAAAGTATTCCTGTATCCTCTTGGCAAGTGTTTGAAAAGTAAATGAAATCGAATGTATTTTGTCTCTCTTCACCTAGAACCATTCCTAAAGATCCCATTAAATGGGCATTGTGTTTTTCAAGGTCATCAGTGTTCATTTTTATAGTGAGGGAGGATCACTAAGAGAAAATCGAAAGAAAAATTAGTTGGCTATAATTTTGAAACACAATCATTTACATCTAAATACTGCCACGTATCAAGCTTATCCGAGGGTTATAATAACATGTTTGTATTACTTTCAATTTAATGTATAAAAACAGTGGAAAGGAAGAGTGCATAGTGATTAGAAGAGGTTTTTCCCAAATGGCAAGCAAGGTTCTGTACATCACTGGAAATAAAAGGAGTCGTTTAAATAATCTCCACGTATCATGAATCACCGCGATTATGACGATCAATTTGAGAGATTTTCATGTTTTAAATCACGATTCGAATTCCTAATTCTCCTATCAGTCTAGAGACAGGAAAAGGTTTCCCAAGGAACAATCAAAGGACTTCAACGGAGTTTATGAATGCAATACATTTGTGTCTTATGATGTCATCTACAAAGCATCACAGAACATCATCCAAAGAGTTCCAATATTATATCCAGCTCAATTTATCCTTCAGTGCCTCACGAATCGTGAAATATTTCCAATGTGATACTTGCAATAAACAATTTCCACTGAGGTACTCACAGATGTTTTTATATTAACTAATCATGTGTTTGGATACAAGCTTTCCCGATTGCTTTCTTACTATATTTTATAATTACGGTGTAGCGCAACTAACTATAATCTCCTATTAATTTTTTATTACAGTAGTCTCCGATTTATGAAAATTATGTACATAGATAGATTTACGGGGACTGCTGTAATAAAATTTCTCACTTAGAAACACTTACTCACTAATTTTCTCACTTACGGAAATTTTATTTCACTACTCAGTTTCGTTGCACGGAAAAATTTCTTCAGGAACGTAAATTTTTCGGAAAAAATTTTTAAATTATTTTACAGCTAGAAATGGAAGAATTAAACGCCAACGTTGTTGTCGTAGACTGGTGTGGTAATTCCCGAACAATTTCTCTTCACCTGAGGTTATAAGTGAAGCCACAGATCTGCTGGATGTTACATTCATTGGACCTGTACTCATTTATGAATGATATTTATCACTTAGAAAAGAAGACATTGAATGCGTCTTATAGAAATTATAGAGCTTCGAAGTTAAATTCCCATTGTTAGAACATGAAAATTCTGTAATATTTTGGTAGAGCAGTTTATTTAGGGTTAAATTTATTCGTACAATATTGAAAGTCATAAAAAGTAGGACTCAAGCATCTGAAACTATCCATTAGCAATTAGGATAACGGATAGTATATATATGTTTTTCCTATATTTGAGCTGTAGCAGAAGCAATGCCACGCAGATTTATTTCTATACTGGTTTAATAACTGTAATATTATTTGCTGAATATCTAGAAAATTATTCAATATCAGAATTTCCCATATTGAAATGTTCTGTAGGCAGATGCTGCCATCTAGTGCCCAATGCTTAAACTAGGCGGAGGTTGTATTTATTTACTTACTTTGAGGGCGAATGGACAGGGAGTGTTATAGAGAAGGCGGTGTTTGATGTAAGAGAAGCCTGGAATGGCTTAAGAGAGCTTCTATCTCCATCCTTTGTGTTTTGTAAAAGAATATTGAATGGAATATATAGCTCATTTCAATGAGAGACGAGAGTTGGCTTAGTTGGCAGCGTGCCAGACTCGTAATATGCAGTTCCCAGGTTCCAGTCCCAATTATGTCAGCGAAGAAACTTATCCCCGGTGGACCCCATCGTTCTGTTGGTGAGAGAGAAGACATGAATGAGTTTGAAAGGCTGTCGTAGATCGGTTAAGCCGTGGGCAGGAGAGCGATACTTTAAAGAATATTCTTAGTAGCTTTAAAGGGAAGGAACTGTACAGCGTTTGGCCCTTCATAGTAGGTGTCCTGTTCACAGTATACGCCCATAACTATTTTTTGACTCTTATGATGCATCCTAGGGATGCGTTCCGGATACTTATTAAGATAAAACTACCACCGTATTAGATTAAACGAAACATTTCTTTTCTCTAATAATCGAGTTTAAAAAAATAGTGGTGATTAGAACAGAAGGAAAGAAAAACCTTTAGGGTCGATTGGCATAATCACTGTATCGAGTCTAAACAGATCGAAAGGCCGTTTACCAATATGAATATCAGCAAAGAGGGAAAATGCAACTAGGAAAGCAGCAACTATTGATGTTTTTCCTCAAAAGAGACGTAATCACTATTGCTCACGGATGAACCTCGAACGTAACCTCTGGAGTCAAACTTTCGCCTTTAGCCCTGTATAAGCGGAGGATGATATAGAAATATATGTATATATAGATATATGATTGATTACAGTATTCAGAAAAAATATCTGGCAGCAATTTCTTTAGAAATTAGTGATCTGGCAACCTTCGTCTACGTACAGTCGCTGAAATAAATATCCGAACAATATGGTTGGTTACAGAATTCAGAAAAAAATATCTGGCGACGATTTTTTTAGAAATTAGTTGTCTGGCAATCTTCGTGTACAGTCACTCAAATAAATATCCGAACACTGTGGTTGATTACAGAATTCAGAAAAAAATATCTGGCGACGATTTTTTTAGAAATTAATTGTCTGGCAACCTTCGTGTACGTACACGAAGTTTGCCAGATCACTAATTTCTAAAACAAAAATCGTTGCCAGATTACGTAAATATATTCTGTAATATTTTTGTTCATAATTTCATATACTATTCGGAAATTGCATTATCTTTTCTAATTCGCTGAATACCAACATCTCAGCTACTGCTTATGCAGGAACCATTTAGATCTGTGTCTATAGAATTTGGGGAAAACTATAATTGAAGTTATATATATATTATATATATATATTTTACTTATGTGTACTATAATTTAAACATTTTAAGAATATAGGATAAGGACTTTTGAAATAATTGAAAAATACTTTAATTACTTTGATTAAAACTAAAAAAAACTTATTATTCCTCTCTTCAATTAAGCAATTAAAAGTGGAGTATTTAATAAATTGTTAATAAACGTATTTTTTTCAACTTTAGAGCCTTAACAATGGAAACTCCTTTTTCCGAATATGCAAAATTCCAAATTTGGAAAATTTTCGAAACTTCGGAAAAATATTCCTCTAAACCAGGCATATTAAACTCGTTAACCACCGAGGACTATATTAAGTATTATATATTAAATCGCGGGCCGCAAAAAAATGGAAATAAAGATGAAGCATAGCTTTTATTATAAACAACTACCTTCAGAGTAATCTGTAAATGTGTCCAGAAGAGGAGAAGCCATGATCGTGGTTTCAAAAAAAATCCTCTCTTCTGGAAAAATTGGAGAGATTTCCTGTTTTTATGATTTTTTTTAAATGGTTTTCTGTGGCCTGCGTGCCACGTTTTTACCCTGGTGTCCCTTAGTGGGACTTAGTGTATTGTGTGTATATTTTGTTATATTTTTGGTTCCAGCCAAAAAATTTTTTTATGGCTTTGAAAAGGCAGGATTGAGTCGCGCTCGCTTGCTGGCACAAGCGATGTGCGATTTTTTCTAAGTCCAGAATGTAAACAGTTGAGTCCCAGTCGGGGGAGAGGGCTGACGTCACTGGCGCCACTCGTCTCCTGCCGGCTGGAGGGAGGAGCCGGCGCGCGGCGCGCTAAGCCAATGATCGGGCTTGGATCTGTGCCGAGCGTCGGCCCCTCCTGTATGATGGACGTTTGCTTTTGGCTGCCTTTCCCAAGGCGCGGTGGCGGTAAGCAGGGCGCCCTCTATCGGACTGACCCGTATAGCGTATCGATACCGTTTTTCGGCGTTTGTCTTCTTACGTGTATTTGAGTTGGAAATAAATTGCTTTTTCTTTTAACTTTGCTCCTTGTAATGTGAGAATGCGATTAGGTTGGCTATCCTTTTTCTTTCCTGATCACTTTTCTTTCTTTTTTCAATCTCCCTTTCTTCCTGAATGTGGTGATTGGAGTGTGAAATAACGGCTGAGGAGCTTACGCTGTTACGTTACGCTTTTTCGGCGGTTGAAGTTACTGAGAATGCAAAGTTAGGTCTAGCGGAGTGATTCGAAGAGCCAAACTCTTCTGAATCACGAAGCGTTTTGTACTTATCATGGAATCACTGAGAATTCTCGCTATTTTCTAGATAAATAGTGGGTTTTCAGATTTTAATTTCCAAACACAATACATACAAAATAATAATACATAGAATATAAATATAGTGAAAAATACATATGTATGTAGGAAAGTTTCTTTTTTTCAATTTAACATTATTTAAATAAAATAATATCATGTTTTTTTTAAAGAAACTTGGCAACGTTTTTCATTAAGCAAATCTTCAAAATTTGGTTAAATTTGTTGAGCTGTAATTATTTTTAAAATTGCTTGCACATGCTTGTCTGTTAATCTTGATCTTTCCGCAGTTTTATTATTTTTTAAAGTGGAAAATAGTTGTTCGCAATTCTACGATCGGGCTCCGACATATACATTTATGCGCAATAGTTTCCCTTATAAAAAAATAGAAATGTTTTCTGAAATACGTTTATTTAATTCATGTACCGTGTAAGTACTTATAATTTTAATTAAAGAATCCAGAGTTGTCAAAAGTTAAATGAACGTATTGGTTATCAATCTTGGCGGGCCGCAGAACAGTTCCCAGCGGGCCATGTGTTTGATATGCCTGATCTAGATATTCACAGCAATAATCAACATGAGTCGTAATTATGGTATTCACAATTTTCCGGAAAAATGCCCCAGAGTTCTTCAGCCTTAAGAGAAGCACTTCCCACTGGTACAGCCCTCGGTGGGTCACGAATCTTGTGTAGCCTTTACTACAGGGGCTCTCGCTACGCCATCTCTCGTCTCTCATTCAGTGAGCTTTGTATTTCATTCAATATTCTTTTACAAAACACAAAAGATGGAGATTGAAGCTCTCTTAAGCCATTCCAGGCATCTCTTACAAGATCAAACATCGCCTTTTCTATAACACTGCCTGTCTATTCTCAAAATATGTAAAAAAAAAATTCAAACTACGCCTAGTTTAAGCATTGGGCACCAGATGGCAGCATCTGCCTAGAAAACATTTAAATATGAGAAATACGGATACTGGATAATTTTCTACATATTCAGCTGATAATATTACAGTTATTCAACCAGTATAGAAATAAATGTACGTGGCATTGCTTCTCTTACAGCTCAAACGTAGGAAAAACATATATATATTCTATCCATTAACCTACTGGCTAATGAATAATTTCAGATGCTTGAGTCCTATAGATTGGGAAGAGACTTTGTAATTCGAATCTTCATTTCATCTCTCCAATTAATCGTCATAAGCTTGGTGATTCAAGGCACGTGGCGATTATTTAAACTTCTTTTTTTCTAGTGATGTAAAGAACCTTGCTTGGCTTTTGTGAAAAAACTGCTTTAATCACTATGCACTGTTTTTTTGCAATTTTTTGAAACAATCAATTGAAAGTAAAGTAAACATGTTATTATAATCCTCTGATAAGCCTGCTACGTGGCAGGATTTACATGTAAATGATCATGTTTAAAATTATAGCAAATTAATTTTTCTTTTGATTTTCCCTTCTTGACCTTAAAAAATTACTTCGATGACCTTGAAAAACCCACTGCCCATTTAATGGGATCTTTAGGAATGGCTCTATGTGAGGAGAGACAAAATACATGAATGTTAAAAAAATCTACAGAGAGATTTCAAGTGATACGATTGGTGCATTCACTCCTCGATCAGCAAAATACCTGTGTCTGCTTATCAAGTATTTGAGAAGTAATTAAAATCAGACATTATAGTCAACTTCTTTGTTTTAGGAAAGAGTTAAAACGTGTGTAATTTTTCTTAAATTCTATATTTCCAAGTTCATAGGGGCGGGGGTGGCTCAGTCGGTAGAGCGCCAGGCTCGTAATCTGTAGTTCCCAGGTTCGAGTCCCAGCTGGGTCAGCGTTGAGATTTATCTCCGCAAAATTTCCCGCCCTGCCCACGGTCAGTAGGGGACACCGATGGGCTTGGAAAAGCCGCCGTCCGTCGGATGGGTCGTTAAGCCGTAGCCCCGTGTGCGGGAGAGCCATACCCTGTGCACGTTAAAGAACACGCTGGATGGCCTTGACGGGAGGCTACCATCTATCTTCCAACAGCTGTTCCAGTGGATCCCCTCCCCCAACCTTCTCTGAGCCTTCGGGGTCCATGTGACCTGGCCATTTAATCCATGGTGTGCAAAAAAGTGCCGCTCAGAGGTAAAACAACCCAACCTAGCTATATAGGGCCTCTAATGGTACCTGAACGACAAAGTTTCAAACAGTTTAATATCTAAAAGGTTACACCGTAATCGTGTAACTAAAAACCGAAGAAACCGGCTTACTTTAACCACTGATTACAACCCTGTGTGTGTTCACCTACAGCAAAGTCACAAGAACTAGTTAAACCTCCTTATCTTCATCAGAGGATCATCTGATGTTGTGTGATATTTTGGCCTCAGAAATCTTGCTTCACGAACAATCACTTGCAAATTAAAATCCTCGCATTTACAACAACAATCTGGCAACTTATAAAAATATTCGAACAACAGATATTTCGAAGTTGCTGCGAAAGCTGTGATTGTTTAAAATAGAACCAATATTACGCATTTCATATTCCATTTATTAGAAGCGCACAAACTGACATCATCCCTCCATATTTTTTTTTGTCTATCTCCGGTAGCTATGTGTAGGTGGCGTCATATCCCATTCTGAGCTGTTCGCGCAGTCTACATGCCACACGTGCGCATGAGATATCACCTGAGCGTTGGCAGCAAGACAGTTGTACTCAAAATCATGGGAGTTTAGTTCATCTATATTTAACACCTATCGCGAAGTTTTGAAGTCAATAATTTTGTATATGATGTCCTGTGAACTTTATGAAAACGTTTAACTGCTATTTGTGAACTTTCAATTATTGGTAGTGATCGTTTGGTTTAGCTATTATTGATTGTTTTCTTCGAATCTCTATGAGGTGGTCTTTTAGCTGATAAAAAATAAAGTAAAGTTTAATTATAAGATGCAATATGTAAAAGGAATATGTTTTTTGCTGCATATTTTAAAACATTCGCTTTTATTATAATATTGATGTTTTTTAGAGCGTAGTTTTTGTTGCATGATTAAAATAATTAAAACCGATTAATTTCGTATTATGTAAATACGAAACTAATTCGCCGTTGTCATGATTTTTACTGCTTTTTTCGAAAATCTTTCTTAAAAAGTTAAAACATTTTAAGTGGCAATGTGTTATATATATATTGTATTATTTTATATATCTGAATCTGATATGCTTAGTAATGAAAACGCTTAGTAAATGCTTAGTAAAAAAAAAATTAAAATATAACAGAAAGGCCAGTTGACGAAATTTATGACGTCACTTAAATAGTCCTAACATAGAGACAATAGATGGCATTTTGAAATCTACTTTCAAAAGATAACGTATCTTATTTATTACTATTACTTACAATATTTTCTACATGATATAAAATGTGACTTGGAAGTTCGCTAGTTCTTTCTTCAAAATATCGGTTTTAGCATGACTTTTAACAAGCAGTTCTAAAATTAAATCAAACAATAATTAACAGTTACGGTTTACTACAGTTTGTATTATTATAACTGAAAAGTTAGAGTAGGTGTATAACTGTCCTGAAAATTTCTTACTTTGTCCGAACTTTATTTGAACTACATTTAATTTTAAATATTTAAGACTGCATTAATTTTCCGAATATGTCAGTCACTAAACGATAGTAGAACTTGTGTTTGATTCTTTAAATCGAAGGAAAAATAAGAATAATAAACAATCAGGTAAATGATTTAAAACTACCGACCGTGGCCGAGTGGTTAGCACGCTTGGCTACTGATCTAAGGGACCTGTGTTCCAGCCCCGGATACAGTATGGATGTGAGTGTTGTTTTTCTACTGAGGTCCTTCATCATGACAAACCTTCTACTATGGCGTCTGTCAGACATCTGTGGCAAACAGCTGCTTGACGGGGTATATATTTTTTTATTTATTTTAACTAGCAGGGACGTTACGAAATTTGTAACGGCTTGTACTAAATATATAAATGTAATCGTGAAATTAGACTGTATAATAGTTTGGTTCTTTCTAGGGTTAGTTATGGTAGTGAAACGTGGACACTTTGTAAACAAGATAACAGGAAACTTGATGCTTTTGACTCCAGATGCTTACGCAGTATCTTGGGCATTAGGTGGTTCAACTTTGTAACTAATGATGAAGTTAGGCAAAGGAGTTTGCAACCTCCTTTAAGCAGCATATTGTGCAGAGAGAGACTCCGTTGGTTTGGCCATGTTGCCCGTATGAATAATTATAGATGAAGAGTGTGTCTAAATGCCTCAGAAAGAAGGGGAGACCTAGGATGCGGTGGGCAGACAATGTCAAACAGGACCTTGTTAGAATTGGTGTTCAGGGCCAGATGCAGTAGATGTAGCTCAGGATAGACTTGCTTGGAGAACTAAATTGCACGGTCTGGTTGGACCTCCGTAGCCCATGGCTGCTTGAGGATGATGATGATGATGAATCGTGAAATCGGTATATATTGCTATGAGTTCAAAAAGATGAAAACTTAGCGTGAGTTCATAAATAGTGTATATGTATACTAAAGTATGAATGAAGTAATTTATTACAAAGGCACAAATATTATACAAATTAATCAATCTTATCTAAACACAAGTATTCCTATTCCTCTTATTATAAAGTCAAACCATAAAAAGAACGATTTACTATGTTTAACTAATTCTCATTGCTTAAACCACAATTCTGTCAATATCCAGTTCCTATGACAAAATGGAATCTTTTACTTTATAACATCCAACATACAAACTAAATTATATTGAATTTCATTTGTTTTAGAGAACTACCTTAATAATTCTTTATACCTTATAGATGCGAAATATTTAATGTTCCTGATACAGGTCTTAAAAGTAATTTTACTGTTTTGGTCTCTTTCACCACCGGAACCAGACTCATCTTGAATCTTGGGGCGGGGGTGGCTCAGTCGGCAGCGCGTCAGGCTCGTAATCTGTAGTTCCCAGGTTCCAGTCCCAGCTGGGTCAGCGTTGAGATTTATCTCCGCAAAATTCCCCGCCCTGCCCACGGTCAGTAGGGGACACCGATGGGCTTGGAAAGGACGCCGTCCGTAGGATGGGACGTTAAGCCGTGGTCCCGTGTGCCGAAGAGCCATACCTTGTGCACGTTAAAGAACACGCTGGATGGCCTTGACGGGGGGCTACCATCTGTATCCCAACAGCTTTTCCAGTAGGTCCCCTCCCCGAACCTTCTCTGAGACTTCGGGGTCCATGTGACCTGGCCATTTAGCCCATGGTGTGCAAAAAAAGTGCTGCTCAGATGTAAAATAACCCATCTGGACGGGAGGCTACCATCTGTCTCCCAACACTGTTCCAGTGAGTCCCCTCCCCCAACCTTCTCTGAGCCTTCGGGGTCCTTGTGACCTGGCCATTTAGCCCATGGTGTGCAAAAAAGTGCCGCTCAGAGGTAAAACAGCCCAACCCAACAACCCATCTTGAATCAAACGATAAGTTTTCTTATGTAGTATCACACAACACTAACTTTATACAATATATCCTTATTTCTTTACTACTCCACTACACCTTTCTGTTTCTCTTCCACAATTCTTACTATTCAAAGCATCATCGTTCTAAACAGCTGATAACGTAGTTGTCACGCTGAAGCATAGGCGAACGTTCATGACACATCTGCAATAAACCCATTGTGGCACGTTCATCTGTCCTAACAATATACATATAGAGTTATCAATAAATATTTTGTGGAAAAAATTTCGCCGACATACGGAACTCGAACCCGCATCTCTCCAGAAACATGCTAGAGTATTCTACCGTTGAACTAATGCCGGCTCATCTTTTTTTCCATTAATTTTAAGACTTTATACTCTTCACCGATGTTTCGCTCTGTTGAACAAGTGTCCCAAACGGCTCAGCGGCGCCCCCTTTGTTTTTTGTGAGGCAGTTGAACTCGCGGTTTTGCAAAAGAACTTACAAGGGAAGACAATAAAGCTAGAAACGGAGGACAAAGGAGGACAATAAAGCTAGAAATGGAGGACAAAGGAGGACAATAAAGCTAGAAATGGAGGACAAAGGAGGACAATAAAGCTAGAAATGGAGGACAAAAGAGGACAATAAAGCTAGAAATGGAGGACAATAAAGCTAAGAAATGGAGGACAATAAAGCTAAGAAATGGAGGACAAAGGAGGACAATAAAGCTAGAAATGGAGGACAAAGGAGGACATACTTTCAATTTGTAAAATAAGTTTTTCCTACTAAGTTTTATTTTAATTATTGACTAACAGTTGAATTAGAAAAAAGCATAATACTTATTTTAAATATACTTTAAAATATATGGTGTTCTGATTTTTATTCCAACTTGATATGCAATCAAGAATTATCCACCTATTCTTTGGCAGAAACAAAAATTTTTCATAAAACTGATCATAATATACTGAATCTGGCTCATTTCTTACAATTTTTTGACCAAACATTTTTAGGAGCACCTCCTTTTACTCCTCGTGCCCTCCCAAAATTTTGAAAAAAAAAAACAAAAAAACATGAACGTCCTCTTTTTGTACGTTTTGAACTAAAAGCACTTTTTCTTGGACATTCCTTTTTTAAATTTCTTGAACCCATAACTATAATATAATTTACTGTTAACCGTGAAGCAATTTATTGTAAACGCAAATCGTGAATGCTAAATTAACTCTGTTAATATTATAACTGTTATTATTTTTTGTAATCTCAATGTTAACAATTTATATACCAGATTGCAAAAAAAAAGGATGTGCTTTAGAAAACTGCAAAAATTTTTGTTTCCGCCAAAGGATAGGAGGATAATTCTTGATTTCATATCAAGTTGGAATAAAAATCAGAACATCACATATTTTAAAGTATATTTGATAAACATTATGATTTTTTCTGATTCAACTGTTAGTCGATAATTAAAATAAAACTTAGTAGGAAAAACTTATTTTACAAATTGAAAGTATGTCCACCATTTCTAGCTTTACTGTCCTCCTTTGTCCTCCATTTTTAGCTTTATTTTCCTCCTTTGTCCTCCATTTTTAGCTTTATTGTCCTCCTTTGTCCTTCATTTCTAACTTTATTGTCCTCCTTTGTCCTCCATTTCTAGGTTTTTTTGTCCTACATTTGTAGATTTTTTGTCCTCCATTTCTAGCTTTATTTTGCACTTTTGTTCTCCATTTCTAGCTTTATTGTCCTCCACTTTTAGCCTTATTGTCCTCCTTTGTCCTCCATTTCTAGCTTTATTGTCCTCCTTTGTCCTTCATTTCTAACTTTATTGGCCTCCTTTGTCCTCCATTTCTAGGTTTTCTTTTTGTCCTCCATTTCTAGGTTTTTTTGTTCTCCATTTCTAGCTTTATTTTCAACTTTTGTCATCCATTTCTAGTTTTATTGTCCTCATTTGTCCTCCATTTCTAGTTTTATTGTCCTCCTTCGTCCTCTATTTCTAGCTATATTGTCCTCCATTTCTAGCTTTATTCTCCTCCATTTCTAACTTTACTGTCCTCCTTTAATGACAAAGGCATCTGGTAACCCTAGGCATAAATAAAAGTTTTTTGCAAATTCATAATACTGAATAAAAATCTGTATATTTTTTATTTTTAATAAAATATATTCTTTATTCCTTAAAAATTTAGTTTTTTTTTAGTCGTTACTCATTAGAAATGTATGTATGCTGCTACGATTGGCTCAAGATTTACCATAGATAAACTCGGGACTTCCTATTAACGATAGATCCCACTTTCAAAGATAAGATTAATCAGATGACGTCATCACAAGACTCTGAAGTTTCGCGAAATGATTTTTCTCTTGCTTGTTATTTTTTTAATGAAAGCTAAGTGTAGTGACGTAAATTGGAGAATTTATCCGAGTTTTTTTTTTTTTTAATATTCATGCCCCCACACCACCACTTTTGTTACAGCCTCAGAGATTTCTTCCTTCGAGCATTTCTCTATTCCTAAAGGTGTTGTTAATAAGTTTTCGTCTTGCAGATTGAAAGAGCGTTATGTTTATAGAGATTAAAAAATTCCTTTTGTTTCTCATATGCAGATTTGCATTTTCAGTTATTTCATTGACTTAGCAAAATAACCATTCGACCATGGAACGGCTTAGCTACTGATCAAAGGGACTTGGGTTCAAGTTTGTGTTATTTTTCTGCTGAGGTCTCAGTATCCTCACAGACTTTCTACTATGGCGTATTAAACTGGCAGGCCTCTATGACAAGCAGCTGCTTGATGGGATATTTACCTGTTTAAAAATAATTCCTTGTGTCAAACAAACTAGACAATAAATATATATTAATTGACTAAAATTTTTAGTATAGTCGAGCTTCCACTGAAGTACAGTTTCGCGCTATTATTAACCAACATCTCCTACAACAGAAGTCCTGTGGACCAGGTTATGACGTCACCATAGGAAGTCCTCTAATATCAATATTCCTTATAAAATTATTTCTATTATTATTACTGGTGTATTTTATATTGATAATTTTAATAATAATATTATTATAATATCATTTCGAAGAAAAATTATTTGGATTGATTAGCAATTATCATAATACTAATAAATACGAATAATTTTTCTTCTAAATAAGGCATATTTAAAAATAAGCATTAGTAGGATTATCTACGTTGTAAGATTACATATGTTGACGTCACAATCTGGTCCGCAGGACTTCTGTTGTAGGAGATATTAACACGACAGACATAGATCGGAAAGGAAATGTTTAAAGATCGAACATATGCCATACTTTTAGGAGGAAATGTAAATGAAGGCATCTGTTTCAATACAGCCTGTGCACGTAACACCGTAACTGTAGGGACCTTTAAGAGTAAGTGGCAAGTGCGATGAGATTATTCAAACACGGGATAATTGGGTCTTGTACGGTGTAGCTCAAGCAGATGGATTAACAAAGTACCAAAGAGGAACCAGTGTGCCTGATTTTTTCCCTCAACCTTTTCAACACGTAACGATATATTCACTAGTAAATTCTTCAAAGCATTTAAGACCATTCATCAATAACAGGCCTGGGCAAAGGTTTTGGTTGAACCGCACGTGGAAAACCAGTTCGATCATAGCTGGCGGCAAATTGCAAATAAACTAACGATTATACCTGCAGTAGAGTTGATTAAAGTAAGTATAAAGTATTTTACAAAAAATGATTTTCAATTGTTTTGAAAAATGACGTTAAATTCAACTAAATTAATTATTGATATGTTAGATCGCACAGTCGCTCAAAAAAGTATCCGAACAACATGATTGATTACAGAATTGAGAAAAAATATCTGGCAACGATTTTTTTTCAGAAATTAGTGATCTGGCAAATTTTACGGTTGATTACAGAATTCAGAAAAAAAATCTGGCAACATTTTTTTAGAAATTTTTGATCTGTCAACCTTTATGGTTGATTGCAGAATTCAGAAAAAAAATTCGCAATGATTGTTTTAGAAATTACTGATCTGGCAAACGTGTCACGTAACACGAAGGTTCACAGATCACTAATTTCTAAAAAAATTGTTGCCAGATTATTTTTCCTCAATTTTGTAATCAACCATAAAGGTTGCCAGATCACTAATTTGTTTTTAAAAAATTGCTGCCAGATATTTTTACGAATTCTGTAATTATCTATAAAGGTTGACAGACAATAATTTCGAAAAAAAATTGTTGCCAGATATTTTTCTCAATTCTGTAATTAACTATAAAGGTTGCCAGATCACTAATTTCTAAAAAATATCGTTGCCAGATATTTTTTCTTAATTCTCTAATCAACCATAAAGTTTGCCAGATCACTAAATAAAAAAAAATCGTTGCCAGATATTTTTTACGAATTCTGTAACCAACCATAAAGATTGCCAGGTCACTAATTTCTAAAAAAAGAAATTTCTTGCCAGATATTTTTATGAATTCTGTAATCAACCGTAAAGGTGGCCACGTCACTAATTTCTAAAAAAAAAGTCGCCAGATATTTTTTCTGGACTCTCTAATCAACCATAAAGGTTGCCAGATCAATAATTTAAAAAAAAAAATCGTTGCAAAATATTTTTTACGAATTCTGTAATCATCCATAAAGGTTGCCAGATCACTAATTTCTAAAAAAAATCGTTGGCAGATATTTTTTACGAATTCTGTAATCATCCATAAAGGTTGCCAGATCACTAATTTCTAAAAAAAATCGATGCCAGATATTTTTATGAATTCTGTAATCAACCGTAAAGGTTGCCAGATCACTATTTTTTTTTTAATTGTTGCCAGATATTTTTACGAATTCTGTAATCATCCATAAAGGTTGCCAGATCACTAATTTCTAAAAAAAATCGTTGCCATATATTTTTTTTCTCAATTCTGTAATCAATCATAAAGGTTGCCAGATCACTAATTTCTGGGGGAAAAATCGTTGCCAGATATTTTATATGAATTCTGTAATCAACCATAAATGTTGCCATATCACTATTTTCTAAAAAAAATCGTTGCCAGATATTTTTACGAATTCTGTAATCAATCATAAAGGTTGCCAGATCATTAATTTCTAAAAAACTTTGCCAGATATTTTTTACGAATTCTGTAACCAACCATAAAGGTTGCCAGATCACTAATTTCTAAAAAAAAATTGTCAGATATTTTTACGAATTCTGTAATTAACTATAAAGGTTGCCAGCTCACTAATTTCTTAAATAATCATTGCCAGATATTTTTCTGAATTCTGTAATCAACCATAAAGTTTGCCAGATCACTAATTTAGAAAAAAAATCGTTGAGAGATATATTTTTCCTGAATTCTGTAATCAACCATAAAGGTTGCCAGATCACTAATTTCTAATATAAATATATAAATATATATTCCATCCTTTAGGTGACACGTTAAGCCATACTCTTTGTACATATAAAGATTTTATCTACTCATACTAGCTCTCTAATGGGTCTCTTTGCACACGGAGGGGGGCGGAAGCCAGTGGTGTGCCCCCTGACAACAAGGTCATCTTATACGAAATCTCAAACTTGTCTACCTGCTATGAAATCCAAAACTGGTGTCTATATAATTTTATTTTTCCTCCATGGTATATGCCCGACTCTAAAAATAGATTTAAAAAACAAATGTAAAATTTTATTCCCTATAGAATTTCACCAGAGCTATTATTATCCCTATTTTCAAAAAAGGTGATCGCAGTTCTTGTGATAACTATAGGGGTATCAGCCTATTCTCTGTTCCAGGTAAAGTTCTTTCCATGATTTTGCATAATAGAATTAAGAATCTGGTTAACAGGCAATTACTTGATGAGCAATGTGGATTCAGAAGTGGTAGGGGATGTGTGGATCAGATATTTTCACTTAGGCAGATTCTTGAGACATGTTTAGAGTTTCGAAAACCTGTGGTTGCTAACTTTATAGATTTCAAAAAGGCTTTTCACTCTGTTGATCGACATAATTTGTGGTTGATTGTGAGATCACATGGTATACCAGACAAGTTAGTTAACATAATGAAAGCTCTCTATAATAACACTAAGTCATGTGTGAGAGTTGGTACAGTCGCTCAAAAAAGTATTCGAACGCTATGGTTGATTACAGAATTAAGAAAAAATATCTGGCAACGATTTTTTTAGAAATTAGTGACCTGGCAACCTTCGTGTCACGTGACACGAAGGTTGCCAGATCACTAATTTCTGAAAAAATCGTTGCCAGATATTTTTTCTTAATTCTGTAATCAACCATAGCGTTCGAATATTTTTTGAGCGACTGTACCTGTCTTTCTTCTTCTCTGCGTCCTCGGGTCCTTATGATTTGGCCATTTAGCCCATTGCGATGCAAAATGCAAAATGTAATGGCGATTAGCGCATGGCGACGAGGGTTTAAGTTGGTAACGAACCAGGTTCGTAATCTGCAGTTCCCAGGTTCGAGTCACAGATGGGTCAGCGTTGAGATTTATCTCCGTTAAATTCCACACCCTGCCATGGTCAGTAAGGGACATCAATGGGCTTGGAAAGGCCGCCGTCCGTCGGATGGAACGTTAAATCGCGGCTCCGTGTATGGGAGAGCCATATCCTGTCCAAGTTAAAGAACATGCTCTATGGCCTTGACTGGCCATCTGCCTTCCAACAGCTGTTCCAGTGGGTCTCCTCCCCCAAACTTTTCTGAGACTTTGTGGTCCTAGTGACCAGGACATTTAGCCCTTTGTATGCGAAAAAAAGGACCGCTCAGAGGTAAAACAACCCCTGGATGAGAGGCTACCATCTGTCCCCCAACAGCTGTTCCAATGAGTCCCCTCCCCCAACTTTCTCTGAGTATTCAGGGTACTTTTGACTTGGTCATTTAGCCCATTATGTGGAAAAAAATGCCACTCAGACGTAAGCAAACCAACGTAGATGTTGTTTTTACATCTGAGCAGCACTTTTCTGCACACAATGGGCTAAATGGTCAGGTCACAAGGACCCCAGCGTAGGTTGGGGGGAGGCCCACTGGAACAGCTGATGGGGAAGAGATGGTAGCCTCCCATCAAGGTCATCCAGCGTGTTCTTTAACGTGCACAGGGTATGGCTCTCTAGCCCACGGCTTAAAAACCCTTATGATGGACGGCGACCTTTCCAAGCCATCGGTGTCCGCTACTAACTGTTGGCAGGGCGGGGGAATTTTTGCGTAGATAAATCTCATTGCTGATCTAACTGGGACTCGAACCTGGGAACTGCAGATTACGTGCCTGGCCAACACCACCTAGAGGAGAAGGCCGTACCACTGATTTGTGACGTCAGCATTACTAGACCGGACTGCCGGCAGAATAGATTGAGAGAGAGCTTATCCTTGTTAATAGAACTTCCCATTTAGATTTTTAATATTCACTAATAAATCATTAAAATAATTTGTTTTCATATAATAAAAAAAAAATCCCACTTCTTTCTAATTTTTTTTTTAGAGATAACTTTTTTGCTTTGATTAGTATTGATAAACCATTAATTACCGTTTCCGATTATACAGATAGCTTTAAATTATTATTTAGATAATAACACTCTTTAAATATTCGAAAATTTCAAAACTTTTAACGAATTTTGCAAACGATCGATTAATGTATTGAACAAGTACTAAATTTTCACTCTTAAAGGATTGTAGAAGAGCGAAATATATTTAGAAAAAAACTACTTGTTACAAAATACCACAGATATCTATTTTTTTTCACAAATATATATGAATGAAATGAATATATATGAGGTCTAAAACATTATATAATGAAAACAGTATGTTTCAATATTGCATATGTTAAGAAAAACAACCAACAAATTCCTCATTAAAAAAATACTTTTATTTACAATATGAGAAAACAAATATATATAGGATACACATTACAATGAAATAAATATTTCATTGTTTACTTTATTTTTAAGAAAATTGTGCAATTAAAACAGGAAAATTCACCAATCATATGGGAGAATTTTTAAGCAATATGAAGGAACTTAATATTGTGCAATACTATTTAAATTGAAAAGGAAAATTTTATGATATTCCATTCATCCCAGTTGAACTCTTTTTTTAAAAAAATAGTTTAATAATGAAAGCTGTTTTTAAAATGCATCACATTAATAAAAACTGTTTCTAGGACAACTATGACTTTTAAATAAAAAGAAAAGAAAAATTGCTTTCCCAAACTTTTTCACCCTAATGCATATTAAAACTAATTTCTTCACATAACATAGAAATTTTTATCCTTTTTGCTATCATAATAAACTTTAATAATAGAAAAAAAAAATTCTGAAGAAACATGAAAGCAACATCTAAATACATGTGGTCAAAAGATTTGAACAGATTCAAAATACAACAGAAATATAAAATACAATGAGTATTATACAACGTAAAAGGTCACATTGAAATATCCATATACACTCAGTAATTATGAAACCTAATTCCATGTTATGTCAATGGAAAGCTAATTTCAAACCTTTGTAACTTTTAAAATGAGCTTTTATGAAAAAAAAATGAAATGAAGATCAATTAAAGATCTCAATCAAATTTATGTTCATTAAAAATCAAAGAATTATGAAAACTGGGATATTTAATATGAACAATGGCTGTTTTAAAATATTCATCTGGGAAGTAGTTGAAATAAGTTAATCTCAAGACAGTATCCCATATTAAATTTTATTAGCATAGTTTTAGCAGAAAATGTAACAATTATTTCAATTTTCACCAACTTTGCAGAATGCGCATTACTGTTTAAGATGTTGATATGTAATAAAATACCCCTTCAAACAGTTCCTTACAACAGAGGTCTGACATGAGCTTGTAAGTTTATACGCCATAGTAGGTCTGTGAGGATGGCAGAAACCCAGCAGAAAAACAACATGAACAACCATGCCTTACCTAGGGCTTGAACCCAGGTTAGTAACCAAGTGAAGCCTCTTTAAATACTAAATGAATATTATTGGAATATAGAAAATTAAGATAGATTTTTAACTTATATATATTCAGTCATATTTTCCCATGAAATGTTTATTTTAGAAATTACAGAGCTTTGCAATTATCTTTCCATTGACATAACATGGGATTGGGTGGTCATAATTAACAGAATGTATATGGGGTAGTTTCATGGCAGCAAACACAGACTTTTATAACACAGAATTGAAAATATTTATGATAATACATTTGTACATACATGAAATAAGAAAAGATTTAACTTGTAAAATTTGCAGCTATATATATAACTAGTAGAATTGTAGCATCATCAGCAACTCAGATTTAATGACATTGCAAAACTTGAATTAAGTAAAAATAAAGTACTACAAGCAATATATATCAACTATTGAAAATTTTACTAACATTGAATAGATAGAATTAGCATCTAAAATTTTCTTATATTTTTATAGAGGTCAAGCTGTTTCAAATGATTCAGTATACTCCAAATGTGCAAATCAAATTGAAGAATTAAAAAAATATCTAGATGTCATTTACATAAAGGTTGATGAAGTGGCAAAAATAAACTACACCAGTAGGTTCTTAATAGGATTCCTTCCCAAAGGCAAGTCGATAGAATAACTTTAAATTTGTATGGTGTCAAAAATATACAGAACAGAAAAAAATGTTTTGCTATTTTGTAAAGAGCATATACTTAACATGCCTGGAAACATATTAAATAAAAACATTTTTCTAATCTTGATCTTCTGCAGAGTTTTTTAAACCTTAAGTCATTAACTATTATGCATATCTTAACTGCCATATCTGGTGAAGATACTTTCCAATGCTAAGAGCAACAGGGTATTTTCCCTTTATAAACAGATATTCTTACATTAAAATTTTAATATTACTTTAACTCACTATCAGTGTAAAACCAATTATTAACAAAGAACTTGGAAGAAGAAAATGTGTATCAGAACCAGTACAAGGTTTCTAATAACATAGTCAATCATCTCCCTCCAAGCAGAAACTGACATCCCCCAATGATACAGTAAATCTTATTGATCTGTTGACCAGGCTAGTTCATAGGCATATCAAACACCCATTGGCAATCACTATTAGAAATTTAAAAAATCCTACATTTGCAAGGCAACAGAAGCCACAAGATATGCATATATATTAAAGAAAATCAAGGAATAAATTAACTTCCTAAATCTCCCATGGCTTTTACAAAAACCAAAGATTGACACTTAAGTTTTCTGCTTATAATGTTCTCAATTTAAAGTAATGAAGGAAAAATAATATTCAGAAAATTCTATTTGCAGTTTAATGAGTTTCAGTTGATCATTTCATCCAGAAACTGGTGGTATATGTTCCAACAGAAAATTATAAATTTCATACCACACTAAATGCATGTATAACACAAACAATGAAATGCATTGGAAAGAAAACCATATACTGTCACATACTGCATCCATACTGAATAGCTGTCCAAACAAAAGCATCCACCCCAAGTATTTGATACATTGATAAGAAAATTTAAAGACAACCAAAAATATAATTTATCTTCAGGGGTCCAGCCATAAGAGTATAGTGGGAAGTGAAAATGTTGTGGAATTGGCAAAAGATCACTCAAAAGTAACACTAAACACAATATTAAGAAAAAACCTACTGACAAGTGCAGGTAGAGATTCCCTTTGATCATAGATATAGCCACAAAAGACATGAAATCAGTAAAATAAAAATGAAATAAATCTGGTAGACCCTGTACAGTAGCAGAATATAGTTAAAGGAACTAAAAATAGCTATTGCAGCTTGCATGCAATAAAATTTCCACTAAAATATTACAAAA
The DNA here is from genome assembly GCA_038380435.1 of Ryuthela nishihirai. Lineage (NCBI taxonomy): Eukaryota > Metazoa > Arthropoda > Arachnida > Araneae > Heptathelidae > Ryuthela > Ryuthela nishihirai. Next base: position 144,866 of record JAWZYU010000043.1, read on the forward strand.
CATTTGACAATAAAGTTAACCAGTTTTTGTGTCTAAAAACAATGGTTGAAACAATAGCACACCATTCCAAAGGGTTTTCCACCATTGTATTTTTTGGGCTATAATTATTTGAAGGTGGGTCTATGATGTTGTGGAGACTTTTCCATTACAGTGTATCATTACTTTCCAAAAGGCTTCATGCTAACTGATGAAAATGACAACCAGCTATTTTTACCTCCCTCCAAATTTGATATTTCTTAACCTACTTTTTAACATTAGGTACTTTCAGGTACTTGCAGACTAACCAAGTACACGAGCAGATGACAATCCAAAGACTCGTGTAATAAGAAAAATCAAAAAGCATGCATTATAGAAGGTCCATGTTCAATTACTGGCTCAAAGCCTGTGGAAATTGTTTTCCAGATATTAAAGATGAATGAAGATTAATAATTTCTTTATTTAATTATCTTTATTTAACAGTTTAAAATAAATTATCTGCATTGGGTGAAATTAAGACATTGGATTCTGGACTCAATAAAATATTTACTTAAAAATATCAACCACTGATATCAGATTTGTAACATGATTGAGATTACCAAACATAAATTTTTGAATTATATTAAATCTCATAAGAGTAATTTTTAAGGTGTGAAATTAGACAATCAGCATTTTGACTTTAACACAATATCAATTGCATAAAAATCTGAATATAATTTTCTCAAAGTGAAAGTAACATACACAAATTAATCCACAGTACCTCATTGATTTATAGCATTTAATCACTATCAAACTCCTTAAGTATTATGATGATAATGAGTATAGTGGAAAAATTACCTTGAGCCAGGTGAGATCCAAACACATAACCACCAGACGTAGGGTTACTCGATGCTAGTGTTACAAAAGGAGGATATGCTTTCTTTGTGAAATAAAATAAGTTTTTTCATACTAAGTTTTTTGCCAAGTACTAACAGTTGAGTAAAAAAAAACAATACTCATTAAATACACTATAAAATATATGGTGCAGTGATTTTTATTCCTATTTTATAAACAATCAAAGGTTATTTCTCCTAAAGTGTCATAATGATTAGTAACTATGCACTGTCATAAAAGGTAAACTTTCTGTTACTTCAAACTCTGACTGAGTTAGTGGTCAGCAATGATTTCAGTTTTGGGCGTAATATTTTTTTAAAGTGTATTTGTGGATGCTTTAAAAGTAGTTGAACAGTACCTCTCCATCAGTATATGGATACTTTAGAGGTCAGAAAGCTTTCTCCCAGTTTTCATGTCAAACATGCTGGTTTCTCTTTCAACATTAGATGGTGCAAAGTGGAGTTCACACACCTATGTATGCAAAAGAAATATTGAAAATATGTACAAAAAAAAACCTCTGATGAATGATAAACATTAAAACAAAAATCCAAACACCAGGAATACTGTTCACCATACACTAAAAAATTTTATTCAGAACTGAAGACTTTTTACCTTCGAAAGTAAAAGCTATAATTGTATTCAAAACAATTCTATAATCAGTGTATTTTCTAAGATTTCAATAAAAATCCATGGTTAAAAGAATGAATTCTCCCATGGAATGCACCTATTCTACCAATAAGCTGGTTTTTCTCAATATTTCTAGCACTTCTTTTATCATATATAGTTCACCTTGAAAGCTAATGCTAACCATCTAATAGCATTCCACTGCTAGTACTAACCATAAAGTGCTTTTGGTAATGCCACTATAAGGTGATAATGTAAAATAAAATGCGAAAAATCATACTGAGCTGAAAATCATTTAAAACAACACTCTTATGAATGAACGTTTAAAGGTTTGAAATATTCCAGTCCAGGAATTGAGCCTGAAAACAACTCCAGTAATAAGTTTATTGTTTCAGACAATTTCCTCTTACTGTAATTTTCAGTTTATTAGGCATAAATTTGTTTATATAGACAGCACCTGGTATTATACTAATGCTGAAAGGTATTAGGAATTGATTGGTCAGGAAGTTTACTGTTGTCGACAGTCTCTACAATAAACTTTTACCATTACATATCAGTAAAATCAAAATACCTCAAATTTTTGTGATAATTTTTGGATTTCTTCATTTGTAAAATCCAAACCAGTGGTCAATAGAGAGGATAAATTTTGACGTTAACTCGAAAACAATATTGTATGCATTTGTGGTGTTTAACATATTTATATTCACATAATAGATGAAATGACAGATATCCCCTCAAATATTCTCTAATATGATTACAGAATACATTTGTAACAAAATTAAAACAAAATCTGCAATCACATGCAATAAAGATATGACAGTAGACTGTTATACCTTTATTATAATATACCTGACTTATCTCATTTTACAATGAGAGTGATTGGAAATATATGCACTTTTAATTACTCCTTTGAAAGTAAAAAAAATCTTTAACTTTACTATTAAATCCTTTTTCAAAATATCCTTTCATTTATTAATCAATATGTACGCTAGATGTAGCCCAACCATTCTTTAATATCCACTATAACTTGACCTGATTTCAGAGATATAATTATGCAGATTAATTTAATGCTGAAAGTTATTAGGAATTGATTGGTCAGGAAGTTTACTGTTGTCGACAGTTTCTACAATGAACTTTTATCATTATCTGTCCTGCTTTTATTAAAAAAAAATAGCTGATGTGTGAGGTAGGCAAAACTTCAGCAGGAAAATAATACATATTCACAAAGCCATCTCTACGCTTTGAACATGGGTCCAATTTGTATCCAAGTATACTAGTAATAGCATCAAAATAATTTCTAATACTTATGCAGAGATTTTGTACTTAAAAGTAGGTTTTCCCATGATCTTGCCTTTGGCTTATATATGTATTTCAAGTTTAACAGTATTATCATATTAACTTATACGAGATATATTTGAACTCTATGGATATATAAATATAGTGATATAACATTAGACCCTGAAACTATCCCAACAAAAGTACCAATTTCTTAACCTACTACTGTAATCTATTAAATAAAATATCTGGTCACTGTGAAATATTCTTTTCTATTTAAGCATTTTAACATATGTACATTCGACATTTTTTATTCCAGCATATTAGGTTTCTTACTTAATAAAAATAACGTCAAATTAAACCATAACAGATCAATGATATTATATACGTATATTATACAAACGTAACATACAATAGTTAAAACGATAATTTTCTCTTTAGAAGTTCATAAATATGACAACAGATATTAATACAGAATAAAGTTCTTACCTTGGATGTTTTCGTTGGACAGAAGTTTTGCCTTGGTATTGAACGAATCCATTTCTGTCGCAAATCGATATCTTCTGGAAATTTAAAAACTGAGAATATTTTTCCCCGTCGTAATTGCTCCTGCACTGAGGAACGCAGCAGCGCGATGGCATTTCTCTAAAAAAAAATCAATGAACGTAATAACAAAATATTGTGTGCACACACCAAATTAAACGCGCAAAAGTAGTTGAACACTAACAAAACAAGATGGAGGCGACGCTACTAGCTACGGGTCGACTAAAATTGACGTAATCAGAATCGCTTCACCGACTGGTAGGACCTTCTCCTCTAGGTGGTGTTGGTCTTACCCGGGGCTCGAACCCAGGTCACCTTGATAAGTAGACAAGAAACATATTAATAAATTGCATGCCGAGATGTGCTGTTGAAAAATGGTTCAGGAATTCATCAGATGGTGGTAGCTTCACAACTTCAGTATCTTTTTCCAGCAGCCTAAAGTAAATGAAGATCAGTATTGCATTTATTGTTTTTGCGAAGAATGTTTTGTGCTATAGTTTTCGGAAGTTAAGCGGAATGACGCTAGTATTAGGAATTTATGCCTTTGGACATAAATCATGAACACTTGACTATTTACAACACAATTACATTTCTTGAAATATTCCCTATCATTTGTGACAAATACGCTATTCACAAGAAAAAAAAAATCAGACCAGTTTTAGAGGCAAAAGTTTCAAAAAATAATTGAAAAAATACGAATAAGCCATTTGATTCCAATTTTACTGAAAGAGGCAATATGTACGAAAGTTTAGTAGTGTAAAAAATAAAAAAAAATCTCCGTAAGTTATATGGAAAAATTACGAAATATATCGATCTATAGATTTTTTATTATCAGAATGTCGAAGTGTATTTTTCTTCTTATTTGGGAAGAGGGGCGATGTTGCCTCTCTGTAAATGTTACTAGCAATCAGCTAAGCTATTTAGTTGAAATTTATATCGAAGTATATTTTGAGCTGACTAATGTCCTTCTATGGCTTTTATGACAAGCTTACTGGAAGCTGTGAGGGGGGGAGGGGGCTATTTCTAGATTGTCAAGTATGGCATGCTACGTTGGTAGTGAATTTATAATTTCCTGTCTTAAATTTCCAGACACATTTCTCATTAATTATGAGTGTATTCCTTCAAAACCTTAAAGAATACAATGTTCATTTGCCATGGTTCATTGCCGAGTGGTTAGCGCGCTTGACTATTGATCTAAGGGACCTGGGTTCGAGCCCCGGGTAAGGCATGGATGTATGTGTCGTTTTTCTCCTGAGGTCCTGCCATCCTCTCAGACCTTCTACTATGGCATATAAACTGACAGGCTCCTGTCAGACATCTGTGGCAAACAGCTGCTTGAGGGGGCATTTATTTTTTTATTTAATAATCTTTCATCCCTGAATTTTTATTATTACTGAAGTACGCGTAGCTTATAACCAACGGGACGTGGGTTGGAATCCCTGATAAGGCATGGATTTTTCTTATTCTGTGTCGTCTTTCTACTGATATTTCGCCTTCATACCAGTTCTTCTCCATAGCGTATTTTGCGTACTAACAGGCTTCTCTCACATCTCTGTGACAGGCTGCTCTAATAATTTCATATTTTATTTATTTTTAGAGCGCTATAAATAATACTAACTACCTAAGCTTTATCAGAGAATTTTCTTGGAGCACGTTTTCGGCATGTTCGCACAAAACTTATGCTATATATAACATATTTCCATAGGCCTTGGTTAGTATTGAATAAAAAGTGGATTGGTGAAGGAAAAGTGGGTTGGAACTTTTCGGAATGGCGCCATTTGCAGTAATATATCCATTCTCGATTTAGTAGGGGACACTGATGGGCTTGGAAAGGCCGCCGTCCGTCGGATGGGACGTTAAGCCGTGGCCCCGTGTGCGGGAGAGCCATACCCTGTGCACGTTAAAGAACACGCTGGATGGCCTTGACGGGAGGCTACCATCTGTCTCCCAACAGCTGTTCCAGTGGGTCCCCTCCCCCAACCTTCTCTGAGCCTTCGGGGTCCATGTGACTGGCCATATAGCCCATGGTGTGCAAAAAGTGCCGCTCAGAGGTAAAACAATCGAACGTTAAAGAACATGCTGGATGGCCTTGACGGGAGGCTACCATCTGTCTCCCAACAGCTGTTCCAGTGGGTCCCCTCCCCCAACCTACTCTGAGCCTTCGGGGTCCTTGTGACCTGGCCATTTAGCCCATGGTGTGCAAAAAAGTGCCGCTCAGAGGTAAAACAACCCAACCCAAATTCTCGATTTAGAAAGAGCATTTTATGATGTGAAAGGAAAGCATATTCGTAGGTAAAGTAAAATTTTAGCGTAAAGTGTTTTATTGAAGATAAATTAATCATCATAACACGTGACTCTATAATTCTATATTTTCAACATAATTCACTCAATATTTAAAGTGTTATAGAAATTTAAATATTTAACAAGCTCATTGTATCAGAAATCTATTCCAGAAGTACTTTAAAACTATAAAATAATTTTATATAGGTCGGATCTAGAAAAAAAAATATGGGAAGAGCAATAAAATGGATCGAACCAGAAAAGAAATAAAAGATGGAAAATAACTGAATTGGTGTTCTGTATAAAATTGCCACTTGGTTGCAGTGGTCTTAAAATTTTTTTGAAAAATCGTGTTGCATATTTGTTTCATATTATTTTCATCTCCAATCCGGTTACTAACATTCTGAAGATGAGGGAAAGAGGAACATGCCCTCCCCTCGACCCCAATAATAAATGAAAATGAATGAAAAATAATATGAAACAAATATGCAACCAATTTTATCAAATAATTGTTTATTTTGGAAGTTTGTAGAAATAATTATTGCTCTGTTAGTAAAGATTATATAAGTTCCTTACGCATTAAATAAATAAATAATAAATAAATACCCCCTCAAGCAGCTGCTTGCCACAGAGGTCTGACAGGAGCCTGTCAGTTTATATGCGATAGTAGAAGGTCTGTGAGGATAGCAGGACCTCAGCAGAAACCATTCAGAATGAGAAATACTCCCTCAAGCAGCTGCTTGCCACAGAGGCCTGACAGGAGCCTGTCAGTTTATATGCCATAGTAGGAGATCTGAGAGGACGGCAGGACCTCAGCAGAAAAACGACACAAACAGCCATGCCTTACCCGGGGCTCGAACCCAGGTCCCTTAGATCAGTAGCCAAGTGCGCTAACCACTCTGCCACGCTTCTGTTAAATATTCCAACATATGCAACTCCTTAACTAATAAGAGAATATTATTGAGATTTAAGAATTAGCTCCACTAAATGAGGAGCTTCATTTTTGTTTTGTTGTAGCATTTTACCATAAAGTCTTATATTTTAAGTTAGAAAGCTTCAAAAGTTAGCATTCTGTTAATAAAATGTGGAAATTCTTTTATATTGTTGTCTAAGCATTATATCTATACGTAGGTACTGAACAGAAAAAAACTTTTCATGTTATTTGAATATGGAGTCATATTCAGATCTCAGTAACTTCTTAAGTAATATTAATATGAACAAAATATAGTTATACTTGAGGTCTCTATCAAATCTCTTTAAATGTAGAATTATTTACAAATAATTGTTCAGTATCCAAATAATTTTGTAAGCTGGAAAATGTACTCAATTAAAACCTGAAAATTTATTGCAACATATTAAATGAAAAAGAAACATTCTGTAAACTTTAATAAAATGCATATTTTAGCTGCATATGTAATGATTGAACAGTATATGAATTTTGAATGATTTTTGGTCAACAAAGCAAGTAAATGTTAAATATTCCAGATTCTATAACTCATTAAATATTGAAAATATCAAAAGTACGTATTTAGGCAGACCGCAGTCAGATCTTCAAATGTGATTGCCAAAATCACATTTTTCTATAAAAAGCGCTTTTAAGAAATTGTAGAATTGTGAATTTGATTCCCTCTTGATCAAACATTTAACTATTTCAACTGTTTCTACTTTCTGTCGAGAAACTATCAATGCATGAGGTTATTATTCAGTCCTAAGACTTTTTGATCTCCCCTTCAAATCCAAAAGAATTATTCCATGTTTCCTTTGCTTTTTACTGAAATGCAAGTTTCAAGAAGAAAATAAACACACCACATTCTGCAGTCGACTCTTAGAGTCCCTCTGTTGCCTGGAGGGATGCAGGCAGTTTGTCATTTAGACGTTAATTGATGGTCTTTTGAACCTTCTGAGCGGGAGATGAACAAAGAGGGGAGGGAGAGTTCACCCGTTCAACCTACCTTCTCCCGGCCGACGGGCTGGTATGGTAGCGAAAGGGATTCGGCCGGTACGGCCGGAACGGTAGCGAAAGGGTTAAGTAAAAAGAAATTCAGCCTCTTATAAAAAGAAAAATCGCGATATAGTAATGACATGCATACACATTTTCGACAATTGAAGTTGGATCCATCTTATTACAGATATATACGTGGCATAATTGTTTACAATCAGTTATTACTTCTGGGCACATTTTAAAACTTGCCTCATAATATCCTGCACTATATTTAAGTTGATGTAAGGCAATTCCAAGTGAATATCTTCGCTAACTCCTCATATATTAGAGAAGTCTCCCCTATATATTAGAGTAGTGTCGAAAGCACTTTTCATTCACTACTGGTGAGAATCCCATGGATATAGAAAACAATCGTTTATGTTATTCCCCACTTTTTTGGGAGAGGAAAAAGAAGGGGTGGTAAATGTTCTAGAGTGTGAATACACAACTTGTTGTGATGGTTCAAAATGTTGTAATTATAAACTGGAACAGTCGTTTTAGCACCCACATAAATTGAGAAACACAATAAACGTCGTGGGAAAAGCAATTGGAAAATAGGTAGAAATTAATAGAAAATTGGCAATAACTAGCATTACATTAATAAAACAGTTTAATACAAATAAATATCATTCGTTCAATCATCATTGTAGAAAATAGTACAAGACAAGTATATCACGGATGTATCTCAACGATATGTCCAATATTTAAGAAAATTATATTTTACTGCGAAAAGGCTAATGATATGCTCATGCAATCTTTGCATGTCTTGATCTTGAATATACAATTGTATCATCGATATTGCTTCTTAGTATCCAAAGCAATTAACATGCATCCGGTGGGCGGGGGTGGCTCAGTCGGTAGCGCGCCAGGCTCGTAATCTGTAGTTCCCAGGTTTGAGTCCCAGCTGGGTCAGCGTTGAGATTTATCTCCGCAAAATTCCCCGCCCTGCCCACGGTCAGTAGGGGACACCGATGGGCTTGGAAAGGCCGCCGTCCGTCGGATGGGACGTTAAGCCGTGGCCCCGTGTGCGGGAGAGCCATACCCTGTACACGTTAAAGAACACGCTGGATGGCCTTGACGGGAGGCTACCATCTGTCTCCCAACAGCTGTTCCAGTGGGTCCCCTCCCCCAACCTTCTCTGAGCCTTCGGGGTCCATGTGACCTGGCCATTTAGCCCATGGTGTGCAAAAAAGTGCCGCTCAGAGGTAAAACAACCCAACCCAACATGCATCCGGTCACGTTAAGTTTAATTTCAGCAGTTTAGCCGTTAAAAACCATAAAAATCGAATTTTCAAAGAGCACGATAATATGTCAAATGACAGCGCTTTTGTTAAAATTAAAATCAAAGAGCATTGGTTGGATACGATTTTTCAAAAAATCATTTTTCTATTAGGAGACAGATAGCCTTCCATCAAGGCCATCCAGCATGTTCTTTAACGTGCACAAGGTATGGTTCTGCCGCACACGGGGCCACGGCTTAACGTCCCATCTGACGGACGGTGGCCTTTCCAAGCCCATCGGTGTCACCTACTGACCGTGGGCAGAGCGTGGAATTTTGCGGAGATAATTCTCAACGCTGACCCATCTGGGGCTGGAACCTGGGAACTACAGATTACGAGCCAGGCGCGCTCCGACTGAGCCACCCCCTCCCCCGTCACTGAGGCATGGTGGCAATTTTTTAATATAAACACTAGCCATATGATCCATCATCAACTCTCAATAGATGGTTTTACCGCCGACTTGATTGGTTCAGCAATTGATTTAAATAGCATTCTGATCGTGCTTGGGTTTATTGATTGGCCACATTTCACCAAATCTCTTTGGCCCCCTAATTTCCATAGCGCTTCAACTGCATCGAGATAGTAGACGCCAGAATGAGTAACTTTGACTGTATTCAAAGCTATTTTTTGCCGGTGAGCCATTTTTTTCAGTTGAAACGCACAATAAAAGTTCTAAGTATGAGGGAATTAGATGACTAAGTTACACAACAGAAAGTTCCGAAGTTGCTAGTCCTTTCTCCTTTCAAGCCACGAGATTTCGTCCGAGCAAAGAGAGTGAAACACGTGTAAATAAAGAGTCACTGTATTTTCTTTTCTCTATCGTTAGTAGGAATGGTACTCGCTCTTTACCGTACCACCAGAAATCATTTGTTTGTGCAAACCTTTCCAAACCGTGCTTCTCAAAGCGATTGATCACGAGTCGTCAGAAAGTTGCCAGCTGCAACCTATGGTTCGATCCAGAGTTCAGAGATCATAACTGGATTTTCTATGTACCGAACAAAATTCTTCTCCGTATCCTGCTTCATCTTGAATCACATATATCACAGTGTTAAGCTACACCTAGATAAGCTGGAATAGTCCAGAAACCGAAGGTTGCATAACATAGCTCATTATAATATCGAGCGTGGACGCTTGTGTGTTTGCTCACAAGTGTTGTCGTAGTTCATCAGATTATCTACTTCGGCTGCTTTTGTCGAAAAGAATGTTTTCGCAAACTTTCCCAGTGATAACTTTAGTCCCAATCAGGAAAGAAAAATGATTCCAGACGCATAACATTGAATTGATACGTATTAACAGTTTACTGAATATAATATTCGCTTTTAATATTTTTATATAAAAAAATACAATTTTTCAATTCAAAATATTTTTAAAGAGCACAAGTCACTGGAATATATTATCTTTTACAAGTTTTATTGGTACTTTTTTCCAGCTAAACATAACAAAAATATCATATCTGTAAGTTGGCAACATTAAAACTCTATCGATAGTACAATCGATGTATCGATTGTTTTTTTTTTCGAAAACATCTATATCTATCGATTGTAAAAAGTCATCGATGGACTCTCCCACACAGAACTGCCCTATGACAAACAAGGGAATGAACGCTATCCCCTGCAGCCCTACGGGAAGCCCACCTTCCCTCACCCATCTCTAAGCCTGTCCACCCTAAAACTGTGAAAGTCCATTTTCACCAAATGCCAAAACAGATGAAAATAAATTTTTTTTAATATTTTGCCAATTTTAATTAATAGCAGAACATTCACAAGACGCAAAAGAAATTAATTAAGGATTGGTGGCTGACTTGTCTGCCGTGAGAAATCTCTCCGACTTCCGCACATTACAACTGCCCCAGGTGACTCGATGGAGCTGAATAACCTTGAGAGGACGAAGCGACACGAGACCGTAATCAGCAACCTGTTTCTCTTGACTTGAGCCACGTGATCCGAAAGCTGTGAGAGCGTAAGGCGTCTCCCATTGGAGGAAGTCAGACACACTCTCTTCACCGACTCATTTTGGCGGGCTACTTGCAAAATCTTCTTCGCTGCTTGAACAAGCAGCGCGATGTGTACTTTGTGTCTGTGTGGAGTGCATTTCAGTTGTGGAGCCTTTTACTGAAGTCGAATTTCATCACGATTTAAAATACCTTGAAAGAATCAGAGTTGATTAACAAGGCCTTCGGTTTCCCAATTCAGGTAATTTTACTACTGATTATTATTCTTACAGTGTTTTGAGTTGATTTTTGTGTTACAGTGTTTTGAACAGATGTTTTTTCAGACATCTCTTAGATATCTATGCTATCCATATATACTAAAGCAGGTCCATTTCGGGAAAAGAAATACTATATGAATTAACTTGTTATAATTTGTAGATTCTAATTTGTTTGTTTTTTTAAACAAGTAATACTTTTATTTTTGTCATCTGACTGTCTATTTAATATTCAACTTTTTATTTTTAAGATATTATTATAAATTCATTTTGATTTGGATATGTATTTATAAATTATTTTCAAATCTGCCAAAAGAGGTTAACTTTAGCCCTCCAACATTGGAAAATTTTTTGAAAATACCAAATCTCTAAGCTAATATTATAAAAGAATTAATTAAGGTAGAAATTTGAAATTTCGGTGTTTGAGAATTTGTCCCACCCTGCTATCGAAGGGAAAGGATTCATCGATGAGCTTGCAAAGGCAGCCGTCCATGGCATTGATCATTAAACCATATCCCTGAGTGCAGGTCAACAACTTTATAGTTTCAATAATATCTGTGGTCTCATGTAGGAGGTGGATGAAAAAGTATTAAGAAAATTACTATTTAAGTTTTCTGAATAATCCGTTAGTCTCTTGGAATCCGATATTTGCCAGAGGTGATATGTTATTCTTCTGGTTTTCATTACATGCAACTATGAACTCTACGAAAAAAATGCATTTCTCATTTTAATCAATGTTGTATTTCCGTGCAGCATTATTTTATTTTTCTCCACCTTCGTAAATTTAACTTTTACCACCAATGAAATATCTTCTTGGCAATTAGAGGGCGACGAAATGAAAACATTATCTTGTTGTTGTTTTTCCTGAAAACGAGCTAAAAATTATGACCATACTTGCAAATGCAGATCACAGTTTCAGCTGCAGTTTATCATCACAGGCACTTTTCTACTAAAGCAGTCATACATGAACTCCGACCTTTGAGAAATTTTATCCCACCCATGAAAAATATAAAACATTTTTTCCCCATCTGTCTCTACTAATGTGAATGGTGATGGTTTTAGACAACAACAATAACATGAAAGTAGAGCATTGTTACCTACGGAAATAATTCCCCAACCCCTTAGGGTGGCTCAGTCGGTAGCGCGGCAGGCTCGTAATCTGTAGTTCCCAGGTTCGAGTGCCAGCTGGGTCAGCGTTGAGATTTTTCTCCGCAAAATTCCCCGCCCTGCCCACGGTCAGTAGGGCACACCGATGGGCTTGGAAAGACTTCCGTCCGTCGGATGGGACGTTAAGCCATGGCCCCGTGTGCGGGAGAGCCATACCCTGTGCATGTTAAAGAACATGCTGGATGGCCTTGACGGGAGGCTACCATCAGTCTCCCAACAGCTGTTCCAGTGGGAACCCCTCCCCCAACCTTTTCTATGCCTTCGAGGTCCATGTGACCTGGCCATTTAGCCCATGGTGTGCAAAAAAGTGACGCTCAGAGGTAAATCAACCCAATCCAAACCCAGAGCAATGGACCGGCGGTCGTCTCCACACCCAGTTTGACGTGGTCTGGTGTTGGTCCACTGGGCTAGACATCTAAATTAATGACGGTATATAATTTGGATGCTGGAAGTAGGGAACGGTTTATGGGGTGGGAAGGTAGACTAGTGATATGAAACGGATTATAAAGGACCAAATATTACATAGTATTGATAGCACAGAATGATACTTAAACTAAATAATTGATGGTATGAAATTTACAGGTGGTGACAATCGAATATATGGGAGTATGGGCGGGTGGACAACTTGCCTTAGACGACATATAAAGCTGATTTAAAAATAATTTTGGTTTTAGCTTCACATGCTTGAGGTAGGGAATGGGGTATGGGTTGGTCGAGTTGACTAGTGATATGGTTTGGGTTGGATTGTTTTACCTCTGAGCGGCACTTTTTTGCACACCATGGGCTAAATGTCCAGGTCACAAGGACCCCGAAGGCTCAGAGAAGGTTGGGGGAGGGGACCCACTGGAACAGCTGTTGGGAGACAGATGGTAGCCTCCCGTCAAGGCCATCCAGCGTGTTCTTTAAGGTTGGATTGTTTTACCTCTGAGCGGAACTTTTTTCACACCATGGGCTAAATGCCCAGGTCACAAGGACCCCGAAGCCGCAGAGAAGTTTGGGGGAGGGTATCCATTGGAACAGCTGTTGGGAGACAGATGGTAGCCTCCCGTCAAGGACATCTAGCGTGTTCTTTAACGTTGGATTGTTTTACCTCTGAGCGGCACTTTTTTTCACACCATGGGCTAAATGGCCAGGTCACAAGGACCCCGAAGGCTCAGAGAAGTTTGGGGGAGGGGACCCACTGGAACAGCTGTTGGGAGACAGATGGTAGCCTCCCGTCAAGGCCATCCAGCGTGTTCTTTAACGTTGGATTGTTTTACCTCTCAGCGGCACTACGGCCAGGTCACAAGTACCCCGAAGGCTCAGAGAAGTTTGGGGGAGGGGACCCAATGGAACAGAAGTTGGGAGACAGATGGTAGCCTCCCGTTAAGGCCATCCAGCGTGTTCTTTAACGTTGGATTGTTTTACCTATGAGCGGCATTTTTTTGCACACCACGAGCTAAATGGCCAGGTCACAAGGACCCCGAAGGCTCAGAGAAGGTTGGGGGAGGGGACCCACTGGAACAGCTGTTGGGAGACAGATGGTAGCCTCCCGTAAAGGCCATCCAGCATATTTTTTAACGTTGGATTGTTTTACCTCTAAGCGGCACTTTTTTGCACACCATGGGCTAAATAGCCAGATCACAAGGACCCCCAAGGCTCAGAGATGGTTGCCGTAGGGGACCCACTGGAACAGATGTGGGGAGACAGATGGTAGCCTCCCGTCAAGGCCATCCAGCGTGTTCATTAACGTTGGATTGTGTTACCTCTGATCGGCTCTTTCTTGCACACAGTGGGCTAAATGGCCAGGTCACAAGGACCCCGAAGGCTCAGAGAATGTTGGGGGAGGGGACTCACTGGAACAGCTATTTGGAGACAGATGGTAGCCTCCCGTCAAAGCCAAACGTGTTTTTTAACGTTGGATTGTTTCACCTCTAAGCGGCACTTTTTTGCGAACCATGGGCTAAATGGCCAGGTGACAAGGATCCCGAAGGCTCAGAGAAGGCTGGGGGAGGGTATACGCTGGAACAGCTGTTGGGAGACAGATGGTAGCCTCCCGTCAAGGCCATCCAGCATGTTCTTTAACGTTGGATTGTTTAACACTGAGCGGCACTTTCTTGCACACCATGGGCTAAATGTCCAGGTCACAAGGACCCCGAAGGCTCAGAGAAGGTTTGGGGAGGGGACCCATTGGAACAGCTTTTGGGAGACAGATGGTAGCCTCCCGTCAAGGCCATCCAGCGTGTTCTTTAACGTTGGGTTGTTTTACATCTGAGCGGCAATTTTTTGCACATCATGAGCTAAATGGCCAGTTCACAAGGACTCCGAAGGCTCAGAGAAGGTTGGGGGAAGGGACTCACTGGAACAGCTGTTTGGAGACAGATGGTAGCCTCCCGTCAAAGCCAAACGTGTTTTTTATCATTGGATTGCTTTACCTCTGAGCAGCAATTTTTTGCACACCATGGGCTAAATGGCCAGGTCACAAGCACCCCGAAAGCTCAGAGAAGGTTGGGGGAGGGGACCCACTGGAACAGCTGTTGGGAGACAGATGGTAGCCTCCCGTCAAGGCCATCCAGCGTGATCTTTAACGTTGGGTTGTTTTACCTCTGAGCGGCACTTTTTTGCACACCATGGGCTAAATGGCCAGGACACAAGGACCCCGAAGGCTCAGAGAAGGTTGGAGGAGAGGACTCACTGGAACAGCTGTTGGGACACAGATGGTAGCCTCCCGTCAAGGCCATCCAGCGTGTTCTTTAACGTTGTGTTGTTTTACCTCTGAGCGGCACTTTTTTGCACACCGTCTGCTAAATGGCCAGGACACAAGGACCCCGAAGGCTCAGAGAAGGTTTGGGGAGGGGACCCATTGGAACAGCTTTTGGGAGACAGATGGTAGCCTCCCGTCAAGGCCATCCAGCGTGTTCTTTAACGTTGGGTTGTTTTACATCTGAGCGGCAATTTTTTGCACACCATGAGCTAAATGGCCAGTTCACAAGGACTCCGAAGGCTCAGAGAAGGTTGGGGGAAGGGACTCACTGGAACAGCTGTTTGGAGACAGATGGTAGCCTCCCGTCAAAGCCAAACGTGTTTTTTATCATTGGATTGCTTTACCTCTGAGCAGCACTTTTTTGCACACCATGGGCTAAATGGCCAGGTCACAAGCACCCCGAAAGCTCAGAGAAGGTTGGGGGAGGGGACCCACTGGAACAGCTGTTGGGAGACAGATGGTAGCCTCCCGTCAAGGCCATCCAGCGTGATCTTTAACGTTGGGTTGTTTTACCTCTGAGCGGCACTTTTTTGCACACCATGGGCTAAATGGCCAGGACACAAGGACCCCGAAGGCTCAGAGAAGGTTGGGGGAGGGGACCCACTGGGACAGATGTTGGGAGACAGATGGTAGCCTCCCGTCAAGGCCATCCAGCGTGTCCTTTAACGTTGGGTTGTTTTACCTCTGATCAGCTCTTTTTTGCACACCATATGCTAAATGGCCAGGTCACAAGGACCCCGAAGGCTCAGAGAAGGTTGGGGGAGGGGACTCACTGGAACAGATGTTAGGAGACAGATGGTAGTCTCCCGTCAAGGCCATCCAGCGTGATATTTAACTTTGGGTTGTTTTACCTCTGAGCGGCACTTTTTTGCACACCATGGGCTAAATGGCCAGGACACAAGGACCCCGAAGGCTCAGAGAAGGTTGGGGGAGGGGACTCACTGGAACAGCTGTTGGGACACAGATGGTAGCCTCCCGTCAAGGCCATCCAGCGTGTTCTTTAACGTTGTGTTGTTTTACCTCTGAGCGGCACTTTTTTGCACACCGTCTGCTAAATGGCCAGGTCACAAGGACCCCGAAGGCTCAGAGAAGTTTGGGGGAGGGGACTCACTGGAACAGATGTTGGGAGACAGATGGTAGCCTCACGTCAAGGCCATCCAGCGTGTCCTTTAACGTTGGGTTGTTTTACCTCTGATCAGCTCTTTTTTGCACACCATATGCTAAATGGCCAGGTCACAAGGATCCCGAAGGCTCAGAGAAGGTTTGTGGAGGGGACTCACTGGAACAGATGTTAGGAGACAGATGGTAGCCTCCCGTCAAGGCCATCCAGCGTCATCTTTAACGTTGGGTTGTTTTACCTCTTAGCGGCAGTTTTTTTGCATACCATGGGCTAAATTTCCAGGTCACAAGGACCCCGAAGGCTCAGAGAAGGTTGGGGGAGGGGACTCACTGGAACAGATGTTAGGAGACAGATGGTAACCTCCCGTCAAGGCCATCCAGCGTCATCTTTAACGTTGGGTTGTTTTACCTCTGAGCGGCAAATTTTTGCACACCATGGGCTAAATGGCCAGGTCACAAGGACCCCGAAGGCTCAGAGAAGGTTGGGGGAGGGGACTCACTGGAACAGCTGTTGGGAGACAGATGGTAAACTTCCGTCAAGGCCATCGAGCGTGTTCTTTAACGTTGGATTGTTTTACCTCTAAGCGCCACTTTTTTGCACACCATGGGTTAAATGGCCAGATCACAAGGACCCCGAAGGCTCAGAGAAGATTGGGGGAGGGGACCCACTGGAACAGATGTTGGGAGACAGATGGTAGCCTCCCGTCAAGGCCATCCAGCGTGTTCTTTAACATTGGATTGTGTTACCTCTGATCGGCTCTTTCTTGCACACCATGGGCTAAATGGCCAGTTCACAAGAACCCCGAAGGCTCAGAGAAAGTTGGGGGAGGGGCCCCACTGGAACAGCTGTTGGGAGACAGATGGTAGCCTCCAGTGAAGGCCTTCCAGCGTGTTCTTTAACGTTGGATTGTGTTTCCTCTGAGCGGCACTTTTTTTCACACCGTGGGCTAAATGGCCAGGTCACAAGGACCCCGAAGGCTCAGAGAAGGTTGGGGGAGGGACTCACTGGAACAGATGTTGGGAGACAGATGGTAGCCTCACGTCAAGGCCATCCAGCGTGTTCTTTAACGTTGGGTTGTTTTACCTCTGATCAGCTCTTTTTTGCACACCATATACTAAATGGCCAGGTCAGAAGGACCCCGAAGGCTCAGAGAAGGTTGGGGGAGGGGACCCATTGGAACAGCTTTTGAGAGACAGATGGTATCATCCCGTCAAGGCCATCCAGCGTGTTCTTTAACGTTGGATTGTTTAACTCTGAGCGGCACTTTCTTGCACACCATGGGCTAAATGTCCAGCTCACAAGGACCCCGAAGGCTCAGAGAAGGTTGGGGGAGGGGAATAACTGGAACAGCTGTTTGGAGAGAGATGGTAGCCTCCCGTCAAAGCCAAACGTGTTTTTTAACGTTAGATTGTTTTTCCTCTAAGCGGCACTTTTTTGCAAACCATGGGCTAAATGGCCAGGTGACAAGAACCCCGAAGGCTCAGAGAAGGTTGTGGGAGGGGACACACTGGAACAGCTGTTGGGAGACAGATGGTAGCCTCCCGTCAAGGCCATCCAGCGTGTTGTTTAACGTTGGGTTGTTTTACCTCTGAGCGGCACATTTTTGCACACCATGGAAAAATGGCCAGGTCACAAGGATCCCGAAGGCTCAGAGGAGGTTGGGGGAGGGGACCCACTGGAACAGCTGTTGGGAGACAGATGGTAGCCTCCCGTCAAGGCCATCCAGCGTGTACCTTAACGTTGGTTTATTTTACCTCTGAGCGGCACTTTTTTGCACACCATGGGCTAAATGTCCAGGTCACAAGGACCCCGAAGTCTCAGAGAAGGTTTGGGGAGGGGACTCATTGGAACAGCTTTTGGGAGACAGATGGTAGCCTCCCGTCAAGACCATCCAGCGTGTTCTTTAACGTTGAATTGTTTTTCCTGTGAGCAGCCCTTTTTTGCACACCATGGGCTAAATGGCCAGGTCACAAGGACCCCGAAGGCTCAGAGAAGGTTGGGGGAGGGGACACAATGCAACAGTTGTTGCGAGACAGATGGTAGCCTCCCATCAAGGCCATCCAGCGTGTTCTTTAACGTTGGGATGTTTTACCTTTGAGCGGCACTTTTTTGCACACCATGGGCTAAATCGCCAGGTCAGAAGGACCCCGAAGGCTCAGAGAAAGATGGGGGAGGGGACCCACTGGAACAGCTGTTGGGAGACAGATGGTAGCCTGCCGTTAAGGCCATCCAGCGTGTTCTTTAACGTTGTGTTGTTTTACCTCTGAGCAGCAATTTTTTGTACACCATGGGCTAAATGGGCAGGTCACAAGGACCCCGAAGGCTCAGAGAAGGTTGGGGGAGGGGGACTCACTGGAACAGCTGTTTGGAGACAGATGGTAGCCTCCCGTCAAAGCCAAACGTGTTTTTTAACGTTGGATTGTTTCACCTCTAAGCGTCACTTTTTTGCAAACCATGGGCTAAATGGCCAGGTCACAAGGACCCCGAAGGCTCAGAGAAGGTTGGGGGAGGGGACACAATGCAACAGTTGTTGCGAGACAGATGGTAGCCTCCCATCAAGGCCATCCAGCGTGTTCTTTAACGTTGGGTTGTTTTACCTTTGAGCGGCAATTTTTTGCACACCATGGGCTAAATGGACAGGTCAAAAGGACCCCGAAGGCTCAGAGAAAGATGGGGGAGGGGACCCACTGGAACAGCTGTTGGGAGACAGATGGTAGCCAGCCGTTAAGGCCATCCAGCGTGTTCTTTAACGTTCTGTTGTTTTACCTCTGAGCAGCAATTTTTTGTACACCATGGGCTAAATGGGCAGGTCACAAGGACCCCGAAGGCTCAGAGAAGGTTGGGGGAGGGGGACTCACTGGAACAGCTGTTTGGAGACAGATGGTAGCCTCCCGTCAAAGCCAAACGTGTTTTTTAACGTTGGATTGTTTCACCTCTAAGCGTCACTTTTTTGCAAACCATGGGCTAAATGGCCAGGTCACAAGGACCCCGAAGTCTTAGAGAAGGTTGGGGGAGGGGACACACTGGAACAGCTGTTGTGAGACAGATGGTAGCCTCCCGTCAAGGCCATCCAGCGTGTACCTTAACGTTGGTTTATTTTACCTCTGAGCGGCACTTTTTTGCACACCATGGGCTAAATGTCAAGGTCACAAGGACCCCGAAGTCTCAGAGAAGGTTTGGTGAGGGGACCCATTGGAACACCTTTTGGGAGACAGATGGTAGCCTCCCGTCAAGACCATCCAGCGTGTTCTTTAACGTTGAATTGTTTTTCCTGTGAGCGGCACTTTTTTGCACACCATGGGCTAAATGGCCAGGTCACAAGGACCCCGAAGGCTCAGAGAAGGTTGGGGGAGGGGACACAATGCAACAGTTGTTGCGAGACAGATGGTAGCCTCCCATCAAGGCCATCCAGCGTGTTCTTTAACGTTGGGTTGTTTTACCTCTGAGAGGCACTTTTTTGCACACCATGGGCTAAATGGCCAAGTCAGAAGGACCCCGAAGGCTCAGAGAAGTGTTGGGGGAGGGGACATACTGGAACAGCTGTTGGGAGACAGATGGTAGCCTCCCGTCAAGGCCATCCAGCGTGTTCTTTAACGTTGGATTGTTTAACTCTGAGCGGCACTTTCTTGCACACCATGGGGTAAATGTACAGGTCACAAGGACCCCGAAGACTCAGAGAAGGTTTGGGGAGGGGACCCATTGAAACAGCTTTTGGGAGACAGATGGTAGCCTCCCGTCAAGGCCACCCAGCGTGTTCTTTAATGTTGAATTGTTTTACCTGTGAGCGGCCCTTTTTTGCACACCATGGGCTAAATGGCCAGGTCACATTAACCCCGAAGGCTCAGAGAAGGTTTGGGGAGGTGACACAATGGAACAGTTGTTGCGAGACAGATGGTAGCCTGCCATCGAAGCCATCCAGCGTGTTCTTTAACGTTGGGTTGTTTTACCTCTAAGCGCCACTTTTTTGCACACCATGGGCTAAATGGCCAGGTCACAAGAACCCCGAAGGCTCAGAGAAAGTTGGGGGAGGGGCCCCACTGGAACAGCTGTTGGGAGACAGATGATAGCCTCCCGTCAAGGCCTTCCAGCGTGTTCTTTAACGTTGGGTTTTTTTACCTCTGAGCGGCAATTTTTTGCAAACCATGGGCTAAATGGCCAGGTCACAAGGACCCCGAAGGCTCAGAGAAGGTTGGGGGAGGGGGACTCACTGGAACAGCTGTTTGGAGACAGATGGTAGCCTCCCGTCAAGGCCATCCAGCGTGTTCTTTAACGTTGGATTATTTTACCTCTAAGCGGCACTTTTTTGCACACCATGGGCTAAATGGCCAGGTCACAAGGACCCCGAAGATTCAGAGAAGGTTGGGGGAGGGGACCCACTGGGACAGATGTTGGGAGACAGATGGTAGCCTCCCGTCAAAGCCATCCAGCGTGTTCTTTAACGCTGGGTTGTTTTACATCTGAGCGGCTCTTTTTTGCACACCATGGGCTAAATGGCCAGGTCATAAGGACCCCGAAGGCTCAGAGAAGGTTGGGGGAGGGGACTCACTGGAACAGATGTTGGGAGACAGATGATAGCCTCCCGTCAAGGCCATCGAGCGTGTTTTTTAACATTGGGATGTTTTACCTCTGAGCGGCACTTTTTTGCACACCATGGGCTAAATGGCTAGGTCACAAGGACCCCGAAGGCTCAGAGAAGGTTGGGGGAGGGGACTCAATGGAACAGCTGTTGTGAGACAGATGGTAACCTCTCGTCAAGGCCATCCAGCATGTTCTTTAACGTTGGATTGTTTTACCTCTAAGCGCCACTTTTTTGCACACCATGGGCTAAATGGCTAGGTCACAAGAACCCCGAAGGCTCAGAGAAAGTTGGGGGAGGGGCCCCACTGGAACAGCTGTTGGGAGACAGATGATAGCCTCCCGTCAAGGCCTTCCAGCGTGTTCCTTAACGTTGGTTTGTTTCACCTCTGAGCGGCACTTTTTTGCACACCATGGGCGAAATGTCCAGGTCACAAGGACCCCGAAGGCTCAGAGCAGGTTGGGGGAGGGGACCCACTGGGACAGATGTTGGGAGACAGATGGTAGCCTCCCGTAAAGGCCATCCAGCGTGTTCCTTAACGTTGGATTTTTTTACCTCTGAGCGGCACTTTTTTGCACACCATGGACTAAATAGCCAGGTCACAAGAACCCCGAAGGCCCAGAGAAAGTTGGTGGAGGGGACCCACTGAGACATATGTTGGGAGACAGAAGGTAGCCTCCCGTCAAGGCCATCCAGCGTGTTCCTTAACTTTGGTTTGTTTCACCTCTGAGCGGCACTTTTTTGCACACCATTGGCTAAATGTCCAGGTCACAAGGACCCCGAAGGCTCAGAGAAGGTTGTGGGAGGGGACCCACTGGAACAGCTGTTGGGAGACAGATGGTAGACTCCCGTCAAGGCCATGCAGCGTGTTCTTTAACGTTGGATTTTTTTACCTCTGAGCGGCACTTTTTTGCACACCATGGGCTAAATAGCCAGGTCACAAGAACCCCGAAGGCCCAGAGAAGGTTGGGGGAGGGGACCCACTGAGACATATGTTGGGAGACAGATGGTAGCCTCCCGTCAAGGCCATCCAGCGTGTTCCTTAACGTTGGTTTTTTTCACCTCTGAGCGGCACTTTTTTGCACACCATGGGCTAAATGTCCAGGTCACAAGGACCCCGAAGGCTCAGAGAAAGTTGGGGGAGGGGTCCCACTGGTACAGCTGTTGGGAGACAGATGGTAGCCTCCCATCAAGGCCATCCAGCGTGTTCTTTAACGTTCGATTGTTTTACCTCTGAGCTGCACTTTTTTGCACACCATGGGCTAAATGGCCAGGTCACAAGGACCCCGAAGTCTCAGAGAAGTTTGGGGGAGGGGACCCACTGGAACAGCTGTTGGGAGTCAGATGGTAGCCTCCCGTCAAGGCCATCCAGCGTGTTCTTTAACGTTGGATTGTTTTACCTCTGAGCGGCACTCTTTTGCACACCATAGGCTAAATGACCAGGTCACAAGGACCCCAAAGGCTCAGAGAATTTTGGGGGAAGGGACCCACTGGAACAGCTGTTGGGAGACACATGGTAGCCTCCGGTCAAGGCCATCCAGCGTGTTGTTTAACGTTGGATTTTTTTACCTCTTAGCGGCACTTTTTTGCACACCATGTGCTAAATGGCCAGGTCACAAGGACCCGGAAATCTCAGAGAAGTTTGGGGGAGGGGACCCACTGGAACAGCTGTTGGGAGACAGATGGTAGCCTCCCGTCAAGGCCATCCAGCGTGTTCTTTAACGTTGGGTTGTTTTACCTCTGAGCGGCAATTTTTTGCACACCATGGGCTAAATGGCCAGGTCAGAAAGACCCCGAATGCTCAGAGAAGGTTGGGGGAGGGGACCCACTGGAACAGCTGTTGGGAGACAAATGGGAGCCTCCCGTCAAGGCCATCCAGCGTGTTCTTTAACGTTGGATTGTTTTACCTTTAAGCGGCACTTTTTTGCACACCATGGGCTAAATGGCCAGATCACAAGAACCCCGAATGCTCAGAGAAGGTTGGGGGAGGGGACCCACTGGAACAGATGTTGGGAGATAGATGGTAGCCTCCCGTCGAGGCCATCCATCGTGTTCTTTAACGTTGGATTGTTTTACCTCTGATCGGCTCTTTCTTGCACACCATGGGCTAAATGGCCAGGTCACAAGAACCGCGAAGGCTCAGAGAAGGTTGGGGGAGGGGCCCACTGGAACAGCTGTTGGGAGACAGATGGTAGCCTCCCGTCAAGGCCATCCAGCGTGTTCTTTAACGTTGGGTTGTTTTAACTCTGAGCGGCATTTTTTTGCATACCATGGGCTAAATGGCCTGGTCACATGTACCCCGAAAGCTCAGAGAAGGTTGGGGGAGGGGACCCACTGGAACAGTTGTTGGGAGACATATGGTAGCCTCCCTTCAAAGCCATCCAGCGTGTTCTTTAACGTTGGATTATTTTACCTCTGATCGGCTCTTTCTTGCACACAATGGGCTTAATGGCCAGGTCACAAGAACCCCGAGGGTTCAGAGAAGGTTGGGGGAGGGGACCCACTGGGACTGACGTTGAGAGACAGATGTTAGCCTCCCCTCAAGGCCATCCAGCGTGTTCTTTAACTTTGGGTTGTTTTACTTCTGAGCGGCACTTTTTTGCACACCATGGGCTAAATGGCCAGGTCACATGGACCCCGAAGGCTCAGAGAAATTTGTCGGAGAGGACCCACTGGAACAGCATTTGCGAGACAGTTGGTAGCCTCCCGTCAAGGACATCAAGCGTGTTCTTTAACGTTGGGATATTTTACCTCTCACCGGCACTGTTTTGCACGCATCGGTCTAAATGGCCAGGTCATATTGACCCCGATGTCTCAGAGAAGGTTGCTGGAGGGGACCCACTGGAACAGCTGTTGGGAGACAGACGGTAGCCTCCTGTCAAGGCCATCCAGCGTGTTCTTTAACGTGCACAGTTTAGACTCTCCCACACACGGAACCACGGTTTAACATCCCATTCGACGGACTGCGTCCTTTCCAAGCCCAACGGTATCCCCTACTGACCGTGTGCAGGGCGGTATTGTTTGGGTAGTGGGGAGCCAAGTATCATATAGCATTGGTAGCACAGATTGAAATTTTAATTAAATAATTAGAGGTATGAATATTACAAGCTAAATAGTAGCACATTGATATTCTGATGGAGGGTGGTGGTGGTGTTGTGGGGGTGGAGAGAGGGGGACCAGATATCAACTTTTACAGAAAACACAAAAGTTTAACTAAAAGTAATTTTGGATTTTGAGTTGAATAATGATATGATTGAAATGTGGGGAACTAGTATTATAAGTACTGATGGCATTGAAGGTATTTAAATGGGTAATTCATGGTATAAATATTATAGATTAGGGTAAATTTTACGATGAGAGTAGGGTGGAGCCTAATATCACATATTATAAATAATACAGAAGGTTAAATCAGATGTATTTTAGCTTAGTGCTTTATAAGCTAGAGGGACAGAATGGTAGAGGGGGTGGATAGAGATGGATATGATAGAAAGCAGACAATAAAGGACTACATATCATCTAGAACAGTTAACACTGATTGATTTTAAATTGAATAATACAATGTAATAAATCACAAAATATATAGTAGTAAATGGCTATTTTGATGGAGGGGGGGCAACTAGTGTTATGATGTGGAGTGAAAGGAACTCGATATCACCATTTATAGACAATACAAAAGTTTAATTAAATGCAACTTTGGATATTGCTTGGATGCGGGAGGCAGGGAATGTTTGATGGAGTGGTGAGGTGGACAACTGAAATGATTTCGAATGTGGGGAACCTAGTGTCACATAGTATTGAAGGCTCAGAATATATCTGAAACGGATAATTAATGGTATGAATACTACAGGTTTAGATGCTGGTAAATGAATGTTTGGTTGGGGGGGGTTGTACGATGAGAGGGGGGGAACCTAATATTACCTATTACATAAAAAACAGAAAGTTGAATCAAATGTTGCTTTGGTTTATGCATTCTAAGCTGGAGGGTGAGAATGGTGAACGGGGGGGGTAGGGATGGCTATGATAGAATTTGGTTAGTAAAGGACTATATATCACCTAATACAGTTAGTAGTGATTGATTAATAACTTGAATAATACATGGCATGAATATTGCAAGTTAGATGATAGCAAACGTATATTTGGTTGGAGGGGGGGGAGGAGTGGAGATATTATATAAAGAGAAAGGGACCCAATATCACCCTTTATAGATAATACAGATAGCTAAAAGTGATTTTGGTGTATGATATAGATGCATGATGGATGGAATGGTTAATGGGGTGGTGAGGTTGACTATCGATAGGATCTGAAAAGTTATGAATCAAATCTCAAATAGTATTAATAGCACAGAATAACATTTAAATAAATATTTAAAGTAAGTATTTTTCAAGTTAATTGTGGCCAATAGATATTTGGGTGGGGGGGGAGGCTAAAGTTATGATGAAAAAAAAAGAAAAAAGAAAAAAGAAAGGGGGAGAAGGGGGGAGAGAGGAAATGGGGGGAGAGAGGAAATAAGGAAAAGTGGAGGAGGGGGGGAAAGGGAAAGAAAAGGGAAAGGGAGGAAAAGGAATGAAAGGGGAAGGAGGGAAATAGAAGGAAAAGGAGGAAAAGGCATGAAAGGGGAAGAAGGGAAATGGAAGGAAAAGGAGGAAAAGGAATGAAATGAGAAGGAGGTAAATGGAAGGAAAAGGAGGAAAAGGAATGAAAGGGGAAGGAGGGAAATGGAAGGAAAAGGAGGAAAAGGAATGAAAGGGGAAGGAGGGAAATGGAAGGAAAAGAAGGAAAAGGAATGAAAGGGGAAGGAGGGAAATGGAAGGAAAAGGAGGAAAAGGAATGAAAGGAGAAGGAGGGAAATGGATGGAAAAGGAGGAAAAGAAATGAAAGGGGAATGAGGGAAATGGAAGGAAAAGGAGGGAAAGGAATGAAAGGGGAAGGAGGGAAATGGAAGGAAAAGGAGGAAAAGGAATGAAAGGGGAAGGAGGGAAATGGAAGGAAAAGGAGGAAAAAGAATGAAAAGGGAAGGAGGGAAATGGAAGGAAAAGAAGGAAAAGGAATGAAAGGGGAAGAAGGGAAATGGAAGGAAAAGGAGGAAAAGGAATGAAAGGGGAAGGAGGGAAATGGAAGGAAAAGGAGGAAAAGGAATGAAAGGGGAAGGAGGGAAATGGAAGGAAAAGAAGGAAAAGGAATGAAAGAGGAAGGAGGGAAATGGAAGGAAAAGGAGGAAAAGGAATGAAAGGAGAAGGAGGGAAATGGAAGGAAAAGGAGGAAAAGGAATGAAATGGGAAGGAGGGAAAGGGGAGGAAAAGGAGGAAAAGGAATGAAAGGGGAAGGAGGGAAATGGAAGGAAAAGAAGGAACCATTATCTCACCTAATATCAAATTTAATTAACCTCTCTAACTATTCTCTGCAGAGTATTCAGCAACATGTGAACATCTACTCTTTTCCAAACCCTTGCCGTACACCCTCCCTCTATGCTTCATTCTGATCTAGTCTCTCACTTGCCATGTCATGTGCATCAGTTGGGACTCATGGAAGCCTGGGTCCTCGCTGTCTTGCTTTCGGCTGGCCTGCTCCACTGCCTTGGTGGGTGGTGGGGGTGGGGGTGAAAGCCCCGACTGACATCATTTCATTCAAGCCGGCCTCAGTCCCCCTAAGGCACACGGGCCCCCGTTGGCCTTCTCCCCTTCTGTTGCTGACCAGGCCCGGCGTAGTCACCCTATATCGGACCTTGGTCTGCGTCCCAGGTAACTACAGCATATTGCATAATCATGTTCACTCCTTTTTTCCGACATACTTATTCTCATTCTGATCTTGTCTTCACCTAACCGTGTCACGTGCTTCAGTGGGGATGCAGGAAACCTGGGTCCACACTGCTCTGCTTTCGGCCGGACTGCTCCACTGCCTTGGTGGGTGGTGGGGGTCTGGGGCGAGAGACCTGACCGGCATCACTCCTTCCGGGCCGTTTCTGCCCCTTTAGGTTCGCGGGCTCCCGTCGACCTTTCCCCCTCTCTTTGCAGGCGGGGTCCAGTGGAGTAACACTGCACAGGACTTTTGTCTGCCATCCCCAGGGGACGGGGTGGCTCAGTCGGTAGCACGCCAGTTCGAGTTCCAGCTGGGTCAGCGTTGAGACTTATCTCCGCAAAATTCCCCGCCCTGTCCACGGTCAGTAGGGGACACCGATGGGCTTGGAAAGGCCGCCGTCCGTCGGATGGGACGTTAAGCCGTGGCCCCGTGTGCGGGAGAGCCATACCCTGTGCACGTTAAAGAACACGCTGGATGGCCTTAACGGGAGGCTACCATCTGTCTCCCAACAGCTGTTCCAGTGAGTCCCCTCCCCCAACCTTCTCTGAGCCTTCGGGGTCCATGTGACCTGGAAATTTAGCCCATGGTGTGCAAAAAAGTGCCGCTCAGAGGTAAAACAACCCAACCCATCCCCAGTAACCGCATCTCTTCTTACCGCACTCTTTCCTATCATCCTACCCTCCTACTACCATAGGCTCAAATTAAGTATAAAAATGTATACTTATGATAAATGGCTAAATTTAGGTCAATTACTGTACACTATAACAAATGGCTTGGATTAAGTAATGCCTTATATACCTATATTGGTCTCAAAATTCAAAATCTCTCATCGGTGTTTGGCTTGCCATATTTAGATCAAATTATTATTGGATTGGCATTCCCAGTTAGACATGCGCTCTAAATTCTAAAAGTCTTCCCACGCACCTCAATGATTAAAAACCCAGACTCATACTGATTTTCAGCAACGGTCAAGCTCATAACAACAGGTCCTTTCTCTGCTGTTCTAGGTGCACAAGGTTTTTACATTGAAGGTTTTGCTGGATGGTGGATGGCGGTAAATGGCATTTCCCACAAGATGTACTGCTGTCTATGTACAGCGGAACATCGGCACTTGCCATACAATTTATCACAATTGTCTCTAAGGGGCGGTTGTGGCTCGTAATCTGAAGTTCCCAGGTTCGAGTTCTAGATGGGTCAGCGTTGATATTCATCTCCGCAAAATTCCCCGCCCTACCCACGGTCAGTAGGAGACACCAATGTGTTTGTAAGGCCGCCGTCCGTCGGATGGGACGTTAAGCTGTGGGTCCGTGTGCAGAAGAGTCATACCCTGTGCATGTTAAAGAACACGATGGATGGCCTTGTCGGGAGTTTGCCATCTGTCTCCCAATAACCGTTCCAGTGAGTCCCCTCTCCCAACGTTCTCTGAGTCTTCGGGGTCCTGTCTCCATGAACTTCTTGTGCCACTCGCGAATAATCGAACGTGATGGTGGATTTCTTTCACACATGGTCCTGAAATTTCTCTGAACTTGCGTATCTGATTTTGTTTCCACAAACTAGGCCACCAATGTGCCTTTTCTTGAGGGTTGGTCATTTTCAATAGTTACAACTAATTATCAGTTGTTATGCCACTTATCTGAAACAGAAAATATATATATATATAAAACTTTGATTTTACAAAAATTTAAAACTTTCGGAGGCTTTGTGGACATCCTGTATTTAGCATTTGAAATGCCAACAGAAAAATACTTTTTAATGTAAATGCATCATTTATAATATCATTTCTGTAAATCATGAAACTATTTCTATTACAGCTTTGGCAATACCATTTTTCACTTAATATTCAAAATTGTAATTAAAAAAGCAAATCTACCCATTTTTATTGCTTAGGAAGTTCTAATGTGATTCAAATTCAATTTCTTCTGCAATTTATCAGAAATTACTCCCATTTCTGAAATAAATTAATAGAACATTTAAAACAAAATAAAATTCAATTTATTCACACTTTTTTAGATTACTACTTTCAAAATAACAATCATGGAAAACAACATGGTATTTACAAATTTTCAGACATCTTTTGAACATATTGAGATCTTCCTTTGCATACCTCGTTATCCTCCTCATCCTCCTCAAGCAGCCATGGACTACGAAGGTGCAACCAGACCGTGCAATTTAGTTCTCCAAGCATATCTGTCATCAGCTACACAAACTTATAATCATTTCTATTTCGATTACTTCTTCTGGCAGATTTTTTCTTGTAGCAGCTGCCAAATATTTTTAAACTATTAGTAATAATAATAAACTACTTTATCATATATAGATATACAAATGAGTGATGGAAATTAAATTATTGCAACTGTCATATTCACAAAAATCATATGAAAACTAATGATTCTAAATTCTTAATCATTTATATTTCAACTGAGTTATTTTTGCAGCACATTTTTTTAGTAGCTGTAAAATAACATTAAACGTATATATTGCTAATTATTAAACTTTTAAAACTATTTGATCACATATTTGGATCATTCTTTGTTTTTTTCATTCAACTATTCATCATCATCATCATCCTCAAGCAGCCATGGGCTACAGAGGTCCAACCAGACCACGCAGTATAATTCTCCAAGCATATCTGGCCACTGCACATCAATTCTAACAAGGTCCTGTTTAACATTGTCAGCCCATCGCATCCTAGGTCTCCCCTTCTTTCTGAGGCCTTTAGACACACTGTTCATAACCCTATTCGCCAATCTATAATTATTCATACGGGCAACATGGCCAAACCAACGGAGTCTCTCTCTGCAAAATATGCTGCTTAAAGGAGGTTGCAAACTCCTTTGCCTAACCTCATCATTAGTTATAAAGTTGAACCACCTAATACCCAAGATACTGCATAAGCATCTGGAATCAAAAGCGTCTGGTTTCCTGTTATCTTGCTTACAAAGTGTCCATGTATCACTACCATAACTATTACTATTCACAATTTATCACATGCAAAGATTTGAAATTTTTAGCTAAGCAAGTACCATAGTAAATTCACAGTACTGTCCTAAGACAATGTGTTTCATTAAAAATCTGATTGAACTGAAACAATTAATACATACTTTATGTCCATTTTATGTTTAAACAAAAAAGAAATCAAAATTTCTTTTTCTTAGCAGTTCCCAACACACAGCATGTTATTCTGAAAATGCCGAATATAGCTTTCTCATGTTCACTGCCGCAATGCTAAGAAAATTTGGGTCTTCTAGGCCATGCCATTTTCTTGTATTTAGCTCAAAATACCACGAATATTTAATAATTAAATTACGTCAAAAAACTTTTTTTAAAAAAACACCATCTTTTAAACGTGATTCACGTGTTTACAGCGTCCCCTATAGGACAAACATTTTCATTCTGGGCTATGCGGTGAATACATAAACATGTTTCGTACAGCATTAGGCATAAAAATAAAAGCCTAGTAATAAGGGTTGGGTTGTTTTACCTCTGAGCGGCACTTTTTTGCACACCATGGGCTAAATGGCCAGGTCACAAGGACCCCGAAGGCTCAGAGAAGGTTGGGGGAGGGGACCCACTGGAACAGCTGTTGGGAGACAGATAGTAGCCTCCCGACAAGGCCATCCAGCGTGTTCTTTAACATGCACAGGGTATGGCTCTCCCGCACACGGGACCACGGCTTAACGTCCCATCCGACGGACGGCGGCCTTTCCAAGCCCATCGGTGTCCCCTACTGACCGTGGGGAGGGCGGGGAATTTTGCGGAAATAAATCTCAACGCTGACCTAGCTGGGACTCGAACCTGGGAACTACAGATTACGAGCCTGGCGCGCTACCGACTGAGCCACCCCCGCCCCCCTAGTAATAAGGTAACCTATTGCATTGCAGATGGAATTTTGCTGCTTTGTTTATGGGGCAACACTCTCCTATCGCCCATAAGCCATTCATTACAGCATGAATCATGGTTGACCTATACAGCCCCATTTAAAAAAACCTAGATGCGAAGCAAATATGATTTGAGTGCCATAGTAGTCTGGAACAAGTGCAAATCATACGATTCCTACGGCAATCAACATGTTAAACATCTATAAAATGACCCTTTAGCTTTGTTCCCTAATTAACTGAATTTGGTACCAGTTCCTGTCAATTTTTTCTCTATCCATTTCCGAAATTTACACCACCTACTTCATGTAGTAGTGTAGAAACAACATCACAAAACAGAACCTAATTTAAAGGGTCAGTTCATAAGGGCTGAGGTTGTTAGTGTGTTTTCTTTAAAATGAAGAGGTTATGTCCCTCCTGTACATGGGGCCACAACTTTGCTTCTCAGCTAATGGAACCATTCCAAATCCATTAGTATCTTTTCTAACTAAATATACGTTGAGCAGAAATTAATATCAGTACTGACACAGGTCAAGTTCAAACATGGGAGCTAGAGATTACGGGCCTAGTGCACTAATGGGGATAAGACAAGTAGGGTTTCTCAATTACCAAAATATTCCACAGAAAGGTCAAAATGATGTTCTATATGGAACAAGGTTTGTATTTTTTTTTTTTTAAATCTATTTCTAGTGTTGAAATAGGGACTAAAATAAAATTATACAAAGATACTTGTTTTGGATTTCAAAGAAGGTAAACAAGTTTGATTTCATAAAAGATGGAATTTCTTTTTGTGCAAGGAGAAAAACTTTATACTCCTTGGGATGATATCCCATGGTACTTGACTCAGTGGACAAAGCACCTGATATGTTATTTTGGCAATAGGTGTGTTTCATACTCAAGGCAAAAATAATGTTTTTGGCAAAAGTGCACTTCACGTTCCTCGGCAGCCTTTTTTTTTAAGCAAAGTAAGAAACAGTCCTTTACGATGTTTTCCACGACACCCCAGACCCTAACCCAAACACGGGTATCTAGAAAAATTATTATTTTTTTCCGTTACCATAGTAACGATAACTCGCGTTTACGTCAAACGCCACGTAGCGAAAAAATTCGCGAATTCCTTTCCCCCATTAAAAAACATTCGTCACCACCATGAATTGCAAAAAAAGAAATAAAATCATGGGGAAAATAATCGACATAAAGACACAAACCAACAATCGCCTTCCAACTTATTACAAATTCTTCCACGCTTCCCCCTACGCTTTTCTTAATATTTAAAACGCAACATAAATATATTTCCGTAAACAAACTCCTGAAAGAAATCACTCTTAGAAAAATTACCCTAAATAGAACATCAAAATTAATCTCAAACTCGAATCTTAAAAACATGAAATTCGGGAATTCCACGCCGATCTGCATTAGAAAAAAGCCCCGAAACTAAATAAACTCATCGGAGACAACACATACCGAAAAACAGGAAAATCGGAAACAGTTCACCACCCCTCCGAATTATAAAAAATCCCTGGAACTAAATAATACCATCAAAATAACAAAAAACCCGGTCCCGGACGATTCGTCTAATGCCGATTGGTCCAAAGGTTTGATTGGTTGATCCCCCCCCCCCCCCCCCCCCCCGTAGAGCCCGAAGACGAACGGCGAAATATTATATATTAAATCTATTTTGTTAAAATTATTTGTTATTTTATATGAAATCGATTTTATTATTATGGGAAAAATTATTTTACTAAATTGCTTTTGTGTCCAAAAGAAAAAGAATTTAGGAAAAGAACAGGTTATTTTTCGGCCTAAAGTCCTACTAAACTTGTGAAATCTATTTTTTCGCCAGTGGACTAGCGAAAATCTGGTTGCCAGATTTCTAAAAAATCGTTACCAGATATTTTTTCTGAATTCTGTAATCAACCATAGTGTTCGGATATTTATTTGAGCGACTGTGAAACCGATTGTCTAAGGGAAACAATTCGTCTGTCCCCAAAGGGTTATAAATCATTCTTTATACATGTATCATGCATATATTACTCGTCATTAGTTTTAATTTACCTTCATACTGTAAAGGTAAATTATGAAATATTTTAAGCATCATTAAGTACCTTATAAAAATAAAAATAAAAATTCCCTCAAGCAGCTGCTTGCCACAGAGGTTTGGCAGGAGCCTGTCAAATATACGCCATAGTAGAAGGTCTGTGAG
Source organism: Ryuthela nishihirai (assembly GCA_038380435.1). Classification (NCBI taxonomy): domain Eukaryota; kingdom Metazoa; phylum Arthropoda; class Arachnida; order Araneae; family Heptathelidae; genus Ryuthela; species Ryuthela nishihirai. The sequence goes on from JAWZYU010000043.1 coordinate 177,383, forward strand.
GATGGTGGGTTCTCAGCAGAAAAACAACACAAACAGCCTTACCCGAGGTTCCAACCCAGGATACAGAATTCAAATTCCAGTTCTTTAGCTCTACTTAAGAGATAATGAAGATACTAATTACTAAATGATACTACTACTAAGATATGATGGATATATCATCCATCATATCTTAATATGATGGATGAAACGTCAATACTTCATCAATGTTGCGTTGCACAACCTTCACTATTTGCATCTCCTTTCAAATCATTTTATGGGATTTTGGATGTCAATTTATTATTCAACAAGGCAAATATCACTATAGTAATTATCTAACACTTCACCAATTAAAAAAAATCTGAAGCAACTGCTTACCACTATTCAAGAGTATACAGTAATACACGTCATCCAGGAACAATTGACAACTGCAATTTCTTTGGATGATAAAAATTTAATTCTTGCATATTTCCGCATATTTACAAAACACACAAACTGATATTTGATACAGGTTCTTTCATAACCAATAAATATACTTTATGCTATATGGATTATGCCTATAAAACCCATACTCAATCTACTGCCAATTTCATTTCTATTAACTTATTTCTATGTATAATTTTAACTGCAAATTATACAACGTAAACAAATCTGCTGCATTACTTTTTGTATTATTAATTATTTAATGCTTTCAGTAACTAAATACTTAGATCTAGAAGTGGGATTGACATTAAAACCTTTTCTATATAGAAATCCTTATGTTCTATATAACAATTTCATTATTAAATGTCGAGGAATTTTGCATATTAAATCTGCCAAAGAGTCATACAATTAGATTAATATGAAATGCATTTATTGTTAATATAGATATACGTATATTGCTATTACAGTGTGATAATCAACCCTCATTAATGTTCAATGCATTTCAGAAAGCAATTCATTAAAATTGAAACAGTGAAATCTCAAATGTACCCATGTCGAGATTTTTCTTTGGTAACTGTTGTGCGCACCTCGCTGTTCCAAGCACTTTTGTACTTGTATGGAGAAGTATAAAAGCTTAAATGCATGTTTGTGTTGCGTTGTGTTTCCAGCATAACCAAATTACGGATCATTCCCTTAATTAGAAAATGAAGTCCGCTATAAATTCCCAGGCCGTCTCTTTAGGGGAAGACGTCTTATGATGAATTCCAATGACGAAAAAAACTCAGGTTTATGAAAAAACAGTGAAAAGAATATTTAATGAGACAAAAGTAATCTAAAATTACAGTCAGTAAACAATTAATTTTTCAAAACCAATGGAACATAAGATTAAAATGCAACCAAATGAAATGTCGAACCCCTTTAAATTTAAATCTTTAAAGTAAAATTTAGGATGGCAACCTTTAAATGAAAGGAAGAATAGGCGTACCGTGTTTATATGTCGTCCTTAGTTCGTCCGAGAGCTGCATAGGATCAGGAGATATAGGTTGTGGTCAGCGACGCTTCAGTTCTTATTGGGGGGGGGGGGATCATCTTATGGCGCCTTTTGCCGAAGAAGGGGAATTCCTTCGTCGAAGAGATATTGATGTGGGAACGGTCCCTCAGCGGCAATGGGAGTTTCCTAGGGTTATCTCCTAATGGGTGGGACGGTCGCTTAGCTGCAGGTCAGAGTTCGCTCTTCAAGACGATAAGACAGTGAGGAATCATAAACTCAGTTCAACACCGTTCACAAAACCACTCATTGACAGAGATTCCCTTGCCTCGATGCATTAAGTCCCACGTGCCCATGCATACTATACTTCTTCTGTCTGCTCGGAATGCACTAAGTTATTATCGAATTCGATTTGAGCATTAAACAGTCTCAAATTGGCCTCATTCATTACGGTCTATCACTCACTTCCGATGATTCCTATATTTCGATACATTCCCGATACTTGATCTGCCTGGGGCAATCCACAGTTATGGCTGCCCCATGCTTCTACTCGTTCCGAGAGTAACTAACGCTATCTGCTATGCCCAAAATCTCGGATCTAATTGACGTCTTCCTCTACTTCGCTAGCCATTTCCCAGGCTCATTCTCCCATTAGTTTCCTCTAATAGGTGCTATGTTCAAGGAACCATCTGCAGACGAACTTTACAGTCATAAAACATTACCCAGGAGGTCTGCCTCTGCGCTAGATGTTGACATCGCCGCTTGGGAGAAGGGGGATTTCTCGTTGGTGGGTATAAACAGAGAACGATGTTGTCCAGTTCTAAATCTAAATTTGCGCATGGATACGATTTCGTGGTGGCGTTTTCCGTGTGAAGACGCATTTTAGCTGTCTGCATTTACTCGCACCACCAGACAATTCCGTGTCTGACCTTTATTATATTATAGTTTATATTATAATATTATATATGGGGCTGGGGTGGCTCAGTCGGTAGCGCGCCAGGCTCGTAATCTGTAGTTCCCAGGTTCGAGTCCCAGCTGGGTCAGCGTTGAGGTTTATCTCCGCAAAATTCCCTACTTTGCCCACGGTCAGTAGGGGACCCCGATGGGCTTGGAAAGGCCGCCGTCCGTCGGATGGGACGTTAAGCCGTGGCCCCGTGTGCGGGAGAGCCATACACTGTGCACATTAAAGAACACGCTGGATGGCCTTGACGGGAGGCTACCATCTGTCTCTAAACAGCTGTTCCAGTGAGTCCCCTCCCCCAACCTTCTCTGAGCCTTCGGGGTCCTTGTGGCCTCGCCATTTAGCCCATGGTGTGCAAGAAAGTGCCGCTCAGAGGTAAAACAACCCAACCTAATATTATATATATTGACGTCTAGTTTCGAGGAGTCTGAGTGCCGTGTTCTTTATCGGAAAGGGTTCCCTGGATGTGAAAAAATGAGCACTTGGTGTAATGTGTGTGTGGACTTTCGTCTGCAGCTGTGAATTCCGTCTTTCCTTCCTAAAGTGTAACTAACGTGGTACCCTGTTCGTCTGTTCCCTCTGTATTGGTAAAAATCTCAATTAAGTAACAAACTGAAAAAAGAATCCTTAAGCGTGATGCAAATCAGAACATAACAATAACCTCCTTTCTGAATTTGGTAAGATAGGAAAATTGAACAGCTTGGAAAGCCCAACATCCACTTGGATGGGACATTAAGTTCTAGACTTGAGAGCAGGACAGGACTTACGCATGCGCTAACTAAGCTCTAACTTAGGGCCTCACAATTAGAGGGGTCTAAAAAATTGGGTACGAAGTTTTCCAACACGTTTTTTATATTTAAATTAATCTGTTGTGCAAACATTGTTCATCTCACTTTTACACGGTTACCATTGCATACCAATGTTTTTCCCATATTAATTTCGTGTTTAGCTTTCAATGCTCCCTTCAATAAGAATAAAAATTATATATCTCAACTTCCGAAATTTTTGGTGCCACTTAAGCTTACCACAGCTGAGGGTCTCAGAAGGTCAAAATCCGGCCCTGCTGTTGAGCCTGACTTGTAAACACAGTATAAAAGAAATAGTTTCAATCACGAATGGTCATCAGTAGTCAGGACACAGTAGGAGAAATGTTTCATTACTTACAATTCTCAATCGATTCTGATTGGTTAGTGCTCAACGATGAATGCTAGAGTCCAGATTAATCAATAGGGCCGCAGGATTTTCAAGTGCCCTTTTGACTGTAATTCTGTCTCATTTCTTGAATGAATTGTTACATATATGTTACTCTTAGTTAAATTTTTATTTCCTATTATATTATGGTATGATAACTACCCCTTGAAAACATCTGCTTTTATATTATACTTATTTGTAAAAGTATCCTGGTCATACCAAAGAGATTGAGCCCCAAAAATATTGTTTGAATTTCCTTAGTACATCCCTGTATACAATGGATCTCCTTAGTACATCCCTGTATACAATGGATCCTCTTTACCTATGTTTTTTCAGCTATTGACCTTTGTGGCGTGGCGATTTAGCCATTAGGTGTCCAAACTTAATGCCACTAGAGGTAAAACAATCTATGGTTAAAATATTTTTTAAGTCATTTTTACTAAAGTCTACATTATTTATATTAAAATCATAACTTTTTTTTTACTTAACTCTATTTTTAACTTCTATTTGTTCATAACTATATTTTTTATAATTCATTTGTAATGTCTGATTTTTTTTTCAGAAGAAATATTTCTCTTAAAATTGAATAAAATATTACGATATTTGAATGTAAAATATAATTTGAAACTAGGTTAATTGTAACACGATATGCAGTGTATATAAAACCATAAATGTTCGACATTGAAAAAGTTCGAACATTACTTGATTTTTACTTTAACAATTATTTAAAATTTAGAACTAGAACTAAATAACCTTTTGATCATGTATGCCAACAAAGTACAATTTACCCTCTCCTATAATGGTCGACAAATTATCATTATGTAACAGTACAGCAAAAGAAAAGCCTGCTAGTTAACCATGCATTAGAAGGAAATAAGAATCGCGTGGTTAAATTATTATTTATGCATTTGTTAACATACAAATTCAGTTGCAAGCCTTACAATAGACATCATATAACACTCATCATGGAGCACTAACCAATGAGAATTGACTGAGAATTAAACTAATGGAACATATTTCCTACTATGCAATGACTACTGCTTGAAACTCTTTAATTTATACTGTGCTATTTTCTTTATTTTAGAGTTTTTTTTGGCTTTATTTTATGAAGTATTTTTAAAAAGAAATATGAATTAAAAAAAACGGAAATTTATTGGCATATGACCTTTTCTGCAACCATTCTTATATATGCATATATTTCATTCATTATCAATATTTTAGGGTAAATTAATTGTTTTAGCATTTAGTTTGACATAACTAGTGGAATAAAACCACTGTTTATAAGCCCATCTGCTGTAAACAGGCTTATATCCTTAAGGCTGGATATGCAAATTTCCACAGCAGTAATAGCAAAGTAGAAATAAGAACCAAAAATTAGTATGGCCGTAAAATGATATAACTTATTACTATTTTAAACATATTTATTAAAAAATATAAATTTAAAATTTAAAAATTCCTGTCTTCCTATAGGGCTCTAAAAAGTAGAAAATAAACCTAAAGCCTATCAATGGTGCAATCAGTCACTGAGTTCGTATTCGCTTCAAAGGAAGATAGGTCAAGTAGATTAATTAGCGCCCTATCTTCCTTTAAAGCGAATACGAATTCTGCGACGGATTACACCATCGATATGCTTTAGGTTTATTTTCTACTTTTTAGAGCCCTATAGGAAGATAGGTATTATTTAAAATTTTAAAATCATATTTTTTTCTGTTTTAACTAAATCAATTCAAAAACCTTCATTTGATATACGCCCTATAACTATCGAGCACATTTACCCCCCTTTTGAAGTCATGCTTGAGACAGCTCACGACACTGGAGACTTCACAAGCTTTAATTTGAGACACAACTCTTTAAAGTCGAGGGGCGGGGGTGGCTCAGTCGGTAGCGCGCCAGGCTCGTAGTCTGTAGTACCCAGGTTTGAGTTCCAGCTGGGTCAGCGTTGAGATTTATCTCCGCAAAGTTCCCCGCTCTGCCCACGGTCAGTAGGGGACAGCGATGGGCTTGGAAAGACCGCCGTCCGTCGGATGGGACGTTAAGCCGTGGCCCCGTGTGCGGGAGAGCCATACCCTGTGCATGTTAAAGAACACGCTGGATGGCATTGACGGGAGGCTACCATCTGTCTCCCAACAGCTGTTATAGTGGGTCCCCTCCCCCAACGTTTTCTGAGTTTTCGGGGTCCTTGTGACCTGGCCATTTAGCCCATGGTGTGCAAAAAAGTGCCGGTCAGAGGTAAATCAAAGTTAAAGTCGAACCCCGAGAAAAGCCGCTCCCCCCATTTTATCAGGGAGTAATAGTGGGGCCATAATTCGAAAAAGCATAATTATGCAAGTTTCCATTTGACAAAAGTTCCATAACCAGGCCCTCGCGTTCGGAAGATAGAGCAAGATGACTTTCGCATTTCCCGTTTTTCAGGGTGAGCATGACATCGGGGAGCAATTTTTCATAACTTATGACCTTCCCCGTGTCAGTAGCTCTCATTTAAAATAAAGCGTGTTACTTTCCGCAATCGTTTTCTGGAGATATAACGGAACAATAGTTTATTATTTCCCCTATTTTAGAGGGGGAAGAACGCATGAGGGGTCAGTTTTTCAGAGCCTAAACAGTCCCCTTCTTTAATTTAACACATAGGTCGTTACTAATGCACTCGAGTTGAGGAGATATATGGAAACCATTATTTTTTTGTTTTTCCCTTTTTTAGACAAAGAAAGCACGAGGGTTCAATTTTTCATAGCTTAGAGCATTTCTCGCATCATACGTTTTCATTTCACTTATGGCTTGTTACTTTCGGCCTAGGCGTTCTGGGGCTATAGCTTAAGAATAGTGTTAACTTTTCCCCTTTTTAGGGGGGACGAAAGCACGGGGGTCAATTTTTCATAGCTTAGGACATTTCTCGCGTCACATATTTTCATTTCACTTATAGCTTGTTACTTTCCGCCTAGGCGTTCTGCAGCTATAGCTTAAGAATAGTGTACACATTTCCCCTTTTTAGCGGGGACGAAAGCACGGTGGTCAATTTTCATAGCTTAGGACATTTCTCGCATCATATGTTTTCATTTCACTTATAGCATATTACTTTCGGCCTAGGCGTTCTGCAGATGTAGCTTAAGAATAGTGTTCACATTTCCCCTTTTTAGGGGGGACGAAAGCACGGGGGTCAATTTTTCATAGCTTAGGACATTTCTCGCATGATATGTTTTCATTTCACTTACAGCTTGTTACTTTCGGCCTAGGCATTATGCAGTTATAGCTTACGAATAGTGTTCAAATTTCCCCTTTTTAGGGGGAACGAAAGCACGGGGGTCGATTTTTCATAGCTTAGGACATTTCTCGCATCATATGTTTTCATTTCACTTATAGTTTGTTACTTTAGGCTTAGGCGTTCTGCAGCTATAGTTTAAGAATAGTGTTCACATTTCCCCTTTTTAGGGGGGTCGAAAACACGGGGGTCAATTTTTCATAGCTTAGGACATTTCTCGCATCATATGTTTTCATTTCATTTATAGCTTGTTACTTTCGGCCTAGGCGTTCTGCAGCTATAGCTGAAGAATGGTGTTCACATTTCCCCTTTTTAGGGGGGATGAAAGCACGGGGGTCAATTTTTCATAGCTTAGGACATTTCTCGCATCATATGTTTTCATTTCACTTATAGTTTGTTACTTTCGGCTTAGTGTTCTACAGCTATAACTTAAGAATAGTGTTCACATTTCCCCATTTTAGGGGGAATGAAAGCACGGGGGTCAATTTTTCATAGCTTAGGACATTTCTCACATCATATATTTTCATTTCACTTATAACTTGTTACTTTCGCCCTAGGCGTTCTGCAGATGTAGCTTAAGAATAGTGTTCACATTTCCCCTTTTTAGGGGGGACGAAAGCATGGGGGTCAATTTTTCATAGCTTAGGACATTTCTCGCATCATATGTTTTCATTTCACTTATAGCTTGTTACTTTTGGCCTAGGGCTTCTACAGATGTAGCTTAAGAATAGTGTTCACATTTCCCCTTTTTAGGGGAGACGAAAAACGGGGGTCAATTTTTCATAGCTTAGGACATTTGTCGCATCATATGTTTTCATTTCACTTATAGCTTCTTAATTTCGGCCTAGGCGTTCTACAGATATAGCTTAAGAATAGTGTTCACATTTCCCCTTTTTAGGGGGGACGAAAGCACGGGGGTAAATTTTTCATAGCTTAGGACATTTCTCGCATCATATGTTTTCATTTCAATTGTAGCTTGTTACTTTCGGCCTAGGCGTTCTGCAGTTCTAGCTTAAGAATAAAAAAAAAAATAAATACCTCCTCAAGCAGGTGACTGCCACAGAGGTCTGACAGGAGCCTGTCAGTTTATATGCCATAGTAGGTCTGTGACGATGGCAGGACCTCAGCAGAAAAACGATACATAAATCCATGCCTTACCCGGGGCTCGAACTCAGGTCCCTTAGATCAGTAGCCAAGCGCGATAACCAAGTGTCCACATTTCCACTTTTTAGAGGGGACGAAAGCACGGGGGTCAATTTTTCATACCTTAGGACATTTCTCACATCATATGTTTTCATTTCACTTATAGCTTGTTACTTTCGGCCTAGGTGTTCTGCAGATGTAGCTTAAGAATAGTGTTCACATTTCCCCTTTTTAGTGGAGACGAAAGCACGGGGGTCAATTTTTCATAGGTTAGGATATTTCTCGAATCACATGTTTTCATTTCACTTATAGCTTGTTGCTTTCGGCCTAGGCGCTCTGCACCTATAGCTTAAGAATAGTGTTCACATTTCCCCTTTTTAGGGGGGATGAAAGCACGGGGATCAATTTTTCATAGCTTAGGACATTTCTCGCATCATATGTTTTCATTTCACTTATAGCTTGTTACTTTCGGCCTAGGCGTTCTACAGCTATAGCTTAAGAATAGTGTTTACATTTCCCCTTTTTAGGGGGGACGAAAGCACGGAGGTCAATTTTTCATAGCTTAGGACATTTCTCGCATCATATGTTTTCATTTCACTTATAGCTTGTTACTTTCGGCGTAGGTGTTCCGCAGATGTAGCTTAAGAATAGTGTTCACATTTCCCCTTTTTAGGGGGGACGAAAGCACGGGGGTCAATTTTTCATAGCTTAGGACTTTTCTCGCATCATATGTTTTCATTTCACTTACAGTTTTTACTTTCGGCCTAGGCGTTCTAAAGCTATAGCTTAAGAATAGTGCTCACATCTCCCCTTCTTAAGGGGGACGAAAGCACGGGGATCAATTTTTCATAACTTAGGACATAGCTTTCTCATGTTCACTGCCGCAATGCTAAGAAAATTTGGGTCTTCTAGGCCATGCCATTTTCTTGTATTTAGCTCAAAATACCACGAATATTTAATAATTAAATTACGTCAAAAAACTTTTTTTAAAAAAACACAATCTTTTAAACGTGATTCACGTGTTTACAGCGTCCCCTATAGGACAAACATTTTCATTCTGGGCTATGCGGTGAATACATAAACATGTTTCGTACAGCATTAGGCATTAAAAATAAAAGCCTAGTAATAAGGGTTGGGTTGTTTTACCTCTGAGCGGCACATTTTTGCACACCATGGGCTAAATAGCCAGGTCACAAGGACCCCGAAGGCTCAGAGAAGGTTGGGGGAGGGGACCCACTGGAACAGCTGTTGGGAGACAGATAGTAGCCTCCCGACAGGGCCATCCAGCGTGTTCTTTAATGTGCTTAGTGTATGGCTCTCCCGCACACGGGACCACGGCTTAACGTCCCATCCGACGGACGGCGGCCTTTCCAAGCCCATCGGTGTCCCCTACTGACCGTGGGGAGGGCGGGGAATTTTGCGGAAATAAATCTCAACGCTGACCTAGCTGGGACTCGAACCTGGGAACTACAGATTACGAGCTTGGCGCGCTACCGACTGAGCCACCCCCGCCCCCCTAGTAATAAGGTAACCTATTGCATTGCAGATGGAATTTTGCTGCTTTGTTTATGGGGCAACACTCTCCTATCGCCCATAAGCCATTCATTTCAGCATGAATCATGGTTGACCTATACAGCCCCATTTAAAAAAACCTAGATGCGAAGCAAATATGATTTGAGTGCCATAGTAGTCTGGAACAAGTGCAAATCATACGATTCCTACGGCAATCAACATGTTAAACATCTATAAAATGACCCTTTAGCTTTGTTCCCTAATTAACTGAATTTGGTACCAGTTCCTGTCAATTTTTTCTCTATCCATTTCCGAAATTTACACCACCTACTTCATGTAGTAGTGTATAAACAACATCACAAAACAGAACCTAATTTAAAGGGTCAGTTCATAAGGGCTGAGGTTAGGAAAGGGGCAGTTGTTAGTGTGTTTTCTTTAAAATGCAGAGGTTATGTCCCTCCTGTACATGGGGCCACAACTTTGCTTCTCAGCTAATGGAACCATTCTAAATCCATTAGTATCCTTTTCTAACTAAATATACGTTGAGCAGAAATTAATATCAGTACTGACACAGGTCAAGTTCAAACATGGGAGCTAGAGATTACGGGCCTAGTGCACTAATGGGGATAAGACAAGTAGGGTTTCTCAATTACCAAAATATTCCACAGAAAGGTCAAAATGATGTTCTATATGGAACAAGGTTTGTATTTTTTTTTTAAATCTATTTCTAGTGTTGAAATAGGGACTAAAATAAAATTATACAAAGATACTTGTTTTGGATTTCAAAGAAGGTAAACAAGTTTGATTTCATAAAAGATGGAATTTCTTTTTGTGCAAGGAGAAAAACTTTATACTCCTTGGGATGATATCCCATGGTACTTGACTCAGTGGACAAAGCACCTGATATGTTATTTTGGCAATAGGTGTGTTTCATACTCAAGGCAAAAATAATGTTTTTGGCAAAAGTGCACTTCACGTTCCTCGGCAGCCTTTTTTTTTAAGCAACGTAAGAAACAGTCCTTTACGATGTTTTCCACGACACCCCAGACCCTAACCCAAACACGGGTATCTAGAAAAATTATTATTTTTTTCCGTTACCATAGTAACGATAACTCGCGTTTACGTCAAACGCCACGTAGCGAAAAAATTCGCGAATTCCTTTCCCCCATTAAAAAACATTCGTCACCACCATGAATTGCAAAAAAAGAAATAAAATCATGGGGAAAATAATCGACATAAAGACACAAACCAACAATCGCCTTCCAACCTATTACAAATTCTTCCAATCATCTCCCCCCTACGCTTTTCTTAATATTTAAAACGCAACATAAATATATTTCCGTAAACAAACTCCTTAAAGAAATCACTCTTAGAAAAATTACCCTAAATAGAACATCAAAATTAATCTCAAACTCGAATCTTAAAAACATGAAATTCGGGAATTCCACGCCGATCTGCATTAGAAAAAAGCCCCGAAACTAAATAAACTCATCGGAGACAACACATACCGAAAAACAGGAAAATCGGAAACAGTTCACCACCCCTCCGAATTATAAAAAATCCCTGGAACTAAATAATACCATCAAAATAACAAAAAACCCGGTCCCGGACGATTCGTCTAATGCCGATTGGTCCAAAGGTTTGATTGGTTGATCCCCCCCCCCCCCCGTAGAACCCGAAGACGAACGGCGAAATATTATATATTAAATCTATTTTGTTAAAATTATTTGTTATTTTATATGAAATCTATTTTATTATTATGGGAAAAATTATTTTACTAAATTGCTTTTGTGTCCAAAAGAAAAAGAATTTAGGAAAAGAACAGGTTATTTTTCGGCCTAAAGTCCTACTAAACTTGTGAAATCTATTTTTTCGCCAGTGGACTAGCGAAAATCTGGTTGCCAGATTTCTAAAAAATCGTTACCAGATATTTTTTCTGAATTCTGTAATCAACCATAGTGTTCGGATATTTATTTGAGCGACTGTGAAACCGATTGTCTAAGGGAGACAATTCGTCTGTCCCCAAAGGGTTATAAATCATTCTTTATACATGTATCATGCATATATTACTCGTCATTAGTTTTAATTTACCTTCATACTGTAAAGGTAAATTATGAAATATTTTAAGCATCATTAAGTACCTTATAAAAATAAAAATAAAAATTCCCTCAAGCAGCTGCTTGCCACAGAGGTTTGGCAGGAGCCTGTCAAATATACGCCATAGTAGAAGGTCTGTGAGGATGGTGGGTTCTCAGCAGAAAAACAACACAAACAGCCTTACCCGAGGTTCCAACCCAGGATACAGAAGTCAAATTCCAGTTCTTTAGCTCTACTTAAGAGATAATGAAGATACTAATTACTAAATGATACTACTACTAAGATATGATGGATATATCATCCATCATATCTTAATATGATGGATGAAACGTCAATACTTCATCAATGTTGCGTTGCACAACCTTCACTATTTGCATCTCCTTTCAAATCATTTTATGGGATTTTGGATGTCAATTTATTATTCAACAAGGCAAATATCACTATAGTAATTATCTAACACTTCACCAATTAAAAAAAAACTGAAGCAACTGCTTACCACTATTCAAGAGTATACAGTAATACACGTCATCCAGGAACAATTGACAACTGCAATTTCTTTGGATGATAAAAATTTAATTCTTGCATATTTCCGCATATTTACAAAACACACAAACTGATATTTGATACAGGTTCTTTCATAACCAATAAATATACTTTATGCTATATGGATTATGCCTATAAAACCCATACTCAATCTACTGCCAATTTCATTTCTATTAACTTATTTCTATGTATAATTTTAACTGCAAATTATACAACGTAAACAAATCTGCTGCATTACTTTTTGTATTATTAATTATTTAATGCTTTCAGTAACTAAAGATCTAGAAGTGGGATTGACATTAAAACCTTTTCTATATAGAAATCCTTATGTTCTATATAACAATTTCATTATTAAATGTCGAGGAATTTTGCATATTAAATCTGCCAAAGAGTCATACAATTAGATTAATATGAAATGCATTTATTGTTAATATAGATATACGTATATTGCTATTACAGTGTGATAATCAACCCTCATTAATGTTCAATGCATTTCAGAAAGCAATTCATTAAAATTGAAACAGTGAAATCTCAAATGTACCCATGTCGAGATTTTTCTTTGGTAACTGTTGTGCGCACCTCGCTGTTCCAAGCACTTTTGTACTTGTATGGAGAAGTTTAAAAGCTTAAATGCATGTTTGTGTTGCGTTGTGTTTCCAGCATAACCAAATTACGGATCATTCCCTTAATTAGAAAATGAAGTCCGCTATAAATTCCCAGGCCGTCTCTTTAGGGGAAGACGTCTTATGATGAATTCCAATGACGAAAAAAACTCAGGTTTATGAAAAAACAGTGAAAAGAATATTTAATGAGACAAAAGTAATCTAAAATTACAGTCAGTAAACAATTAATTTTTCAAAACCAATGGAACATAAGATTAAAATGCAACCAAATGAAATGTCGAACCCCTTTAAATTTAAATCTTTAAAGTAAAATTTAGGATGGCAACCTTTAAATGAAAGGAAGAATAGGCGTACCGTGTTTATATGTCGTCCTTAGTTCGTCCGAGAGCTGCATAGGATCAGGAGATATAGGTTGTGGTCAGCGACGCTTCAGTTCTTATTGGGGGGGGGGGGGGATCATCTTATGGCGCCTTTTGCCGAAGAAGGGGAATTCCTTCGTCGAAGAGATATTGATGTGGGAACGGTCCCTCAGCGGCAATGGGAGTTTCCTAGGGTTATCTCCTAATGGGTGGGACGGTCGCTTAGCTGCAGGTCAGAGTTCGCTCTTCAAGACGATAAGACAGTGAGGAATCATAAACTCAGTTCAACACCGTTCACAAAACCACTCATTGACAGAGATTCCCTTGCCTCGATGCATTAAGTCCCACGTGCCCATGCATACTATACTTCTTCTGTCTGCTCGGAATGCACTAAGTTATTATCGAATTCGATTTGAGCATTAAACAGTCTCAAATTGGCCTCATTCATTACGGTCTATCACTCACTTCCGATGATTCCTATATTTCGATACATTCCCGATACTTGATCTGCCTGGGGCAATCCACAGTTATGGCTGCCCCATGCTTCTACTCGTTCCGAGAGTAACTAACGCTATCTGCTATGCCCAAAATCTCGGATCTAATTGACGTCTTCCTCTACTTCGCTAGCCATTTCCCAGGCTCATTCTCCCATTAGTTTCCTCTAATAGGTGCTATGTTCAAGGAACCATCTGCAGACGAACTTTACAGTCATAAAACATTACCCAGGAGGTCTGCCTCTGCGCTAGATGTTGACATCGCCGCTTGGGAGAAGGGGGATTTCTCGTTGGTGGGTATAAACGGAGAACGATGTTGTCCAGTTCTAAATCTAAATTTGCGCATGGATACGATTTCGTGGTGGCGTTTTCCGTGTGAAGACGCATTTTAGCTGTCTGCATTTACTCGCACCACCAGACAATTCCGTGTCTGACCTTTATTATATTATAGTTTATATTATAATATTATATATGGGGCTGGGGTGGCTCAGTCGGCAGCGCGCCAGGCTCGTAATCTGTAGTTCCCAGGTTCGAGTCCCAGCTGGGTCAGCGTTGAGGTTTATCTCCGCAAAATTCCCTACTTTGCCCACGGTCAGTAGGGGACCCCGATGGGCTTGGAAAGGCCGCCGTCCGTCGGATGGGACGTTAAGCCGTGGCCCCGTGTGCGGGAGAGCCATACACTGTGCACATTAAAGAACACGCTGGATGGCCTTGACGGGAGGCTACCATCTGTCTCTAAACAGCTGTTCCAGTGAGTCCCCTCCCCCAACCTTCTCTGAGCCTTCGGGGTCCTTGTGGCCTCGCCATTTAGCCCATGGTGTGCAAGAAAGTGCCGCTCAGAGGTAAAACAACCCAACCTAATATTATATATATTGACGTCTAGTTTCGAGGAGTCTGAGTGCCGTGTTCTTTATCGGAAAGGGTTCCCTGGATGTGAAAAAATGAGCACTTGGTGTAATGTGTGTGTGGACTTTCGTCTGCAGCTGTGAATTCCGTCTTTCCTTCCTAAAGTGTAACTAACGTGGCACCCTGTTCGTCTGTTCCCTCTGTATTGGTAAAAATCTCAATTAAGTAACAAACTGAAAAAAGAATCCTTAAGCGTGATGCAAATCAGAACATAACAATAACCTCCTTTCTGAATTTGGTAAGATAGGAAAATTGAACAGCTTGGAAAGCCCAACATCCACTTGGATGGGACATTAAGTTCTAGACTTGAGAGCAGGACAGGACTTACGCATGCGCTAACTAAGCTCTAACTTAGGGCCTCACAATTAGAGGGGTCTAAAAAATTGGGTACGAAGTTTTCCAACACGTTTTTTATACTTAAATTAATCTGTTGTGCAAACATTGTTCATCTCACTTTTACACGGTTACCATTGCATACCAATGTTTTTCCCATATTAATTTCGTGTTTAGCTTTCAATGCTCCCTTCAATAAGAATAAAAATTATATATCTCAACTTCCGAAATTTTTGGTGCCACTTAAGCTTACCACAGCTGAGGGTCTCAGAAGGTCAAAATCCGGCCCTGCTGTTGAGCCTGACTTGTAAACACAGTATAAAAGAAATAGTTTCAATCACGAATGGTCATCAGTAGTCAGGACACAGTAGGAGAAATGTTTCATTACTTACAATTCTCAATCGATTCTGATTGGTTAGTGCTCAACGATGAATGCTAGAGTCCAGATTAATCAATAGGGCCGCAGGATTTTCAAGTGCCCTTTTGGCTGTAATTCTGTCTCATTTCTTGAATGAATTTTTACATATATGTTACTCTTAGTTAAATTTTTATTTCCTATTATATTATGATATGATAACTACCCCTTGAAAACATCTGCTTTTATATTATACTTATTTGTAAAAGTATCCTGGTCATACCAA
Source organism: Ryuthela nishihirai (assembly GCA_038380435.1). NCBI lineage: Eukaryota > Metazoa > Arthropoda > Arachnida > Araneae > Heptathelidae > Ryuthela > Ryuthela nishihirai. The sequence continues at coordinate 192,829 of JAWZYU010000043.1, forward strand.
AGAGATTGAGCCCCAAAAATATTGTTTGAATTTCCTTAGTACATCCCTGTATACAATGGATCTCCTTAGTACATCCCTGTATACAATGGATCCTCTTTACCTATGTTTTTTCAGCTATTGACCTTTGTGGCGTGGCGATTTAGCCATTAGGTGTCCAAACTTAATGCCACTCAGAGGTAAAACAATCTTTTTTTAAAATATTTTTAAGTCATTTTTACTAAAGTCTACATTATTTATATTAAAATCATAACTTTTTTTTTTACTTAACTCTATTTTTAGCTTCTATTTGTTCATAACTATATTGTTGCGGATTTCAAAAATGGATAGCCACTGAGCGTGAGTATTAAAAGCTATATTTCAAAACCAAATTCAATACAAGGTAAATTGTTACAAAGGAAATATGGATGAAATATCTTATTAACAAATCAACTATTAACAGGCACAAGTCATCAATCTTCCTGCGTGAGCACACAACATCAGCTCTGTGTATTTTACTAAATACTACCTTTTACTTGATTTAGCAGGTCACCCGAAGATCTTCACTCGTAAACCAATTCTCGTCCTGTGCTAATAACTTTTCACACACTAGCCGAACAAAAAGACACTCCGTGTAGACATTCGAAGTTAGCCATAAAAGTTCCAACTTTTATACTTCCGCGTATACACAACACATCAAGTTACTTCTTGATACTTAACGATAAAAGATCCCACTTTTATCCTTCCGCGTATACACAACACATCAAGTTACTTCTTGATACTTACGCGCACTGTCTCAGAACAGCTCACCGTCCATTTTCGAACTCTTCGACCGTTACAATACAACGACCGTTAACGCTCCACTCTTCTTCTCCAAATTCTCCCAACGTTCTTATTCGTTGGCTGAAACTTTTTGCTTTCGGTTGCCAGATTCCTTCTGTCGTAACACTGCCCCCTTCCTAGGTCTTGTTCGTCCCGAACAATTCTGGATTTCAAAGTTTCTTCAGTTCTTCGATGAAACGGGGTCAAACGATCCACGTGAACCACCTTGCTCTTTGTAGCTGGACGTCGACGAATGCGATATTCCACGTCTGTGTCAAAATGAAAGCGAATCTCATTATGACTTAGATTTCTTTTCTGACTGAAGCCTCGTCCACAAATATAATACGTGTAAGGCCTATAGCCCTTGTGAACACGTTTATGTCTCCGCAGGGAGAAGAATCGACTAAGAGTTTTCGTGCAAAACCTGTAAAAAGTTTTCTTCTTTGTCGAAAGTTTTCTTCTTTGGATTTTTACTTCTATCAACAGTAACAAGGAATGAAAGTCATTAGTGACATAAAATCTAGGGAGGAGTTTCATCCTCCAGTCTGACCCTTTTGTCAGTTGACTTTCACTTAATTCAGAACTGTCGTGATGAACCTTCAGCCATATTTCACCTGATTCAATTTGATCCCCAAGGTGCTTCACAATTATATCAGCTCCATAATTCTTTTTAGCGCTTCGGTCCATCTCCTCCTTCCATACTCTTGCTAGGACTGCAGCTTCTAATCCGACAACCTTACCTGTTTCTCCTGTATAAGTGAAATCAGTGATGTGTCGGGCTGCTAGCAATATTTTTTCTGTTTTATCTTCACATAGCCAGCTTGCAACATCTTCAGATACTCCTTGTTCTATTAACATGTTACGAAACTTGTTCAAAGCATTGCCGTTATGCAGAACCTTGCGGACACGTGATGCTTCATCTACCCTATTATCCACAATGTTCACCAAACGCAGACGTTCTCCTCCTAACTCTTCGACGAGCTCTTGCAGTTCCAAGGATCCGTCACCAAGGAAACACTGAACAGCTTCCATCACTTCCAGAGAGTTGTCAACAGAGTTTTCAAGAGGTGAATCCATGTTGCTGATAACAGCTGAACAACTCAAACTCTTCATTCCACGAGCTTGTGATGCTGCAACCATTTTCTTAACTAAATCAACAGCAACATCTTCTGTACTGATGAGATCAATAGCTCCTTTTCCGAATTCAACATCATAAACCAAAGCGCACACTCCTTCAGCCAGCTTTTTGGACACAATTGAGCATCTCCTTAGAGGAACGCTATCTACGGTAGCCGTTAGATCCTTGCAGCGGTAAATCTCCTTATCTGTTGGCACCAGCTCCTCTGTCTGTCCTACGATGCAGCATCCGACGTCTTCCATCATCTGCTCGATTTTATCTTTAGTGCAGTCGACTGTGAAGCCAGGGATAGATTCCAATTTGTCCAGAGTATCTCCCGTCAATTGGAGAGCACGACCGGAGATCATAGGGACCTTGAAACCTAAAGCAGCAAGTGCAGGAGCCAAGACAAGACTCGCTTTGTTGCCGACACCTCCTGTGCTGTTTTTATCTACCATCCGATGGCACCACTCGGGTCTCCAGCAAAACACATGACCCGAGGAGGTCATATTTGCTGTTTCTTCCGAATTCACTTTCTTGGAGCTCTCATTGTAATTAGCCAGGGAAACATCAGTCATGATTGCCAAATTGTTCATTCTGGAGATCAGCGACGAGTTCTGTAACATGATATTGTCCACTTTAGAGCTCTTGTAGTCGTGATAAAACTTTTCTATATCCTTATAATCTAAATGGTTATAATGTCCAAATCTGCACATTGACTGTTCAGAAAAGAAATTCAGCATGGTTTCGTTGAGATTGTCTGAGGGCTTTACTTCTCTCTGATCGTAACTCTGAGGCTTAGTTTCATCCAGAAAGTTAGTCTTTGAAGTACTGTCTCTGCCTGAAGCTCTTTTACTAGCATCACCTGTTATGCTTCTAAGCCATCCTTCGGAATTCCTCTTCCTTAAATCCCCACTTTCTATAAACGATTCGAGTGTGGCTATATGCTTCGGAAAAATCTCTCCGACTTCCGCGGTAAAGTCGAATGGCACTTTGTATCTATGATGAATGGACGCCTCTTCTTTACTCGGACCACTCTGCGAAACGTAAACTCTGTTTCGTTCCCCTTCATTACCACTCGTTACTCTGCCTTTGCGATAATTGTCCATGACGCATTTTGCTGAGAGCGAGGAATAGAATACCTTTCGTGTGGATCTCTCTTCAGATCGTGCCAGACTTGTATACCTAGGTATTTTGAAGTGCAAAGCGTACTGTATAGTCTCGCAGCTCTCTGATCTGTGTGATTGTTCTTCACAGTTCCTAGACATGTCACCAGCGACATAGACACTCTGCCATGCATCACCAGTAGTTGCGTGGTCAAAGGCATTATCTGCGCTATCTCTACGATTCTTGATTTCCAGTAGCAGATCCACATTTTTATATGCGTTGCCTTTCTCTTTTTCTTTTCCATGTTTACAATCTAACTTAACACTATCAAGATCATCTTTTTCACTGACAAATTCAACATTTAAACTATTGCATTGTCTATTGAGTTCGGTTTTATGATCCTTGAAGTGATCAATAATCTTACCAACTTGAGAAGCCACTTCAGCTCTCATCTCAGTATTTTGTGCGGCCATTTCGGCTTTCAAATCATCTATTTTATCGCTTTGGGCAGCTATATCGGCTTTAATCTCAGTATTTTGTGCGGCCAGGTCACCTATTTTGTTAGCCATATCGGCTTTCAAGTCATTATTTTGACTTTTAATGTCATTCATCTGCGTAGCCATATCGACTTTCAAGCTATTTATCAACTTTACTAATTCATCCATACTTCTAGTTAACGGCATTCAATAAATTATCCCACTTCTGACACCAAATGTTGCGGATTTCAAAAATGGATAGCCACTGAGCGTGAGTATTAAAAGCTATATTTCAAAACCAAATTCAATACAAGGTAAATTGTTACAAAGGAAATATGGATGAAGTATCTTATTAACAAATCAACTATTAACAGGCACAAGTCATCAATCTTCCTGCGTGAGCACACAACATCAGCTCTGTGTATTTTACTAAATACTACCTTTTACTTGATTTAGCAGGTCACCCGAAGATCTTCACTCGTAAACCAATTCTCGTCCTGTGCTAATAACTTTTCACACACTAGCCGAACAAAAAGACAGTCCGTGTAGACATTCGAAGTTAGCCATAAAAGTTCCAACTTTTATACTTCCGCGTATACACAACACATCAAGTTACTTCTTGATACTTAACGATAAAAGATCCCACTTTTATCCTTCCGCGTATACACAACACATCAAGTTACTTCTTGATACTTACGCGCACTGTCTCAGAACAGCTCACCGTCCATTTTCGAACTCTTCGACCGTTACAATACAACGACCGATAACGCTCCACACTTCTTCTCCAAATTCTCCCAACGTTCTTATTCGTTGGCTGAAACTTTTTGCTTTCGGTTGCCAGATTCCTTCTGTCGTAACAATATTTTTTATAATTCATTTGTAATGTCTGATTTTTTTTTCAGAAGAAATATTTCTCTTAAAATTGAATAAAATATTACGATATTTGAATGTAAAATATAATTTGAAACTAGGTTAATTGTAACACGATATGCAGTGTATATAAAACCATAAATGTTCGACATTGAAAAAGTTCGAACATTACTTGATTTTTACTTTAACAGTTATTTAAAATTTAGAACTAGAACTAAATAACCTTTTGATCATGTATGCCAACAAAGTACAATTTACCCTCTCCTATAATGGTCGACAAATTATCATTATGTAACAGTACAGCAAAAGAAAAGCCTGCTAGTTAACCATGCATTAGAAGGAAATAAGAATCGCGTGGTTAAATTATTATTTATGCATTTGTTAACATACAAATTCAGTTGCAAGCCTTACAATAGACATCATATAACACTCATCATGGAGCACTAACCAATGAGAATTGACTGAGAATTAAACTAATGGAACATATTTCCTACTATGCAATGACTACTGCTTGAAACTCTTTAATTTATACTGTGCTATTTTCTTTATTTTAGAGTTTTTTTTGGCTTTATTTTATGAAGTATTTTTAAAATGAAATATGAATTAAAAAAAAACGGAAATTTATTGGCATATGACCTTTTCTGCAACCATTCTTATATATGCATATATTTCATTCATTATCAATATTTTAGGGTAAATTAATTGTTTTAGCATTTAGTTTGACATAACTAGTGGAATAAAACCACTGCTTATAAGCCCATCTGCTGTAAACAGGCTTATATCCTTAAGGCTGGATATGCAAATTTCCACAGCAGTAATAGCAAAGTAGAAATAAGAACCAAAAATTAGTATGGCCGTAAAATGATATAACTTATTACTATTTTAAACATATTTATTAAAAAATATAAATTTAAAATTTAAAAATTCCTGTCTTCCTATAGGGCTCTAAAAAGCAGAAAATAAACCTAAAGCCTATCAATGGTGCAATCAGTCACTGAGTTCGTATTCGCTTCAAAGAAAGATAGGTCAAGTAGATTAATTGGCGCCCTACCTTCCTTTAAAGCGATTACGAATTCTGTGACGGATTACACCATTGATATGCTTTAGGTTTATTTTCTCCTTTTGAGAGCCCTATAGGAAGATAGGTATTATTTAAAATTTTCAAATTATATATTTTTCTGTTTTCACTAAATCAATTTAAAAACCTTCATTTGATATACGCCCTATAACTATCGAGCACATTTACCCCCCTTTTGAAGTCATGCTTGAGACATCTCACGACACTGGAGACGTCACAAGCGTTAATTTGAGACACAACTCGTTAAAGTCGAGGGGCGGGAGTGGCTCAGTCGGTAGCGCGCCAGGCTCGTAGTCTGTAGTTCCCAGGTTCGAGTCCCAGCTGTGTCAGCGTTGAGATTTATCTCCGCAAAGTTCCCCGGCTTGCCCACGGTTAGTAGGGGACACCGATGGGCTTGGAAAGACCGCCGTCCGTCGGATGGGACGTTAAGCCGTGGCCCCGTGTGCGGGAGAGCCATACCCTGTGCATGTTAAAGAACACGCTGGATGGCATTGACGGGAGGCTACCATCTGTCTCCCAACAGCTGTTATAGTGGGTCCCCTCCCCCAACGTTTTCTGAGTTTTCGGGGTCCTTGTGACCTGGCCATTTAGCCCATGGTGTGCAAAAAAGTGCCGGTCAGAGGTAAATCAAAGTTAAAGTCGAACCCCGAGAAAAGCCGCTCCCCCCATTTTATCAGGGAGTAATAGTGGGGCCATAATTCGAAAAAGCATAATTATGCAAGTTTCCATTTGACAAAAGTTCCATAACCAGGCCCTCGCGTTCGGAAGATAGAGCAAGATGACTTTCGCATTTCCCGTTTTTCAGGGTGAGCATGACATCGGGGAGCAATTTTTCATAACTTATGACCTTCCCCGTGTCAGTAGCTCTCATTTAAAATAAAGCGTGTTACTTTCCGCAATCGTTTTCTGGAGATATAACGGAACAATAGTTTATTATTTCCCCTATTTTAGAGGGGGAAGAACGCATGAGGGGTCAGTTTTTCAGAGCCTAAACAGTCCCCTTCTTTAATTTAACACATAGGTCGTTACTAATGCACTCGAGTTGAGGAGATATATGGAAACCATTATTTTTTCGTTTTTCCCTTTTTTAGACAAAGAAAGCACGAGGGTTCAATTTTTCATAGCTTAGGGCATTTCTCGCATCATACGTTTTCATTTCACTTATGGCTTGTTACTTTCGGCCTAGGCGTTCTGGGGCTATAGCTTAAGAATAGTGTTAACTTTTCCCCTTTTTAGGGGGGACGAAAGCACGGGGGTCAATTTTTCATAGCTTAGGACATTTCTCGCGTCACATATTTTCATTTCACTTATAGCTTGTTACTTTCCGCCTAGGCGTCCTGCAGCTATAGCTTAAGAATAGTGTACACATTTCCCCTTTTTAGCGGGGACGAAAGCACGGTGGTCAATTTTCATAGCTTAGGACATTTCTCGCATCATATGTTTTCATTTCACTTATAGCATATTACTTTCGGCCTAGGCGTTCTGCAGATGTAGATTAAGAATAGTGTTCACATTTCCCCTTTTTAGGGGGGACGAAAGCACGGGGGTCAATTTTTCATAGCTTAGGACATTTCTCGCATGATATGTTTTCATTTCACTTACAGCTTGTTACTTTCGGCCTAGGCATTATGCAGTTATAGCTTACGAATAGTGTTCAAATTTCCCCTTTTTAGGGGGAACGAAAGCACGGGGGTCGATTTTTCATAGCTTAGGACATTTCTCGCATCATATGTTTTCATTTCACTTATAGTTTGTTACTTTAGGCTTAGGCGTTCTGCAGCTATAGTTTAAGAATAGTGTTCACATTTCCCCTTTTTAGGGGGGTCGAAAAACGGGGGTCAATTTTTCATAGCTTAGGACATTTCTCGCATCATATGTTTTCATTTCATTTATAGCTTGTTACTTTCGGCCTAGGCGTTCTGCAGCTATAGCTGAAGAATGGTGTTCACATTTCCCCTTTTTAGGGGGAATGAAAGCACGGGGGTCAATTTTTCATAGCTTACGACATTTCTCGCATCATATGTTTTCATTTCACTTATAGTTTGTTACTTTCGGCTTAGTGTTCTACAGCTATAACTTAAGAATAGTGTTCACATTTCCCCATTTTAGGGGGAATGAAAGCACGGGGGTCAATTTTTCATAGCTTAGGACATTTCTCACATCATATATTTTCATTTCACTTATAACTTGTTACTTTCGCCCTAGGCGTTCTGCAGATGTAGCTTAAGAATAGTGTTCACATTTCCCCTTTTTAGGGGGGACGAAAGCATGGGGGTCAATTTTTCATAGCTTAGGACATTTCTCGCATCATATGTTTTCATTTCACTTATAGCTTGTTACTTTTGGCCTAGGGCTTCTACAGATGTAGCTTAAGAATAGTGTTCACATTTCCCCTTTTTAGGGGAGACGAAAAACGGGGGTCAATTTTTCATAGCTTAGGACGTTTGTCGCATCATATGTTTTCATTTCACTTATAGCTTCTTAATTTCGGCCTAGGCGTTCTACAGATATAGCTTAAGAATAGTGTTCACATTTCCCCTTTTTAGGGGGGACGAAAGCACGGGGGTAAATTTTTCATAGCTTAGGACATTTCTCGCATCATATGTTTTCATTTCAATTGTAGCTTGTTACTTTCGGCCTAGGCGTTCTGCAGTTCTAGCTTAAGAATAAAAAAAAAAATAAATACCTCCTCAAGCAGGTGACTGCCACAGAGGTCTGACAGGAGCCTGTCAGTTTATATGCCATAGTAGGTCTGTGACGATGGCAGGACCTCAGCAGAAAAACGATACATAAATCCATGCCTTAACCGGGGCTCGAACTCAGGTCCTTTAGATCAGTAGCCAAGCGCGATAACCAAGTGTCCACATTTCCACTTTTTAGAGGGGACGAAAGCACGGGGGTCAATTTTTCATACCTTAGGACATTTCTCACATCATATGTTTTCATTTCACTTATAGCTTGTTACTTTCGGCCTAGGTGTTCTGCAGATGTAGCTTAAGAATAGTGTTCACATTTCCCCTTTTTAGTGGGGACGAAAGCACGGGGGTCAATTTTTCATAGGTTAGGATATTTCTCGAATCACATGTTTTCATTTCACTCATAGCTTGTTGCTTTCGGCCTAGGCGCTCTTCACCTATAGCTTAAGAATAGTGTTCACATTTCCCCTTTTTAGGGGGGATGAAAGCACGGGGATCAATTTTTCATAGCTTAGGACATTTCTCGCATCATATGTTTTCATTTCACTTATAGCTTGTTACTTTCGGCCTAGGCGTTCTACAGCTATAGATTAAGAATAGTGTTCACATTTCCCCTTTTTAGGGGGGACGAAAGCACGGAGGTCAATTTTTCATAGCTTAGGACATTTCTCGCATCATATGTTTTCATTTCACTTATAGCTTGTTACTTTCGGCCTAGGCGTTCTGCAGCTACAGCTTAAGAATAGTGTTCACATTTCCTCTTTTTACGGGGGACGAAATCACGGGGGTCAATTTTTCGTAGATTAGGACATTTCTCGCATCATATGTTTTCATTTCACTTAGAGCTTATTACTTTCGGCCTAGGCGTTCTGCAGCTATAGCTTAAGAATTGTGTTCACATTTCCCCTTTTTAGGGGGGACGAAAGCACGGGGGTCAATTTTTCATAGCTTAGGACTTTTCTCGCATCATATGTTTTCATTTCACTTACAGTTTTTACTTTCGGCCTAGGCGTTCTACAGCTATAGCTTAAGAATAGTGCTCACATCTCCCCTTCTTAGGGGGGACGAAAGCACGGGGGTCAATTTTTCATAGCTTAGGATATTTCTCGCATCATATGTTTTCATTTCACTTATAGCTTGTTACATTCGGCCTAGGCGTTCTGCACCTATAGCTTAAGAATAGTGTTCACATTTCCCCTTTTTAGGGGGGACGAAAGCACGGGGATCAATTTTTCATAGTTTAGGACATTTCTCTCATCATATGTTTTCATTTCACTTATAGCTTGTTACTTTCGGCCAAGGCGTTCTACAGCTATAGCTTAAAAATAGTGTTCACATTTCCCCTTTTTAGGGGGGACGAAAGCACGGGGGTCAATTTTTCATAGCTTAGGATATTTCTCGCATCATATGTTTTCATTTCACTTATAGCTTGTTACATTCGGCCTAGGCGTTCTGCACCTATAGCTTAAGAATAGTGTTCACATTTCCCCTTTTTAGGGGGGACGAAAGAACGGGGATCAATTTTTCATAGTTTAGGACATTTCTCTCATCCTATGTTTTCATTTCACTTATAGCTTGTTACTTTCGGCCAAGGCGTTCTACAGCTCTAGCTTAAAAATAGTGTTCACATTTCCCCTTTTTCGGGGGGACAAAAGCACGGGGGTAATTTTTTCACAGCTTAGGACATTTCTCACATCATATATTTTCATTTCACCTATAGCTTGTTAATTTTGATCTATGCGTTCTGCAGATGTAGCTTAAGAATAGTGCTCACATTTCCCCTATTTGGGGGAACGAAAGCACGGGGTCAATTTTTCATAGCTTAGGACATTTCTCGCATCATATGTTTTCATTTCACTTATAGCTTGTTACTTTCGGCCTAGGCGTTCTGCAGATGTAGCTTAAGAATATTGTTCACATTTCCCCTTTTTAGGGGGGACGAAAGCACGGGGGTCAATTTTTCATAGCTTAGGATATTTCTCGCATCATATGTTTTCATTTCACTTATAGCTTGTTCCTTTCGGCGTAGGCGTTCTGCAGATGTAGCTTAAGAATAGTGCTCACATTTCCCCTATTTGGGGGAACGAAAGCACGGGGTCAATTTTTCATAGCTTAGGACATTTCTCGCATCATATGTTTTCATTTCACTTATAGCTTGTTACTTTCGGCCTAGGCGTTCTGCAGATGTAGCTTAAGAATATTGTTCACATTTCCCCTTTTTAGGGGGGACGAAAGCACGGGGGTCAATTTTTCATAGCGTAGGACATTTCTCGCATCATATGTTTTCATTTCACTTATAGCTTGTTACTTTCGGCCAAGGCGTTCTGCAGCTATAGCTTAAGAATAGTGTTCACATTTCCCCTTTTTAGGGGGGACGAAAGCACGGGGGTCAATTTTTCACAGCTTAGGACATTTCTCACATCATATGTTTTCATTTCACTTATAGCTTGTTACTTTCGGCCAAGGCGTTCTGCAGCTATAGCTTAAGAATAGTGTTCACATTTCCCCTTTTTAGGGGGGACGAAAGCACGGGGGTCAATTTTTCACAGCTTAGGACATTTCTCACATCATATGTTTTCATTTCACTTATAGCTTGTTACTTTCGGCCTAGGCGTTCTGCAGCTATAGCTTAAGAATAGTGTTCACATTTCCTCTTTTTACGGGGGACGAAATCACGGGGGTCAATTTTTCGTAGATTAGGACATTTCTCGCATCATATGTTTTCATTTCACTTAGAGCTTATTACTTTCGGCCTAGGCGTTCTGCAGCTATAGCTTAAGAATTGTGTTCACATTTCCCCTTTTTAGGGGGGACGAAAGCACGGGGGTCAATTTTTCATAGCTTAGGACTTTTCTCGCATCATATGTTTTCATTTCACTTACAGTTTTTACTTTCAGCCTAGGCGTTCTACAGCTATAGCTTAAGAATAGTGCTCACATCTCCCCTTCTTAGGGGGGACGAAAGCACGGGGGTCAATTTTTCATAGCTTAGGACATTTCTCGCATCATATGTTTTCATTTCACTTATAGCTTGTTACTTTCGGCGTAGGCGTTCCGCAGATGTAGCTTAAGGATAGTGTTCACATTTCCCCTTTTTAGGGGGGACGAAAGCACGGGGGTCAATTTTTCATAGCTTAGGATATTTCTCGCATCATATGTTTTCATTTCACTTATAGCTTGTTACATTCGGCCTAGGCGTTCTGCACCTATAGCTTAAGAATAGTGTTCACATTTCCCCTTTTTGGGGGGACGAAAGCACGGGGATCAATTTTTCATGGTTTAGGACATTTCTCTCATCATATGTTTTCATTTCACTTATAGCTTGTTACTTTCGGCCAAGGCGTTCTACAGCTATAGCTTAAAAATAGTGTTCACATTTCCCCTTTTTAGGGGGGACGAAAGCACGGGGGTTAATTTTTCATTGCTTAGGACATTTCTCGCATCATATGTTTTCATTTCACTTATAGCTTGTTACTTTCGGCGTAGGTGTTCCGCAGATGTAGCTTAAGGATAGTGTTCACATTTCCCCTTTTTATGGGAGACGAAAGCACGGGGGACAATTTTTCGTAGCTTAGGACATTTCTCGCATCATATGTTTTCATTTCACTTATAGCTTGTTACATTCGGCCTAGGCATTCTGCAGCTATAGCTTAAGAATAGTGTTAACATTTCCCCTTTTTCGGGGGGACAAAAGCACGGGGGTCACTTTTTCACAGCTTAGGACATTTCTCACATCATATATTTTCATTTCACCTATAGCTTGTTAATTTCGGCCTAGGCGTTCTGCAGATGTAGCTTAAGAATAGTGCTCAAATTTCCCCTATTTGGGGGAAAGAAAGCACGGGATCAATTTTTCATAGCTTAGGACATTTCTCGCATCATATATTTTCATTTCACTTATAGCTTTTTACTTTCGGCCTAGGCGTTCTGCAGATGTAGCTTAAGAATATTTTTCACATTTCCCCTTTTTAGGGGGTACGAAAGCACGGGGGTCAATTTTTCATAGCTTAGGACATTTCTCGCATCATATGTTTTCATTTCACTTATAGCTTGTTACTTTCGGCCTAGGCGTTCTGCAGCTATAGCTTAGGAATAGTGTTCACATTTCCCCTTTTTAGGGGGGACGAAAGCACGGGGGCCAATTTTTCGTAGCTTAGGACATTTCTCGCATCATATGTTTTCATTTCACTTATAGCTTGTTACTTTCGGCCTAGGCGTTCTGCAGATGTAGCTTAAGAATAGTGCTCACATTTCCCCTATTTGGGGGAACGAAAGCACGGGGTCAATTTTTCATAGCTTAGGACATTTCTCGCATCATATGTTTTCATTTCACTTATAGCTTGTTACATTCGGCCTAGGCGTTCTGCAGATGTAGCTTAAGAATAGTGTTCAAATTTCCCCTTTTTAAGGGGAACGAAAGCACGGGGGTCAATTTTTCATTGCTTAGGACATTACTCGCATCATATGTTTTCATTTCACTTATAGATTATTACTTTCGGCCTAGGCATTCTGCAGCTATAGCTTAAGAATAGTGTTCATATTTCCCCTTTTTAGGGGGGACGAAAGCACGGGGGACAATTTTTCATAGCTTAGGACATTTCTCGCATCATATGTTTTCATTTCACTTATAGCTTGTTACTTTCGGAGTAGACGTTCCGCAGATGTAGCTTAAGGATAGTGTTCACATTTACCCTTTTTAGGGGAGACGAAAGCACGGGGGACAATTTTTCGTAGCTTAGGACATTTCTCGCATCATATGTTTTCATTTCACTTATAGCTTGTTACATTCGGCCTAGGCGTTCTGCAGCTATAGCTTAAGAATAGTGTTAACATTTCCCCTTTTTCCGGGGGACAAAAGCACGGGGCTCACTTTTTCACAGCTTAGGACATTTCTCACATCATATATTTTCATTTCACCTATAGCTTGTTAATTTCGGCCTAGGCGTTCTGCAGATGTAGCTTAAGAATAGTGCTCACATTTCCCCTATTTGGGGGAACGAAAGCACGGGGTCAATTTTTCATAGCTTAGGACATTTCTCGCATCATATGTTTTCATTTCACCTATAGCTTGTTAATTTCGATCTATGCGTTCTGCAGATGTAGCTTAAGAATAGTGCTCACATTTCCCCTATTTGGGGGAACGAAAGCACGGGGTCAATTTTTCATAGCTTAGGACATTTCTCGCATCATATGTTTTCATTTCACTTATAGCTTGTTACTTTCGGCCTAGGCGTTCTGCAGATGTAGCTTAAGAATATTGTTCACATTTCCCCTTTTTAGGGGGGACGAAAGCACGGGGGTCAATTTTTCATAGCTTAGGATATTTCTCGCATCATATGTTTTCATTTCACTTATAGCTTGTTCCTTTCGGCGTAGGCGTTCCGCAGATGTTGCTTAAGGATAGTGGTCACATTTCCCCTTTTTAGGGGAGACGAAAGCACGGGGGACAATTTTTCGTAGCTTAGGACATTTCTCTCATCATATGTTTTCATTTCTGTTATAGCTTGTTACATTCGGTCTAGGTGTTCTGCAGCTATAGCTTAAGAATAGTGTTAACATTTCCCATTTTTCGGGGGGACAAAAGCACGGGGGTCACTTTTTCACAGCTTAGGACATTTCTCACATCATATATTTTCATTTCACCTATAGCTTGTTAATTTCGACCTATGCGTTCTGCAGATGTAGCTTAAGAATAGTGCTCACATTTCCCCTATTTGGGGGAACGAAAGCACGGGGTCAATTTTTCATAGCTTAGGACATTTCTCGCATCATATGTTTTCATTTCACTTATAGCTTGTTACTTTCGGCCTAGGCGTTCTGCAGATGTAGCTTAAGAATATTGTTCACATTTCCCCTTTTTAGGGGGGACGAAAGCACGGGGGTCAATTTTTCATAGCGTAGGACATTTCTCGCATCATATGTTTTCATTTCACTTATAGCTTGTTACTTTCGGCCAAGGCGTTCTGCAGCTATAGCTTAAGAATAGTGTTCACATTTCCCCTTTTTAGGGGGGACGAAAGCACGGGGGCCAATTTTTCGTAGCTTAGGACATTTCTCGTATCATATGTTTTCATTTCACTTATAGCTTGTTACTTTCGGCCTAGACGTTCTGTAGATGTAGCTTAAGAATAGTGTTCAAATTTCCCCTTTTTAGGGGGAACGAAAGCACGGGGGTCTATTTTTCATTGCTTAGGACATTTCTCGCATCATATGTTTTCATTTCACTTATAGATTATTACTTTCGGCCTAGGCATTCTGCAGCTATAGCTTAAGAATAGTGTTCACATTTCCCCTTTTTAGGGGGGACGAAAGCACGGGGGACAATTCTTCATAGCTTAGGACATTTCTCTCATCATATGTTTTCATTTCACTTATAGCTTGTTACTTTCGGCCTAGGCGTTCTGAAGCTATAGCTTAAGAATAGTGTTCACATTTCCCCTTTTTCGGGGGACGAAAGCACGGGGGTCAATTTTTCACAGCTTAGGACATTTCTCACATCATACGTTTTCATTTCACTTATAGCTTGTTACTTTCGGCCTAGGCGTTCTGCAGCTATAGCTTAAGAATAGTGTTCACATTTCCTCTTTTTACGGGGGACGAAATCACGGGGGTCAATTTTTCGTAGATTAGGACATTTCTCGCATCATATGTTTTCATTTCACTTAGAGCTTATTACTTTCGGCCTAGGCGTTCTGCAGCTATAGCTTAAGAATTGTGTTCACATTTCCCCTTTTTAGGGGGGACGAAAGCATGGGGGTCAATTTTTCATAGCTTAGGACTTTTCTCGCATCATATGTTTTCATTTCACTTACAGTTTTTACTTTCGGCCTAGGCGTTCTACAGCTATAGCTTAAGAATAGTGCTCACATCTCCCCTTCTTAGGGGGGACCAAAGCACGGGGGTCAATTTTTCATAGCTTAGGACATTTCTCGCATCATATGTTTTCATTTCACTTATAGCTTGTTACTTTCGGCGTAGGCGTTCCGCAGATGTAGCTTAAGGATAGTGTTCACATTTCCCCTTTTTAGGGGGGACGAAAGCACGGGGGTCAATTTTTCATAGCTTAGGATATTTCTCGCATCATATGTTTTCATTTCACTTATAGCTTGTTACATTCGGCCTAGGCGTTCTGCACCTATAGCTTAAGAATAGTGTTCACATTTCCCCTTTTTGGGGGGGACGAAAGCACGGGGATCAATTTTTTCATGGTTTAGGACATTTCTCTCATCATATGTTTTCATTTCACTTATAGCTTGTTACTTTCGGCCAAGGCGTTCTACAGCTATAGCTTAAAAATAGTGTTCACATTTCCCCTTTTTAGGGGGGACGAAAGCACGGGGGTTAATTTTTCATTGCTTAGGACATTTCTCGCATCATATGTTTTCATTTCACTTATAGCTTGTTACTTTCGGCGTAGGTGTTCCGCAGATGTAGCTTAAGGATAGTGTTCACATTTCCCCTTTTTAGGGGAGACGAAAGCACGGGGGACAATTTTTCGTAGCTTAGGACATTTCTCGCATCATATGTTTTCATTTCACTTATAGCTTGTTACATTCGGCCTAGGCATTCTGCAGCTATAGCTTAAGAATAGTGTTAACATTTCCCCTTTTTCGGGGGGACAAAAGCACGGGGGTCACTTTTTCACAGCTTAGGACATTTCTCACATCATATATTTTCATTTCACCTATAGCTTGTTAATTTCGGCCTAGGCGTTCTGCAGATGTAGCTTAAGAATAGTGCTCAAATTTCCCCTATTTGGGGGAAAGAAAGCACGGGGTCAATTTTTCATAGCTTAGGACATTTCTCGCATCATATATTTTCATTTCACTTATAGCTTTTTACTTTCGGCCTAGGCGTTCTGCAGATGTAGCTTAAGAATATTTTTCACATTTCCCCTTTTTAGGGGGTACGAAAGCACGGGGGTCAATTTTTCATAGCTTAGGACATTTCTCGCATCATATGTTTTCATTTCACTTATAGCTTGTTACTTTCGGCCTAGGCGTTCTGCAGCTATAGCTTAGGAATAGTGTTCACATTTCCCCTTTTTAGGGGGGACGAAAGCACGGGGGCCAATTTTTCGTAGCTTAGGACATTTCTCGCATCATATGTTTTCATTTCACTTATAGCTTGTTACTTTCGGCCTAGGCGTTCTGCAGATGTAGCTTAAGAATAGTGCTCACATTTCCCCTATTTGGGGGAACGAAAGCACGGGGTCAATTTTTCATAGCTTAGGACATTTCTCGCATCATATGTTTTCATTTCACTTATAGCTTGTTACATTCGGCCTAGGCGTTCTGCAGATGTAGCTTAAGAATAGTGTTCAAATTTCCCCTTTTTAAGGGGAACGAAAGCACGGGGGTCAATTTTTCATTGCTTAGGACATTTCTCGCATCATATGTTTTCATTTCACTTATAGATTATTACTTTCGGCCTAGGCATTCTGCAGCTATAGCTTAAGAATTGTGTTCATATTTCCCCTTTTTAGGGGGGACGAAAGCACGGGGGACAATTTTTCATAGCTTAGGACATTTCTCGCATCATATGTTTTCATTTCACTTATAGCTTGTTACTTTCGGAGTAGACGTTCCGCAGATGTAGCTTAAGGATAGTGTTCACATTTACCCTTTTTAGGGGAGACGAAAGCACGGGGGACAATTTTTCGTAGCTTAGGACATTTCTCGCATCATATGTTTTCATTTCACTTATAGCTTGTTACATTCGGCCTAGGCGTTCTGCAGCTATAGCTTAAGAATAGTGTTAACATTTCCCCTTTTTCCGGGGGACAAAAGCACGGGGGTCACTTTTTCACAGCTTAGGACATTTCTCACATCATATATTTTCATTTCACCTATAGCTTGTTAATTTCGGCCTAGGCGTTCTGCAGATGTAGCTTAAGAATAGTGCTCACATTTCCCCTGTTTGGGAGAACGAAAGCACGGGGTCAATTTTTCATAGCTTAGGACATTTCTCTCATCATATGTTTTCATTTCACTTATAGCTTGTTACTTTCGGCCTAGGCGTTCTGCAGCTATAGCTTAAGAATAGTGTTCACATTTCCCCTTTTTCGGGGGACGAAAGCACGGGGGTCAATTTTTCACAGCTTAGGACATTTCTCACATCATATATTTTCATTTCACTTATAGCTTGTAAATTTCGGCCTAGGCGTTCTGCAGATGTAGCTTAAGAATAGTGTTCACATTTCCCCTTTTTAGGGGGGGACGAAAACAAGGGGGTCAATTTTTCATAGCTTAGGACATTTGTCGCATCATATGTTTTCATTTCACTTATAGCTTGTTACTTTCAGCCTAGGCATTCCGCAGATGTAGCTTAAGGATAGTGTTCACATTTCCCCTTTTTCGTGGGGACAAAAGCACGGGGGTCACTTTTTCACAGCTTAGGACATTTCTCGCATCATATGTTTTCATTGAACTTATAGCTTGTTACTTTCGGCCTAGGCGTTCTGCAGCTATAGCTTAAGAATAGTGTTCACATTTCCCCTTTTTAGGGGGGACGAAAGCACGGGGGCCAATTTTTCGTAGCTTAGGACATTTCTCGCATCATATGTTTTCATTTCACTTATAGCTTGTTACTTTCGGCCTAGGCGTTCTGCAGATGTAGCTTAAGAATAGTGTTCAAATTTCCCCTTTTTAGGGGGAACGAAAGCACGGGTGTCAATTTTTCATTGCTTAGGACATTTCTCGCATCATATGTTTTCATTTCACTTATAGCTTGTTACATTCGGCCTAGGCGTTCTGCAGCTATACCTTAAGAATAGTGTTAACATTTCCCCTTTTTCGTTGGGATATAAGCACGGGGGTCACTTTTTCACAGCTTAGGACATTTCTCACATCATATATTTTCATTTCACCTATAGCTTGTTAATTTCGGCCTAGGCGTTCTGCAGATGTAGCTTAAGAATAGTGCTCACATTTCCCCTATTTGGTGGAACGAAAGCACGGGGTCAATTTTTCATAGCTTAGGACATTTCTCGCATCATATGTTTTCATTTCACTTATATCTTGTTACTTTCGGTCTAGGCGTTCTGCAGATGTAGCTTAAGAATATTGTTCACATTTCCCCTTTTTAGGGGGGACGAAATCACGGGGTCAATTTTTCATAGCTTAGGACATTTCTCTCATCATATGTTTTCATTTCACTTATAGCTTGTTACTTTCGGCCTAGGCGTTCTGAAGCTATAGCTTAAGAATAGTGTTCACATTTCCCCTTTTTCGGGGGACGAAAGCACGGGGGTCAATTTTTCACAGCTTAGGACATTTCTCACATCATATATTTTCATTTCACTTATAGCTTGTAAATTTCGGCCTAGGCGTTCTGCAGATGTAGCTTAAGAATAGTGTTCACATTTCCCCTTTTTAGGGGGGGACGAAAACTAGGGGGTCAATTTTTCATAGCTTAGGACATTTGTCGCATCATATGTTTTCATTTCACTTATAGCTTGTTACTTTCAGCGTAGGCGTTCCGCAGATGTAGCTTAAGGATAGTGTTCACATTTCCCCTTTTTCGGGGGGACAAAAGCACGGGGGTCACTTTTTCACAGCTTAGGACATTTCTTGCATCATATGTTTTCATTGAACTTATAGTTTGTTACTTTCGGCCTAGGCGTTCTGCAGCTATAGCTTAAGAATAGTGTTCACATTTCCCCTTTTTAGGGGGGACGAAAGCACGGGGGCCAATTTTTCGTAGCTTAGGACATTTCTCGCATCATATGTTTTCATTTCACTTATAGCTTGTTACTTTCGGCCTAGGCGTTCTGCAGATGTAGCTTAAGAATAGTGTTCAAATTTCCCCTTTTTAGGGGGAACGAAAGCACGGGGGTCAATTTTTCATTGCTTAGGACATTTCTCGCATCATATGTTTTCATTTCACTTATAGCTTGTTACATTCGGCCTAGGCGTTCTGCAGCTATACCTTAAGAATAGTGTTAACATTTCCCCTTTTTCGTTGGGATAAAAGCACGGGGGTCACTTTTTCACAGCTTAGGACATTTCTCACATCATATATTTTCATTTCACCTATAGCTTGTTAATTTCGGCCTAGGCGTTCTGCAGATGTAGCTTAAGAATAGTGCTCACATTTCCCCTATTTGGTGGAACGAAAGCACGGGGTCAATTTTTCATAGCTTAGGACATTTCTCGCATCATATGTTTTCATTTCACTTATAGCTTGTTACTTTCGGCTTAGGCGTTCTGCAGATGTAGCTTAAGAATATTGTTCACATTTCCCCTTTTTAGGGGGGACGAAAGCACGGGGGTCAATTTTTCATAGCTTAGGACATTTTTCGCATCATATGTTTTCATTTCACTTATAGCTTGTTACTTTCGGCCTAGGCGTTCTGCAGCTATAGTTTAAGAATAGTGTTCACATTTCCCCTTTTTAGGGGGGACGAAAGCACGGGGGCCAATTTTTCGTAGCTTAGGACATTTCTCGCATCATATGTTTTCATTTCACTTATAGCTTGTTACTTTCGGCCTAGGCGTTCTGCAGATGTAGTTTAAGAATAGTGTTCAAATTTCCCCTTTTTCGGGGGAACGAAAGCACGGGGGTCAATTTTTCATTGCTTAGGTCATTTCTCGCATATATATTTTTTCGCTTATAGCTTGTTACTTTCGGCCTAAGCGTTCTGCAGCTATAGCTTAAGAATAGTGTTCACATTTCCTCTTTTTACGGGGGTCAATTTTTCATAGCTTAGGATAATTCTCGCATCATATGTTTTCATTTCACTTATAGCTTGTTACTTTCGGCCTAAGCGTTCTGCAGATGTAGCTTAAGAATAGTGTTCACATTTCACCTTTTTAGAGGGGACGAAAACTCGGGGGTCAATTTTTCATAGCTTAGGACATTTCTCGCATCATAAGTTTTCATTTCACTTATAGCTTGTTACTTTCGGCCTAGGCGTTCTGCAGCTATAGCTTATGAATGGTGTTTACATTTCCCCTTTTTAGGGGGGACGAAAGCTCAGGGTCAATTTTTCGTAGCTTAGGACATTTCTTGCATCATATGTTTTCATTTCACTTATAGCTGTTACTTTTGGCCTAGGTATTCTGCAGATGTAGCTTAAGAATAGAGTTCACATTTAACCCTTTTTAGAGAAACTATTTTATATATACTATATTTTAATATAAATATTACAATATTTTAACCCTTTTTAGACGAAAGCACGGGGTCATTCTTTCATAGCTTAGGTCATTTCTCGCATCATATGTTTTCATTTCACTTATAGCTTGTTACTCTCGGCCTAGGCGTTCTGCAGATGTAGCTTAAGAATTTTGTTCATATTTCCCCTTTTTAGGGTGACGAAAGCACGGGGGTCAATTTTTCATTGCTTAGGACATTTCTCGCATCATATATTTTCATTTCACTTATAGCTTGTTACTTTCGGCCGAGGCGTTCTGCAGCTATAGCCTAAGAATGGTGTTCACATTTCCTCTTTTTATGGGGGTGAATTTTTCATAGCTTAGGACATTTCTCGCATCATATGTTTTCATTTCACTTATAGCTTGTTACTTTCGGCCTAGGCGTTCTGCAGATGTAGCTTAAGAATAGTGTTCACATTTCACCTTTTTAGAGGGGACGAAAACACGGGGGTCAATTTTTCATAGCTTAGGACATTTCTCGCATCATAAGTTTTCATTTCACTTATAGCTTGTTACTTTCGGCCTAGGCGTTCTGCAGCTATAGCTTATGAATGGTGTTTACATTTCCCCTTTTTAGGGGGGACGAAAGCTCAGGGTCAATTTTTCGTAGCTTAGGACATTTCTCGCATCATATGTTTTCGTTTCACTTATAGCTGTTACTTTTGGCCTAGGTATTCTGCAGATGTAGCTTAAGAATAGAGTTCACATTTAACCCTTTTTAGAGAAACTATTTTATATATACTATATTTTAATATAAATATTACTATATTTTAACCCTTTTTAGACGAAAGCACGGGGGTCATTCTTTCATAGCTTAGGTCATTTCTCGCATCATATGTTTTTATTTCACTTATAGCTTGTTACTCTCGGCCTAGGCGTTCTGCAGATGTAGCTTAAGAATTTTGTTCATATTTCCCCTTTTTAGGGTGACGAAAGCACGGGGGTCAATTTTTCATTGCTTAGGACATTTCTCGCATCATATATTTTCATTTCACTTATAGCTTGTTACTTTCGGCCGAGGCGTTCTGCAGCTATAGCCTAAGAATGGTGTTCACATTTCCTCTTTTTACGGGGGTGAATTTTTCATAGCTTAGGACATTTCTCGCATCATATGTTTTCATTTCACTTATAGCTTGTTACTTTCGGCCTAGGCGTTCTGCAGCTATAGCTTAAGAATAATGTTCACATTTCCGCTTTTTAGGGGGGATGAAAGCATGGGGTCAATTTGTCATAGCTTAGGACATTTCTCGCATCATATGTTTTCATTTCACTTATAGCTTTTTACTTTGGGCCTAGGCTGTCTGCAGCTATAGCTTAAGAATAGTGTTCACATTTCCCCTTTTTAGGGGGATGAAAGCACGGGGGTCAATTTTTCATAGCTTAGGACATTTCTCGCATCATATGTTTTCATTTCACTTATATCTTGTTACTTTCGGCCTAGGCGTTCTGCAGCTATAGCTTAAGAATGGTGTTTACATTTCCCCTTTTTAGGGGGGACGAAAGCACGGGGGTCAGTTTTTCGTATCTTAGGACACTTCTCGCATCGTATGTTTTCATTTCACTTATAGCTTGTTACTTTCGGCCTAGGCGTTCTGCAGCTATAGCTTAAGAATAGTGTTCACATTTCCCCTTTTTAGGGAGGATGAAAGCACGGGGTCAATTTTTCATAGCTTAGGACATTTCTCGCATCATATGTTTTCATTTCACTTATAGCTTGTTACTTTCGGCCTAGGCGTTCTGCAGCTATAGCTTAACAATAGTGTTCACATTTCCCCTTTTTAGGGGAGATAAAAACACGGGGTCAATTTTTCATAGCTCAGTACATTTCTCGCATCATATGTTTTCATTTCACTTATAGCTTGTTACTTTCGGCCTAGGCGTTCTGCAGCTATAGCTTAATAATAGTGTTCACATTTCCCCTTTTTAGGGGGGACGAAATCACGGGGGTCAATTTTTCATAGCTTAGGACATTTCTCGTACCATATATTTTCATTTCACTTATAGCTTGTTACTTTCGGCTTACGAGTTCTGCAGCTATAGCTTATGAATAGTGTTCATATTTTCCCTTTTTAGGGGGGAGAAAGCACGGGGGTCTATTTTTCATAGCTTTGGACATTTCTCGCATCATATGCTTTCATTTCACTTATAGCTTGTTGCTTTCGGGCTAGGAGTTCTGAAGATGTAGCTTACGAATAGTGTTCACATTACCCCTTTTTAGGGGGGACGAAAGCCCGGGGGTCAATTTTTCATAGCTTAGGACATTTCTCGCATCATATGTTTTGATTTCATTTATAGCTTGTTAATTTCGGCCTACGCGTTGTGCAGCTATAACTTAAGAATAGTGCTCACATTTCCCCTTTTTACGGGGGTGAATTTTTCATAGCTTAGGACATTTCTCGCATCATATGTTTTCATTTGATGTGTGTTTCATTTTTTGATAATGTTTTTCATTTTATTGTATTTAAACGATGTTGGCAACATAGTTTGCCTCGAGCTATGTTTTGTATTTTATTGCTCTTTTAAATTTATTTTGATTTTTTAATATCCTATCATTTTCTCATTGGTTTTTCTTTTAGTCTTCAACGCTTATTCATTTTCATATCGAAATCAGGAATTGCAGAGTTGCAGTGATTTGTAAATTTCTTTGAAGTAGAAATTACTATGACATTGAATGTGTTGTAGATTTATAACTGACATTCGGATTTGAAACTTGAGCATCAATTCTATATTATTATTATTACGTATTCTGGAGTGATAGCACGTGAATGCTCTTTGCTGTTTATTGAAATATTGAGAGACAATTGATTGAAATTTTTGCAGTTTATCTGTTTTTTTAATTCCCAGTTTCAAAAGTGTTAATTTGCTTTCAGTATGAAGTTCTATAGATGTTCTGAATCAATTGTAGAAAATAAAGATTTTCTTACTTGCTATATGATAATGAATTCCATTATTATTGTACTGGCATATTAAAAAAGAGTTATAAGAGATTTACTCGAGAAAAGAAAAATATTTGGAGATATTATAAGTGCAGTGCATTATCTAGTTTTGAAACCATGACACCTAATATACATATGACATCTAATGTTGAAATAAATAAAGAGGCTGGAGAATAAGAAAAAAATTTCTAATGTGACCGAATCTTCCCTCCCCTGTATATTAAACAAATGAAAAATTAGAAATGATTTCTAATTCTTTAAAAGATGAACAAGAAGAATTAGAAATTTTTAATAAGGAAATGTTTAATGAAATGTCCCAGATAAAAGACTCTCTTAACTTCAACTCAGATTATTTAAAACAGTTAATGAGCACTATTGACATAAGGAAACAAGAAATTGAACATTTTCGGAAAGAAAATCAATATATAAATCATAATAACAGCAATATTTTACAAGAAATAGAACTTCTTAAGACTCAATTGAATAATATCGAACAATATTCAAGAAACTGGAACCTTGAATTTGTTGGCATTCCAGAAGATAAAGAAGAGGATTTAACAGATATAGTTAAACATATAAGCAAGCGATTAAACATTACAGAAAAAATCGAACTCTCTGCTATTCACACAGTGCCTACAACGATTGGAAATAAAATTAAACCTACTATTGCACAATTTAGATACCGGGACCAAAGAAATAAATTTTTGAAATAACTTCATTTTGTCAACCAGATTCTTAATTTTATTAAGCACAATCATGGAAAGAAATTTACCTGGAACAGAGAGCAGACTGATACCTCTATAGTTATCATAAGAACTGCGATCACCTTTTTTGAAAATAGGGATAACAGTAGCTCTGGTAAAATCCTTAGGAACCATGCCTTTATCATAAAAGATATTCAGAATTTCAGTCATCCAAGTGGTAACCGAAACATTCCCAGCTCTAAGCATTTCAGTAGTAATTTCATCTACAACGGCGGATTTATGAAGTTTAAGTTTCGAGACAACAAAAATAACTTCAGATTGTGTTATAGGGCCAAAATTAAAGCCAATAATGCATCTATCATCATTATAAACAATGGGAGTAGAACTAGCCACATTGTTCAAAACATCACTGAAATGTTCAGCCCACCTAGACATGACACAATCTTCACCTTCTATAACTTTACCTTGTTTATCCTTCAATCCTTGTATACCTGTCCGTTTTCTACCACATAAAACATTAACTATCTGGTACAGCTCTCTGCTGTTGTGCTGTCTAACTGCTTCCTCAGCTTTGTCAGCCAAACAATCAAGCCAAAGATTCTTATCAGCAGATAACTGATCCTTTACACGTTTATTAAGTTCTCTGTAATGCTTTCTATTAGGACTAGTAGGGTATTGATTAAGGACATTCCTGCAGTTCTTTCTTTCCGAAATAAGCTCAAGTGCCTTATCACTCAGATAATTCTGTCTCTTCAGCTCCTTTTTTCCTAAAAGAGTACTGTTAGTGTCCAAAAAAGCCTGTTTAAAATGATCCCATTCTTCCTCAACTTCAGTAGTAAGCATACCATGACTGTCATAATGACTAAGTAACCTATCATGGTAAGCTTTGTCTATAACTGGGTCTTTCAGAGCTTCAGTATCAAAGGTAAATTTTTTAACCTTAGCATAACACATTTTAAGTTTAAGTTGCAAGACACTTTTAACAAAGTAATGGTAAGATCCAATTTCAGCTCCCCTATATACCCTGGTATTCCTAACAGAACTAGCCCATTTACTGTTAATTAATATATAATCAATCATATTCTTATGCAACCCATCAGGTGAAACCCCTTTGTTCTTATGTATATCACGGTGTTCGTAATAATTGTTTGTTATTCTGAATCCATTGAGTTTACTTACATGTAGGAGACGTTGCCCATTGCCATTGCAGCTACCAATACCAAAAGGGCCTATTACTCCTCCCCAAAGGTCAGAGTCAGTACCAACTTTGACATTGAAGTCACCTAGAATAAGAGTAATATCTCCTTTCTTGACAGAATTCAAAATATCCTGAAGTTGTTCGTAAAACCTATCTTTCTCATCCTCATCGGCATCCGTAGTGGGGGTATAACAGCAGATAACATTCAAGTCTTTAATGCCTTAATTATCAAGTTCTTAATAATTCATTTAATAAGTCAAGTCTTTAATGCCTTAAATTCAAGTCTTTAATGTCTTTAATGCCTTTAATGCCTAAAATGAAATTTTGCTGTAAGAAACCTTTCATTAATGCACTCATATCCTAGAAGAGCATCACTAGCATGTCTGCTGAGAAGCACACCCACGCCTTGGTGATGCTTTCCATCCTCCCTCCCTGTAATGAGAAATTTAAAGTTATTTTTAATTATCTCACCTTTACCTGTCCGTCTGGCCTCTTGCAACCCTAGAATATCTAGGTTATAGCGTTCGAATTCCTGCGTGAGGACATCAAGAGAATAATCTCTATGTAATGTCCTCACGTTCCACATTCCTGCAGAGAGAAAATGACTAGTAGGATTTTTAAAGAAACTAGGTGTATTGAGATAGGTAGGGCCAACAATATCAAACAGCCCCCTGATCACAGGCATGGGTCAAAGTCCTGTTCCTCCTCCGCTAAAGGCCGAAGTCACCAATGTTGGTAGAAACATCAGGCACCACCTTTTCAAGTGGACTTTTTCAAGAGCCATATGGCCTGCCTTAGATTCATTACTCCAGTTTAGGCTTGACGATGCCCAACTAGCTAAGTAAGGTTCAGGTACCTGCGATGGCCTCTGATTAGGATTATCCACCAGCTGATATAAGGTATCCCATGCCTCTGTTCACTTTGGGCTGGTAACCCAGAAAAAAACAGAAAACACAGTGGCAGATTCTCTCTCAACAGAGACCCAGCAGTACAGCAAGTCCAGGATCCATAATCAAACTCAAATCCATAAACAAGTCCGGTCTAGTAGGTGTAAATGGTCAGCACCAGGACCCTGTGAAATTGACCACTCCTCAGCAGGTTTGAAAAAAAAGAAAAATTGGCCATAGATGACCAGATCAGTAGGCCATACTGAACTGGCAACCCTCCTCTTCCGTTCCCTTCCAAAAGAGAATATCTCTTTTGAAAGGTACTAACGGCCTGCACCACGAGAAGGCGGGGTCGGACATTAGGTGCTAGACCTGGTAGGTTCTGTGCATCATCACTAGGGATTGGTACACGGCTCTCTTTCCAGTTTATGTCTAGCTACCATTTACAGACCACTGAAATTAGAAATACATCAATCCATAATTAAAAAAATAAGAGTACGTGGTGCAGATCTTTCACAACCATATTTGAATTCAGCACCCCAAAATTAGTTAAAAACATCCTATTTGACGTCCCGTGGCAGATTGGTTAGCGTGCTTGGTTACTGATCTACGGGACCTGTGTTCGAGCCCGGGTAAGGCATGGATGTTCCTGTTGTTTTCTGCTGAGGCCCTGCCATCCTCTCAGATCTTCTACTGTAGCATATAAACTGACAGGCTCCTGTCAGACCTCTGTGGCAAGCAGCTGCTTGAGGGGGTATTTATTTATTTATATATTTATATATAAAAAATTTTCAATTTATTGTCCAGTGTTATTAAACTTTATTCATTTCGTCTTAGGTTTAAAATTTTTTTATGTTATTATCTATATTTTAATACCTGACCTTATATATTCATTTCTAGATTGCAAAAGAAAGAATCCAAATTATTCTTCTGTGGACCTATATCAATTTATGTTAGGTGCAAATAATCACTTTGTTAATCCAAAAATATATTTGAAAATGAGAGTTTAATTTTGGAAGATAAGGTTTCGTCTTCGTCTTTGGAAAATAATACTCTGTATACAAGAGAAAGCTGACGGAAAGCATGAGTTGTATATCAATGTAACTTAGAGCAAAAGATTAACAAAAATACTTCCCTTCTAAATGCTTTACGATATATTGATAACTGATATTAAAATCTTTGCGAATTCACTGAAAGGATTTTAAGACCAGTGTGGCCATTTTCCACAGCAAATCAGAAAAACCATATGTATTAACTATCTGGTATATGAGTTTTAATAAGGAATTGCATTAGAAGAAAATATCTGATTTGTATCAGGAACACATTTGATCTCTGAAAGAATGTAAACAAAGATTTCAGAAAACAGATTGAACTCTTATCCAGAATTTTAAAAATTATATTTTTCACATAAAGAAGAGAAAATATTTAACTTTAACTTGTACCAAAAATTCATAAAAATAGTTCTTGAAGATAATGGATCTCACATACTTAAAAGAGAAAATTTATACTAATGATATGTTTAAGGAAATAATTTTAGGTGAAAGCAATATAAATTTAAAGTAAATTTCAAGACACGTAAGATAAAAAATCTCTCATGATCTGATCATCATAGAAAATATTAGCAAATTAAAATCCATTTATAAAAGATTGGTGTATAAATCACAAATATCCGAAGATTTCACAAAGTCTAGTATTTCAAAAACCTTTTTAGAAGGATTTACTAGATAAAAATTTTAAACTGATTATTTGAAGGAATATACTTCATATTTTCTTAAATATATAGTAAGTGATTCTCATATTAACTCTATATATTGTAAGTCTTCAACCAAAAAAGGACGATTGACGTTTGTTGAAAAAAACAACATGGAAGTTTCAGGAAAAAAAACGGTGCAAAATCGCATCTGTACAAACAGAAGTAAAACCTGCAATCTGTGAAATATGCAAAAAAGGATTTTCAAAATCTTCCAACTTAAAGACACATCATCGTATCCACACGGGAGAGAAACCTTGTATCTGTGAAATATGTGACAAAAGAGTTTCATTGCATGGTAGCTTACATTCCCATCGCTTTATCCACCAGGAAAAGAAACCCTACCCCTGTGAAATATGCAACAAAGGATTTCTGCTGAGTAGTTCTTGAAAATCTCACCGTCTTATCCATGTGAAAGAGAAAACCTATATTTTTGATATTTTCAACCAGGAATTTTCCCATAAAAAGTTGTTAAAGCAACATCAGGTAAAACACAACAAACAAAAACATTACATCTATGAAATGGGTAAGAAACGTTTTTCACATAAAAATCAGTTAACACTGCATCATTTTATCCCCACACAAGAGAAATCTCACACCTCTGCAGTAGGTAACCAAACATTTTACCACGATGACAACTTGAAAGCACATCATCTCACCCAGGAAGAAGAGAAACTCCATATTTCTGAAATTTGCAATGACAAAGTTTCAGAGGAGAACTGTGTAAAACCTGATCCCATTATTAACACAGAAGAGAATCCTTATATGTGTGAAATATGTAGCGAAAGATTTCCGCAAAGTGATCGATTAGCACTGCATCATTTTAACCACACAAGAAAGAAAGCTGAAGTTTATAACAAAATGATATCTGAGAGTAACATCCTAAACGTAAATCATCTTAGCAAGAGCGAAGACAAACTTTCTGTTTCTGAAATATGCAATGAGGGCGTTTCAATTAAAAGCAGCCAAAAAATGCATAATGTTGTGCACACAAAAAGGAAACTTCATATTTGTGAAGTTTGCAACAAAGCATATTCAAGTAGCACTTATTTAAAGTTGCATCGCCGTATCCATACAAAAGAGAAGCCTCACATCTGTGAAATATGTAACAAAGGGTTTACACTGATTAGTAATTTAAAGAGGCACCTGCGTATCCATACAAAAGAGAAGCCTCACATCTGTGAAATATGTAAAAAAGGGTTCGCACAGAGAAATCATTTAAAGACGCACCTCCATATCCATTCAAAAACAAAACCACACATTTGTGAAATATGTAACAAAGGATTTACAAGTAAGAATTATTTAACGATACATCGTTTTATTCACAAGGAAGAGAAACCTTTTCACTGTGAAATATGTAACAAAGGATTTATACATAGTAGCATTTTAAAATCGCACCGTATTATCCACACGGGAGAGAAACCTTATGTCTGTGAAATATGTAACAAAGGGTTCACACAGATTAGTAATTTAAAGACACACATGCGTATCCATACAAAAGAGAAGCCTCAAATCTGTGAAATATGTAACAAAGGGTTCACACAGATTAGTAATTTAAAGACACACATGCGTATCCATACAAAAGAGAAGCCTCACATCTGTGAAATATGTAACAAAGGGTTTACACTGATTAGTTATTTAAAGAGGCACCTGCGTATCCATACAAAAGAGAAGCCTTACATCTGTGAAATATGTCACAAAGGGTTCACACAGATTAGTCATTTAAAGAAGCACCTCCATATCCATTCAAAAACAAAACCACACATTTGTGAAATATGTTACAAAGGATTTACAAGTAAGAGTTATTTAAAGCTACATCGTTTTATTCACAAAGAAGAGAAACCTTACCACTGTGAAATATGTAAAAAAGGATTTTTAAATAGTAGCAGTTTAAAATCGCACCGTATTATCCACACGGGAGAGAAACCTTATGTCTGTGAAATATGTAACAAAGGGTTTACAGTGATTACTCATTTAAGGTTGCATCATCGTATCCATACAAAAGAGAAGCCTCACATCTGTGAAATATGTAACAAAGGGTTCACACAGCGTAGTAATTTAAAGAAGCACCTCCATATCCATACAAAAGAGAAGCATCACATATGTGAAATATGTAACAAAGGGTTCACACGGATTCGTTGTTTAAAGAAGCACCTCCATATCCATTCAAAAACAAAACCACACATCTGTGAAATATGTAACAAAGGATTCACACGGATTATGGTTTAAAGAACCACCTCCATATCCATTCAAAAACAAATCCACACATTTGTGAAATATGTAACAAAGGATTTGCAAGTAAGAGTTATTTAAAGCTACATCGTTTTATTCACAAAGAAGAGAAACCTTACCACTGTGAAATATGTAACAAAGGATTTTTACATAGTAGCAATTTAAAATCGCACCGTATTATCCACACAGGAGAGAAACCTTATGTCTGTGAAATATGTAACAAAGGGTTCACACAGAGGATCAATTTAAATGTACACAGTTTAACTCATAAAACAGAGCAACCACATCCTGTGAATATTTAAGAAATGAATTTGATAGCGTGGGAATTTAAAGCTTCATCTTCTTATCCATATCAAATAGAAACTCACATCCTGAAATGTATATCGAAAAACTTTTCCTTTGTAGAAGCGTAATGTAAGAGACAAAACCTAGAACTTAAAAATGAAAAGTAAAGAAATTCATTTTATATAAATCATAATCCCTCCTATTTTATCCACTCAAAACCGAAACCTCGTGCCACTGAAATATGCAAGAAAGCGTGTACAAGTGTAGTAATTTTAAATTATCCATATAAATAAGAAACTTCACAACTGTGAGATATGTAATACAGGAGTTTCATAGAGCAGCAACCTAAATCTCTATTGGATTTCCCATACAAAAGAGAAACCTGATCTTTCTTAAATTTCTAGCAAATAATTTTTTAGGTATTGGCAATTTAAATCGCATCCTCATACCTGCACCAAGGAGAATAATAAGTCTTTCAAATATGCAAAGTTTTCTCCAAGTAATAATCCAAATGAGGGTACTCATATCTATTGATTATGAAACAAGGATTTTTCCTAATATATCTATTTGATACTGCATCATTTTACACTTACAAAATAGGAATCTAATAGCTAAGAAATATATAACAACGGAATTTCACGTGCCAGGGAACTGCACTTAGAAAAACCTCATATCTCTGAAATATAAAACAAATCACTTTCATTGAGTTGGCACATTAAATTATATTGTGTTATGCTGACAAAAATGATTCCTCATATATATGAAATATATAACAGGATTTTCCAGCAGTAGAAACTTAAATTCGCAAATTATATCACAAAAAATCTAACAGGATTTTCATTCAGAAGAAGCTTATACCTGAAAAGTGCAAACCTGATGTCTATGATTTTGAACAAAAATATTTCATTATCAACGTTAATTAAAAACGTTAATTTAAAACCCTATCATTCTATCCACAGAAATTTGAAACTTAATGTAAACTGATTGGACAAATTATTATATATACCTACATAATTTCCTGTTGCTCCACACCCTCACAAGAACAGACAGACATGTTCGTAAGGACACAATGAGGTGTTGCAAACACAGAGGGGGTATTGCTACCCATAAAACGAAGATCGCCTGCTATACAGCATTCACAGTTGCCGGTGGGGTTGGGGGTGGGGGTGGCTCAGTCGGCAGTGCGTCAGGCTCGTAATCTGTACTTCCCAGGTTCGAGTCCCAGCTGGGTCAGCATTGAGATTTATCTCTGCAAAATTCCCCACCCTGCCCATGGTCAGTAGGGGACACCGATGGGCTTGGAAAGGCCGCCGTCCATCGGATGGGACGTTAAGCCATGGCCTCGTGTGCGGGAGAGCCATACCCTGTGCACGTTAAAGAACACGTTGGATGGCCTTGATGGGAGGCTACCATCTGTCTCCCAACAACTTGTTCCAGTGGGTTCCCTCCCTCAAACTTCTCTGAACCTTCGGGGTCCATGTGACCTGGCCATTTAGCCTATGCTGTGCAAAAAAGTGCCGCTCAGAGGTAAAACAACCCAACCCAACCGGTGGGGTTTGGCAGTCTCGAACAGATCTTTCCAATTCGTCCCACAAATATTCAATGGGGTTGAGGTTAGGCTATCAAGCGGACCATTCGAGTGTGGTAAACTAACTTTGATGATCCTGCAGCCAATTGGTCGCCACTCGGAAAGTATATGTTGTGGAGCTCTCCTGTTGATAGATGGCATCATGGTATGGATAGAGAATCGTTACGAATGGGTGGAGATGGTCGGCGAGGATGTTCACATACCTTTTGCAAGTGACAGAGATTTCGACAGCTGCAAGAAGCCCCAAGGAAGCACAGGTAAACACACCCCAAACTCTTACACCAGCTCCACCTGCCTGTTTGACTCCAACTTGGCAGCTCGGTCCATCACTTTTGGTTTGCGCCCCACACGCACCCTCCCATCGACATTATTCGTCACACCAGATGATGTCTGCAAATTGCAGCCCAATATTTTGATGTCTTGCAGTCAACAAGGAGACACGATGTGGACGTCGAGTGTCATAGCTAATTTTTCTATGGTACAATGAATAGTCTTTGTGCATAAGCTTGTGGATGTGCCCTCGTTAAAATCGTATGGTATCTGCTCCATGGCAGCCATGCGATTGCTATTAATGATGCAGTGCAGTCTGCGTTCACCTCAAGAATCAATTGCACGTTTATATCCACATTTCTCCAGCTGGTTGGAAGTTTCGACACATTTCTCGTAGTCGTGGTACACTTGTGCGACTGTCTGAAGTGGAAATCCCAACAATTCAGCAGTTGCGGTGTTTGAACAACCGGCCTCACTCGCAACTACTATCTGACCGCTATCAAGCGTAGTAACTGGATCGCTATAATCACGGTTAAAGACAGTGACGTAAGAGAGTTACGTCACTACCTTTACCCGTGAGCTCTGCAACTGGTTTCCAATGCACAGAGACCTGCTCTATTTATAGACATTGCCAGTTTCAGAGTCCCACGTGACTGGACAACTTAATGAATACGTGACATTCCCGGTGCACCACAACTCAAGGCTGTATATCACCATAAGGGAGATGTCACAGAAACCACTATGAACTAGAAAGCTCCTGTCATTTAAACTTGCCTTACAATATTCCTGCCTACAGCGAGAGAAGACCTGTATGTGAAGAGAGAAGCACTGCTTGTTAATATTGCCTGCTCGAAGATTTAATCATTGAGGTGCAGTGAGAGTGGGATCTTTTGAATTTTGAGCGATGCCTAGGAATATGCCCATCACTCACTGAATTTTGCCAAGAAACTTGCCAATAAATAAATAAAAAGATCTTAGTCTTTTGAATTTTGAGCCAGAAAAATAAAGTGGAAGTCCTAACTTTTAGGGTCCTCTGCAGCAGAGGCCCAAGGAACTTCCATCAGAGGCCACACCTCGAGGGACTCCAATCCTCTCGGCACGACCCCCAACTTCGTCCTCTCCATAGAGCCGGGCACCATGGCCCGCTCACCGACGCGGCACATTTAAGTCGGGACTGCTTCGGGGTCACCAGGCCAGCCAAAGCGCAACTGAAGACCGACCGGTACCCTCCCACAACCACAACAGCCGACATATCACCGGGTATTGCAACACCACAGCACCCGGACCCCACTTCACAGAGGAACCGAGTTCCTCCACTGCAAAAGCCATGAGTCCAAATCTCATTCATGTGGGACTCTTAGTTTGGCTGGTCCATCGACAAACCCGCGGCCACCGTCTGAATAACAGGGCCGCGAGCCTCCAACTTCGGCCTCTCCATTGTGAACGGGCCGAAGCACCCCAAGTGCATCCGTCCACCTACCTATCATCGGGACCGCCTCAGAGCGCTCACAAACGAGTGTGCTGGAGACACACACAGCTCAGTCTGCAAATCACTCCGAGAGACCCCAGAGCGAGGTTGCCCAAGCCCCGTCCAGAGCCCTTCTACGGCCCCTCAATCTCGGCTGTGACCACCCAGCTTCTCAGGGGGGCAGGTGAACAAGCCAGCAGGACCCCAGTCAGAGAAAAGTCCGCCAGCCCTCAGCAGGCCCCCTCCACCGGGGGCCACAGGACTTCAACACCAGAGCACCAGCGATCCGAGCCCAACTTCTCGGAGGCACCGTAAGCCCCCCCCCCTCGTCAAGGAGGTCCCACTCCGGGGGGGTGGTGACTGGACAAGATACTTCTGTTTTGCACATTGTTATTGATGTGTATGTAATAATTTGCCCATTCAGTGAATGCATCAAAGGATTTTCTCATGGTGCCAGATTAGAATCTCATTTTCTTCTTCAAATAAAAGAGGATATTAATATTTTTAAAATATGTAACAATAAATTTTCACATAAAAGCAGAAAATGTTGCATCACCTTGTTCACGTGAAAAATAACTTCGCAAATTCAAATATTAAAGAAACTGTATCAATGAATTTTTAAGCCTTGTTCAACACTAAATGATTTCAATGATATAACGATTGGCTGTGAACAGAAAGGATAGGAAGCCAGGATAATGTTAATTTCTTCGTAAGAGTTCTTCTTTTGAATTTTAGTTGTCTATCAAAGCATCGTAATATCGTGCTTTATTCTGCAATTATTCAACAGAAATGTCAATGTCTGCCATTATGTTAGAACTGACTGCTACTACGAACAACCTTAAAATGGCATAAATCATTTTGTGAAAGGAGTAGTAGCTAAAAATTGGCTTAAATTTTGCTGCTCCAATGCTTAAAAATAGCAAGCAGCATATCTAGGTTACGCTGCTTGCTATTTGTAAGTGAAAGTAAGTGGAAGAAAATATTATGTAGCAGGGTTTTTTTACTTCTTTGAGTAAAAAGTTTATTTTTTCTCATAGTTTTTGTTCAATGCTAAGTAAAAATATCATTACACTTAATATTTTATAACATATTAAGAAATTCTTCATTAATTTTGATTTTAACAGTTGGCTTTGTGAATCTGAAAAAGGTTAACGAATTGTCACTAAACCCGTCATTCTAAGTCCAGAGCATCCGTAGTTGAGACTTTTTTTTTCAACATTAGTTCTCAGATACGTTTTTTGGGAAAGTCTATTTACGTATCTGTAAGTGTCTCTCTAGAGATCATAAATTCTTCGATCTGGCATGGTCTGTGCGCCGATGAGAAGAGGCGAGAAACAAAAGAAGTAAAAATCTTCGGAGGCATCGTAAGGGTCAATCAATTAATCCACTTCATTAATATTCACCATTATCCTAGGTGAAACCACTGGTTCGCAGGTTTTTATGCCCGGGCTTAGGTGTGCCTCAGATGTGCTGTGGTAAAGGTTGTGTACAAAGATTAAATAAACTAATGCACCAGAATAGATTACGGTTGGGTTGCGTTGTTTTACCTCTGAGCGGCAGTTTTTTGCAAACCATGGGCTAAATGGCCAGGTCACATGGCCCCCGAAGGCTCAGAGAAGGTTGGGGGAGGGGACCCACTAGAACAGCTGTTGGGAGACAGATGGTAGACTCCCGTCAAGGCCATCCAGCGTGTTCTTTAACGTGCACAGGGTATGGCTCTCCCGCACACGGTGCCACGGCTTAACGTGCCATCCGACGGATGGCGGTCTTTCCAAGCCCATCGGTGTCCCCTACTGAACGTGGGCAGGGCGGGGAATTTTGCGGAGATAAATCTCAACGCTGACCCAGCTCGACTCGAACCTGGGAACTACAGATTACGAGCTTGGCACGCTACCGACTGAGCCACCACTGCCCCAGTAGATTACGGAGGACATAGTTTATTTACATTCACACATATGTGTACATATGGGAATATGCTCAATTCCGTGGGCCTTAGCTGCGCTCAAGATCACAATGAAATGACTTTACTGGTGGTCTTGGTAGACTTCCTCCTCTCAGCTGTCTTTAATCCGAATGCACTTTGCTATTGCAAGCATTCATATGATGAGGTGGAAATCTGTACACAAATCTCCTTATCAACCTCAAAACTCGGGCGAGAGGATATTTAATCCTTGCCTAAACCACCTGATTCACACAGAACCGAATCCTGGTCCTTTAGAGATAGAGCTAAGACCCTTTGACGTGCTTAACAAATGTTTTTTCCTGTTTGTCAGCAACTCTCGGTCTGAAGTTTATTGTTTGCTCGCTCCTATCCATCAAACGCACTAGGGTCTTGGGGTGGGGGTGGCTCAGTCGGTAGCGCGCCAGGCTCGTAATCTGTAGTTCCCAGGTTCGAGTCCCAGCTGGGTCAGCGTTGAGATTTATCTCCGCAAAATTCCCCTTCCTGCCCATGGTCAGTAGGGGACACCGATGGGCTTGGTAAGGCCGCCATCCGTCGGATGGGATGTTAAGCCGTGGCCCCGTGTGTGGGATAGCCATACCCTGTGCACGTTAAAGAACACGCTGGATGGCCTTGACGGGAGGCTACCATCTGTCTCCCAACAGCTGTTCCAGTGGTTCCCCTCCCCCAACCTTCTCTTAGCCTTCGGGGTCCTTGTGACCTAGCCATTTAGCCCATGGTGTT
Organism: Ryuthela nishihirai; assembly: GCA_038380435.1. NCBI lineage: Eukaryota > Metazoa > Arthropoda > Arachnida > Araneae > Heptathelidae > Ryuthela > Ryuthela nishihirai. The sequence goes on from JAWZYU010000043.1 coordinate 229,126, forward strand.
ACAAAAAGTGCTGCTCAGAGGTAAAACGACCCAACAACAAGCACTAAGGTCTCCAGCTGGTGATGTCAGAACTTTAAAAGCGTTTTCACTTACGCTCCATTACAGGACATGTGGATCACAGTCTACCTCGGCCTGAATGCAAACTAATGACTTACATTCCCATTTCGGACACTTCAGAAAATGTAGTTAACATAGATATATATACAAAAACCATAAAATACAACAAAGTAAATTAGAGGGACATGACACGTGGGTCCTGATCATTTGCTGGTGGCAAAGAAGAAAAAGTTTACTTACTCAGATTCACGAGGTCAAAAATATATATCAAAGAACATTTGACACCATTAAAATAAAGAACTACTCTACGAAACGAAACAATATAAGCAAAAGCAACACTGTAAATTTTTATGGACAAAAGATGGGAAATTTTTCATCACGAAAGATTAAAACACGAGAATAATTAGAATCAAGAGTGCTGAATTAAAAGTGGCTAGAAATGCATTCAATAATACGAATAATAACTTAATGTGGACAAGTGACGATTTAGAGAGTAGTGTAGCTAATTACATTTCATTCAAATTGTGTAGCGATAATGAGTTCATAAAATATATAAAGAGTGATAATACTGTGAATTATATTATTTTTCATATTAATGTTAGAAGTATTCTTCCGCGTTTTGATGAAATCTTACTATTAGCAATGTCTAATTACGAAATTGATGTTTTGATACTTAGTGAGATTTGGGTATCGGAAAACGAAGTTGATATATTTAAAATTGATGGTTATGATATTTTTATAATTGTAGGGAAGGAAAAAGCTCTCCTGCGGTATTATTTTATTTTAAAACTAATGTCTTTAACTTCGTTAAAATGCCTTTCAAAATGAATACTGCAGAATGTGTATGCTAAAAATTTGGATATGAATATTTGGGCGATATATCGATCACATATTCACAACATTTCAAATTTTGTGCAGAAGATGGAAGATATGTTAAAAACGACGGATTATAAAAATAGTGTAATAATTGGGGTAATAAATATTGATATATTACAAGATACGAATGATACTCTGTCATATTTAAATTTACTGTGTGAATATGGTTATCATTCTTTAATAGCAAATCATACTAGGATAATTAAAGATTCAAGATCTTGCATTGATCATATTTGTATAAGGACACAGAAATATCTTGGTCAGTATAGTTCAGCGATCTATGTTAAGGATGTAACTGATCACTCTCCAATAATACTAAAACTGGGCAAGGTTAACAAGTTAGTGAATAAATATGTGCTACTCATTATTTCTTAAGGAAAAAAAAAGCGATTATATTGCCTTAGAAACATGTATGAAAATAAAATTTACATCTAAATACTAATTTTAACAACTCTGCAGAATGAAATAGTGCAAATTGTGATTTTGTTAATCAGATACAAGTAGCAATGGAAAGCAGTACAGTAAAGGAAACAGCAAAATATGGTAATAAAGGTAAAAGGTATAAAAATAAAAATTCTTGCATAGTGAACGAATTGATTGACCTTTTTAAGTTAAGAGATTATTGGGATCAATATAAAAATATTAGAAATTTTACAGTAAAAAAATAAAATAAATAAATAAATACCCCCTCAAGCAGCTGCTTGCCACAGAGGTCTGACAGGAGCCTGTCAGTTTATATGCCACAGTAGAAGGTCTGAGAGGATGGCAGGCCCTCAGCAGAAAAAACGATACAAACAGCCATGCCTTACCCGGGGCTCGAACCCAGGTCCCTTAGATCAGTAACCAAGCGCACTAACCACTCGGCCATGGGACAGCTACCAATAAATACCCCCTCAAGCAGCTGCTTGCCACAGAGGTCTGACAGGAGCCTGTCAGTTTATATGCCACAGTAGAAGGTCTGAGAGGATGGCAGGCCCTCAGCAGAAAAAACGATACAAACAGCCATGCCTTACCCGGGGCTCGAACCCAGGTCCCTTAGATCAGTAACCAAGCGCACTAACCACTCGGCCATGGGACAGCTACCAATAAATACTCCCTCAAGCAGCTACTTGCCACAGAGGTCTGACAGGAGCCTGTCAATTTAATACGCCATAGTAGAAGGTCTGTGAGGATGGCGGGACCTCAGCAGAAAAACAGCACACACATCCATGCCTTACCCAGGGTTCGAACCCAGGTCCCGTAGATCAGTAGCCAAGCGTGCTAACCACTCGGCCACGAGAATAGCTAAACATAATTATTATCAAAGAGAATTTGATAATGTGACCGAATCGCAATCTGATACATGTGTAGAAATGAATGACAATATTTGAATAAAATATTATATATACCTTATACTTCAAAGAAAAAGGACACATGTTGAAATCTGCAAAATGGAGAATGTAAATTATTAAACCCACAGGCTAAAAAGGGAATTTCATATAGACATTTTGTGTTTTATGGACCGAGAATCTATAATTCATTGCCCATAAATATGAGAATCGAAAAAAATATATATATAAAAAATAGTTTACAATAGCTAAAGACTTACCTTATGGAAATAGAAGATATAGGATTACTACTAAAAATGATTAAATGATAAGCAAAAGCAGTGGGAGTGGATATTAAAAATATGTTAAAAAATATTATTAATCAGAAACATTTTTTGTTTCTTTGTACGCGTTTTTTTTTTAATTTTTCTTAGTGTTTAAAGTTTTTGTTTTCATATAAAAGTGAAATATAGATGAATGAATTGCTGCAGGACGGAAAGAACGATGTCTCATTATGGGTATGCCAATATGGGTAAATGTCTGAGAATGTGTATACACTGTATTTGTGTTGTGGATTACTGTTAGAGTTCTTGTACGTTTTTGTATGTTCAAAGTTCAATAAATTCAAATTCATTCAGTTCATTCATTTATGCAGCTCGAAGCCAAAAATCGGAGTTTCAGGAGTGAACGTAGTTATTTGCTGCAGTTATGTTCTCTCTTAGCTTTTTCAGTTCGAAAATGTTGGAAAATTAGTCCATTTATATTATATGATTCATCCTTAGGTAGAGCATTTAATATACCACACGATGGGAGATTTTAAACTTCATCACTTATTATAATAAAATGTGCTATCATTTGACCAAGATCAGGAATGAGCTACATCTGCTCATTGCACAAAATTCTGACAAGGTCCTATTTGTCTTCCCTAATTTTCTGCTCTGAGGCTTTTTGGGACACAGTTCATAATCCTATTCGCTAATCTATATGGTACATCTTACTGGGGAGGACCCTATTACTTTTGATAGGGCAATATGAAGAAACCAACGGAGGAGGTTGCCGACTGCTTTGCCTAAGCAAATAATTTGTTAGGAAACTGAACTACCTAATGCCCGAGATACTGCATGAGCATCTAGAATCAAAAATATCAAGTTTCCTATTATCTTGCTTACAAAGAATCCAAATTTCACTACCATAACTGACCCTTGAAAGAACCAAACTATTATATAGTCTAATTTTAGTCTTTAGGTGTATACACCTATTTCTCCACACTGTCCATGAATTCTTAAAAGTCCTGGCAACAATCCTTATTTCTCTGTTAATATCCTGCCGCATATCACCAGTATTATGTTGCATAGCTCCCAAGGTAATTAAACTAAGACACCCGTTCAACAGTGGAACTATTAAGAATAACTTAATCACAGCCTGCCTGAACAATTTTCATCAATTTAGTTTTTTTTTCTGTCTTTCACCAAATCTACTCTACTACAAACCTACTCATCAACAGCTCGAATGAAAGAGTTCATCAATATCATTTGTTCCTAGATTGTTCAATTTTCTAGTTAGTTAATAAGTTAAATCTGCGTTTATTAGAAAGGTTTCGGTCTTTTAAACCCCCTATGGTAGCTAGGTAGTCACTGGAAGGAGAGCTATGCACCAATCCCCTGTGATGATGCATAGAACCGGCCAGGCCTAGCCCCTAATGTCCGACCCCGCCTTCTCGTGGTGCAGACCGTTAGTACCTTTCAAAAGAGATACTCTCTTATGGAAGTGAACGGAAGGGGAGGGCTGCCAGATTAGTGTGGCCTACTGATCTGGACAATTAGGGCTACTTTATTTTTTTTTCTACCCTGCTGAGGAGTGGTCAACCACACAGGGTCCTGGTGCTCACCATATAAACCCACTGGACTGGACAGATATATGGCTCTGAGCTTGATTATGGATCCTGATTTTGCTGCACTGGTGGGCTTCTGTGGAGGGAAAATCTTCCGCTGTGTTTTCTGTTTGATTGTGGGTTGACAGCCCCAAGTGAATAGATTCACAGGATATGTTTATCAGCTGGTGGATAATCCTGAGCAGAAGTCATCGCAGGCACCTGAACTCTTTTGCTTCTATTGGCATTGTCAAATTCTACATTGGAGGAAGTCTTCCAGTGTAGATGGCTTCAGCCTTTAGTAGTGGGGGAACGGATCGTTGCCCCATGTCTGCGATTAGGGGGCTGTTTGATATTGTCGGCATTCCCTCTCTCAATAAACATAGTTTCTTTAAACATCCCACTAACCATTTTCTCTCCATAGGTAGTTAGAATGTGAGGACTCTGCACAGAGCTTTTTCTCTTGATGTCCTCACACAAGAATTCCACCATTATAATTTAGATATTCTCGGCTTGCAAGAGACCAGATGGACAGATAAAGGTCAGATTCTTAAAAATAATCTTAAATTTCTCTTTTCAGGGAGGGACGAAAATAAGCATCACCAAGGCGTGGGTCTGCTTCTCAGCAGACACGCTAGTGATGCTCTTCTAAGATATGAGTGCATTAATCAAAGGTTTCTTACAGCAAAATTTCAGACAAGCGTTAAAGACTTGAATGTTATCTGCTGTTATGCCCCCACTGAGGATGCCGATGAGGATGAGAAGGATAGGTTTTATGAACAACTTCAGGATATTTTGAATTCTGTCAAGAAAGGAGATATTACCCTTGTTCTTGGTGACTTCAATGCCAAAGTTGGTACTGACTCTGACCTTTGGGCAGAAGTAATAAGTCCTTTTGGTATTGGTAGCTGCAATGGCAATGGGAACGTCTACTACAGGTAAGTAAACTCAATGGATTCAGAATAACTAACACTTATTACAAACACCGCGACATACATAAGTACACATGGGTTTCACCCGATGGGCTGCATAAGAATATGATTGATTACATATTAATTAACAGCAAATGGGCTAGTTCTGTTAGGAATACCAGGGCATATAGGGGAGCTGAAATTGGATCTGACCATTACCTTGTTAAAAGTGTGTTACAACTTAAACTTAAAAAGTGTTGTGCTAGGGTTAAAAAATATAGTTTTAATACTGAAGCTCTGAAAGATCCAGTTATAGCCAAAGCTTACCATGATAGGTTACTAAGTCATAATGACAGTCATGGTTTGCATACTACGGAAGTTGAGAAAGAATGGGACCATTTTAAACAGGCTGTTTTGGAAACTAACAGTACTCTTTTAGGAAAAAAGGAGCAGAGGAGACAGAATTATTTGAGTGATAAGGCACTTTAGCTTATTTCGGAAAGTAAGAACTGCAGGAATGTCCTTAATCAATACCCTACTAGTCCTAATAGAAAGCATTACAGAGAACTTAATAAACGTGTAAAAGATCAGTTAGCTGCTGATAAGAATCTTTGGCTTGATGGTTTGGCTGACAAAGCCGAGGAAGCAGTTAGACAGCACAACAGCAGAGAGCTGTACCAGCAGCAGAGAGCTGTAATGTTTTGTGTGGTAGAAAACGGACAGGTATACAGGGATTGAAGGATAAACAAGGTAAGGTTATAGAAGGTGAGGATTCTGTCATGGCTAGGTGGGCTGAACATTTCAGTGATGTTCTAAACAATGTGGTTAGTTCTACTCCCATTGTTTGTAATGATGATAGATGCATTGGTGGCTTTAATGTTGGCCCAATAACACAATCTGAAGTTATTTTGGCTATTTCTAAACTTACACTTCATAAATCCCCAGGGGTAGATGAAATTACTACAGAAATGCTTAGAGCTGGGAATGTTTCGGTTACCACTTGGATGACTGAAATTCTGAATATCTTTTATGATAAAGGCATGGTTCCTAAGGATTTTACCAGAGCTATTGTTATCCCTATTTTCAAAAAAGGTGATCGCAGTTCTTGTGATAACTACAGGGGTATCAGCCTACTCTCTGTTCCAGGTAGAGTTCTTTCCATGATTGTGCTTAATAGAATTAAGAATCTGGTTGACAGTCAATTGCGTGATGAGCAATGTGGATTCAGAAGTGGTAGGGGATGTGTGGATCAGATATTTTCACTTAGGCAGATTCTTGACAAATGTTTAGAGTTTCAGAAACCTTTTGTTGCTAGCTTTGTTGATTTAAAAAAGGCTTTCGACTCTGTTGATCGTCATAATTTGTAATTGATGGTGAGATCATATGGTATTCCTGACAAGTTACTTAACATAATGAAAGCTCTCTATAATAACACTGAGTCGTGTGTGAGAGTTGGTAAGGCTTGTAGCAATTGGTCTAGCATTACTTCTGGTGTTCGACAAAGGTGCATTTTGTCTCGTTTTCTCTTTAGCTTGGTTATTGATTATGTTATGCGAAATTCACTTCAAGGGAAAGATTTTGGCCTTAAATGGTCTGGAGATAGGAAAATTTCTGATTTAGATTATGCTGATGATTTAGCCCTTTTGGCAAATAATGTTGATGAGATGAACTCTTTCATTCGAGCAGTTGATGAGACTGGTAGTAGAGTAGGTTTGGTTATAAACAGAGAGAAAACTAAAGTGATGAAAATTGGTCAGACAGGTTGTGATTCAGTTAATCTGAATGGTTGCAGTCTTGAGCTGGTGTCACAGTTTAATTATCTTGGGAGTTATGTAACAGATAATGGTGATGTGCGGCATGAGATTAACAGACGGATGTGGATTGCTGTTGGGACTCTTAAGAATCTTTGGAGAGTGTGGAGAAATAGGCGTATACACCTAAAGACTAAAATTAGACTGTATAATAGTTTGGTTCTTTCTAGGGTTAGTTATGGTAGTGAAACTTCGACACTTTGTAAACGAGATAACAGGAAACTAAATGCTTTTGATTTCATATGCTTACGCAGTATCTTGGGCATTAGGTGGTTCAACTTTGTAACTATTGATGAGGTTAGGCAAAGGAGTTTGCAACCTCCTTTAAGCAGCATATTGTGCAGAGAGAGACTCCGTTGGTTTCGCCATGTTGCCCGTATGAATAATTATAGATTTGCGAATAATAATTGACATAATTTGAGTTATTATTTTTTTTTTATTTTTTTGAGATTTTCGGAGCTTTGCGTACCGGGAGCACATTACAGTGTAATAAGCAACCATTGGCAAAGTCTATGGGATTAAAAAATACACACGGACTGTATTCCCTATGTCTTTCTCTAAACCGCCATTCTGCTGCTCGAAAAAATATCAGGTGAATCAAGTTTAATAATATTCATAAAGTGTTTGTGGTTTTTTTTATAAATTTTTTCAGGTAAGTAACTTTGTAGTGAATAATTAATTTACTGTAGAGGTAATCTAATTTTCCACTTTTTAGCATGAGAGTTATGAAATTTCAACCGAGAGCTACTATACAGCACATTAATCTGATTATGGGATATAAATTTTATAGTTAAACGCTATTTGTCGCTGTCGACCACAAACGACCCCTTTCATTTCGACTCGGATTTCGTAAAACTCGCTCAGTAGAACTAATGATTGTCCGAGGAAAAATAATTCTTTGCTTAATTTTTGATTTCTTCATTTTGCTATTCGTCGTTACAGTATGCGTAGAAATATTTCTATATCGTAAATGATCAAACGGCAGTATTTTTATGTACAGGCTTTCAGATCTATTTGCCCATTATCGTGGACGAAGTTCGAAACCAACGTCTGATATTCGCATCAGATATATCGAGCAGATAGGGTGACGTAACGAGCCCAAGAAATGTCAACTTGGCGATAAATATATAATTTACCCACTACACGGAAACGCATTGTTCAGAGCTAAGAAGAAGGTAATGTACAGTACAGCGAAATGTGTAATAGAGGCCTTAGATTAAACCACATTGTCCTTTGGGAACACAGTAAATAGCGTTCTTTACCCCTAAGGACAAAGTTGCCTATGACATACGTAAGAGATTCACACCTAGCCTCGATCTAGGAATTTCTCGTTGGACACCACAGGGAAACGCGTACCGTGAAAGCCACCTAGTTACCGCCTGTCTGGATAGCATTCAACAAAAAGAGCGAAAATAAATATGCATAAACAAGCAATTCCTTTCATTGGTTCAAGATAAGTTAAAGTTAATTTAATTTATTTTAATAACATTCAAAATAATTTACTTATTAAGATTTTATTTAAATATTTCATAATATTATAAAAATGTTTACCAAAATTAAAAAAAGAAATAACTACCAGTTAATATTTTAGGATTAGAAGTGTTTTGATTTATACACTTTGGCTTTGAAATATCTTATAGAAATTATGGTGGCAACACTTGGACATACCAGAGATGACGCCATTCTAATTTACCTGCTGAAAAAATAATTCCAGTTTCTCACTGGCATACCACTGAAGATTATTGTTAACCATTCCAACTTCCGGAACCATTTAAATACTGAAACAATATTTTTGAAAACCGATACTTCAAAAATATTTGATTATGATATTTAATTTATCATCAGTGACATTTTTCCATTAAATGCATATTTTAGAGCTTCCAAGTAAGGTTTCTCACTGGCATAACAAGGAAATTCTGTAGCCGTTCGGTAGGGTACCTGAAAAGCATAGGAAATGAATAATGTCCGTATGACGAGCCAAAATAAAGTGGTCGACACCGACAAATAGCGGTTAACTATCAATTTTATATCGCATAATCAGAATAATGTGCTGCATACTCTATGTTGGTTCGAAACCGACCGAAATTTTATAGCTCTTAGGCAAAAAAGTGTAGAATTAGATTACCTCTACTCTAAACTAATTATTCACTACAAAGTTACTTATCTGAAGGAAGATATAAATGAACCGCAAACACATCACGAATATTATTTAACTTTATTTAGCTGATACGTTTCGAGCAGCAGAGTTGTGGGTTACAGAAGGACAGGCCGACGGTATTTATCAACCGCACTGGCCTTGCCTATGGCTGCTTATTATACTCAAATCTGTTCGCGATAGGCAAAGCTCTGATAACCACAAACCCTCAAAAAAGGATGACTTCTTCGCCATATTTTAATAGCTAACGCGGCAAATGGAACAGCGAGAAAAGCGTCGGACGATTTCAATAATAGGCGAATGACATCCGACAGTGACGATTCAGAATGCATTGTTTGCAGAATCGAATCGCAAGGAAATGACATTTACACTGTTTCGTATTCCCAACAGAGGGGTTTGTTTACTCTTCCGCACTTACGTTTTTCGATACCTTTTATACCAAATTTACTAAAAATTAAGGAGCAAAAATAAGACTCGTTTCTTTTAATCTAGTTCCTCTTTCAAAAGTTTTTCGGATTCACCGTGAGTATCTTAAATATCTCTTTTCGGGGACGAAAGACAAAGCAGACACGCTAGTGATGCTCTTCTAGGATAAGAGTGCATTAATGAAAGGTTGTATACAGCAAAATTACAGACAAGCATTAAGGACTTGAATCTTATCTACTGTTATGCCCCCACTGAGAATGCCGATGAGGATGAGAAAAAAGGTTTTACAGACTTCAAGATATTTTGAATTCTGTGAAGAAATGGGATATTACCCATGTTCTAGGTGACGCAATGCCAATGTTAAACTCGATGGCTTCAGAATAACTAACACTTATTACAAACACCGCGACATACATAAGTACACGTGGGTTTCACCTGACGGGCTGCATAAGAATGTTATAGACTATATATTAATTAACAGCAAATGGACTACTTCTATTAGAAAGACCAGGTCATACTGGAAAGCTGAAATTGGATCTGACCATTATCTTGTTAAAAGTGTTTTGCGATTTAAACTTAAGAAGTGTTGTGCTAAGGTTAAAAAATTTACCTTTAATTATGAAGCTCTGAAAGACCTAATTATAGTACATCTTATCATGATAGGTTACTTACTCATTATGACAGTCGTGGTTTGCTTGCTACTGAAATTCAGGAAAAATGTGACCACTTAAAATAGGCTTCTTTGGAAACTAACAGTAATTATTATTATTATCATCATAATTATCTGACTGACAAGGCACTTGAGTTTATTTTAGAAAGAAAGAACTACAGGAATGTCCTGAATCAATACTAATCCTAATAGAAAACATTATAGAGAACTTAATAAACGTGTAAAGGATCAGTGAGCTGCTGATAAGAATCTTTGGCTGACAAAGCCGAAGAATCAGTTGGACAGCACAACAGCAGAGAGCTGTACCAGGCAATTCTGCGTCACAAATAACTTGTAAAGTAATTACAAAGGCCTAAAGGTAAAATTTTACACTGTACCGACGAAACTATTCTCCTACCGAAATTTCAAATGTGTCATCAATAATTATTATTTACCACAGTGACAAGAAATTCAGCTACAGATTGTATGAATTCCTCAGAATAAAAACTATAACGTGTGACTATAAATTAAAAGGTAAATTTCTAGAAGAATACAGCGGTTAAATAAGGATTACAAATGATATCGCGAAAACACGCACGTGACGTCAGCAGTGATCTTTCCGGGTGTTGCCACCCTAATTTCTATAATACACAATCTTTGAAATCCAAATTGTAGAAATCAAAACACTTGTAATCCAAAGAGTGAAAAATCAAAAATAGATAGTTATCCTTATTCCAAATTGAACTAATTGATAAAATATATTATTAAAGTTTCCTAAGAGCGCATATTCTGCTTATATTAAAAAATTCTATATGATGTCCACGGCGCAATAGCGATCTGTGCGTGTCAGTGTGCTGGTCAAGAGTGCGGTTTCTTTCTTAGACGTGTAATACGCGTTTCCATGTTGTATCCATTTGGCGTAAGAAGACGGGAAGGCGCCCGTACTATTTCTTAGCATAGGTCCCTAGAGTAGCCGCGGAGAACGACGGTAGTCATGTTCCTACTCAGAAAGCTGCACGTCAGTTGCAATATATCCGAAAATTTACTGTTAATATTGCTCAATAAAAACGCAATTCTTTCGTGTACCAAAAGATTCTTATTCACGACGTAAAAGTGATTGAACTCGTTTCATTTAATTAGCATACATACTATTTCTACAATTATTGCGAAATACAATCTATTTTTCTATGGAAGACCAATAATTTTTTTGTAGTTATCAAAAACAATTTTTTAGGTTTTGAGTTCACTTTTCTTTTTAAACACAGTTATTTAACCCAACTTAAGATTAGTGAACTAATTACATATGAAATAAGCTACGCAGCACCTTTTTCATAAAATAGAAATTTATTGTAGAATTATATCCAATGCATTAAAGGTAACAAGGACAAAAAAAATTATAAACTTATTTATATGTCGTGCTACTGAAGGAAAATCTATGGTTTCATTTTTGTAAATACCTATGAAACGAAGGGGAAAATGTTAAACCCCGCCTACATTTTTCGGATCGATTTAGTTTTCAGGTCCTGTTTCAGCGCAACTTTCAAAGAGAATTTCCCCAGGAGAAAGTTCAAAATAGAATTTCTTGCAATATGTATGAAATGACATCATATATATAAACTTAATTATGTGACAAAAAATTTAATTTTCTAACATATCAAGGAAAAAACTTCATACATAAAATAGAATGCTAAATCACCCCCCAACCGCATAATATTTCAAAGTTGTATCATTCTTTAAGCAAAATTTTCTAATGTTGAAAGTGGATATTTAAATAATTTTCATTATGATCTTTAATTTATCGTCACGTGTGTACATTAAATGCATATTTTTGGGAAGTTATAGAACTTCCAACTTACGTTACAGCTTAAAATTGGCATAACATGGAAGTTTATTGTTATATATTCCAGCTTCCTCAACTATTTAATTAGTAAAACAATATTTTGAGAAAACAATTTTTAAATAGTTTTTACTACGATCTTTAATTTACCATCAGTCAGACTTTCCATTAAATACATGTACAAATTATAGCTTCCAACCTTGGTTCTCACTGGCATAACATGGAAGATTTTTAAATATTCCAGCTTTCGCATCTATTTAAATACTAACATGATTTTTAAATACATTTCATTAGGATCCTTAAGTTACCTTCAGTCAGATTTTTCCATTAAATGCATATTTTAGGAGTTATAGACCCTCCAAATTAGTTTCTCATGCATTTTATGGAAGATTGTTAAGATGTTCAAGCTTCGTCAACATTTTTAATATCAATATAATATTGTTGAAAAACGATATTCCTATACATTTCATTATGATCTTTAATTTAACCATAGTCACATTTTTTCAGTAAATGCATTTTTCAATTTAGTCCGACCCAAACCTAACGGCCAGCCAGCCTGTTACAAAAAACAGAAATTTAATCGCTTCCCACTGTTTCTAAGCGCAATCTCCTGCATCGACAGTTATCGAAATATTTACAGCCTTACAACCTCCCTTTCTCTCAGTATGCACTTACTGGACTCTCCCATCTGCCTGCTAACAGTTCTACAGATCCCCTAATCGACAAATGGTCCGAACTATCGGGGTCGTCGTGATTTATCAGTTTAGTCCGCGGAATTGTAAGAAATGGCCTCTCGGTCATTGAAACAAACAAAGAAATGAAAAACAAACTTGCTCTGTGAAAGAAATTAAGTCTACTCTCTTCGGACGGGTCGCAGAAGTAGGGTGATGAAATATAAATAATTATATTGTATTTATTACTTTTATGTGTTACGTTTAATTGTACGCTATTATGTCGAAAAAATGTTAATATGAATTCTATATTAACCACCGTAAAAAGTTTAAATTTAAACATTTTAAAATGAATCAGTAATTATTAAGAAAAATTTTTAAATATACCGAGTGCGTAACGCGCTTCGCTAGTGATCCAATGGAACTGGGTTCGAGTCCCTGGTAAGGCATGGATGTGCATGTTGTTTTTTTGCTGAGGTCCTGCCATCCTCTCAGAACATCTACTATAGCATATAAACTGACAGGCTCCTGTCAGACCTCTGTGGCAAACAGGTGCTTGAGGGGGTATTTATTTTTTATTACTTATTTATATCAATCTATGAAATACTATCGTGAAGGAAATCCTTTAGCACTATTCCACGCCATTTAATAACTGATTCCTTGCTTTAAGAATTGTTCCGTTATTGATTATTGATTCCTTGCTTTAAGATTGTTCCGTTATGATATATATTATTTATAAGGCAGGTAAGAAAGAACTGGACTGTCAACGGCCATACCAAGCTGAAAGCATCGGTTCTCGTCTGATCCCCGAAGTTAAGCACCTTTGGGCGCGGTCAGTACTTGGGAGGGTGACCACCTGGGAACACCACGTGCAGTTGACAATTTTTTTCCCTAAGCGCTGTACTCCTAGAATATTAGCCAAAGTCATTCTACGTCGGTCGCCGGGTTCCATTTCCATTTTTAATAAATAAATAAAGGAGAATTTCCTTTGGTTACAAAACCTGCAACGGTTCTAGGTATCCGGAACAAAAACTATATATGTAAGGAACGAATTTTAGACCATCGTCAGAGTATACTGGTAACACTCGACACGTTCGAAATGCCAATTCCAGCTTTTGCACCACTCAAGGGTTCGGTTGTTTTACCTGTGAGCGGCATTATTTTTCACACCATGGACTAAATGGCCAGGTCTCAAGGACCTCGAAGGTTGGGGGAGGGGACCCACTGAAACACCTGTTGGGAGACAGATAGTAGCCTCCCTTCAAGACCATCCAGTGTCTTTAACGTGCACAGGGTATGGCTCTCCCAGACACGGAGCCACGGCTTAACGTCTCATCTGACGGACGACGGCCTTTCCAAGCCCATCGGGGCAGTAGCGGACAGTTTTGCACAGATAGGTGTCAACGCTGACCCAGCTGGAACTCGAACCTGGGAACTGAAGATTACGAGCCTGGTGCGCTACCTACTGAGCCCAATAAAGGGCATACAGCGTGTTTAACATGTACAGGGTATGGATGTCTCCCACACACGGATCCACATACGAGCTTCCATTTCATATGAAATTCGTAATTCTTTGCTGTCCGAACATGTAGTAACTAGTAAATTTCTTCTATTTTGAGGGGAAAGTAAACGAAGGTTGTTAGTTTTATGGACAGCAGCATTACCTACTTAACGAGTTTTCATATGACATGGAACTTGTTGCGTTCGGGCCTCACGTTCCTAAGATTTAACATAAGCTGGGCCGTATGTAGAAGAAGAAATAAACTTTTTTTTTGGGGGGGGAGGGGGCGGGCATTTATTTCCTGCATAGGTCAACCATGAGTTAACTTCACAGCGACTTTGCAAACCTGTTGGTGTTCCCTTTTTCATTCGCAGAACAACGGGATTAAATCTTAACGTTGCCCGAAGTGTGACTCGATCCTCAAAATTTCAGATTCGCAGCGTGGACGCCTAACGACTTGACCGCATATATTTTGAGATTGTATTTAGTAATGCGGCAGACCTTATCCTATAAAACATGATATCATATCCGTGATGATTTAATTTCTATAAATTGGGTGTCTCCACGGTGTCACAATTGTTAGTAAAACCTGTAAAGTTTTATAATGAAATTAATAATTCGTAGTTATTTGAGCTCAAACGAAACAGTGCAATGGTATGTAATTTCCAGCTTTAATATTACATTGCATTCGCATTTTATAAATATTAATATTACTGGAATTTTACATTATTACTATTGATCATTGCTCACTATAGGTAGATTCCTGTGTACGTTAAAATTACTTAACGTGGTCTAATAAACTATAATACGGAAAAGAAGAAATCCATTGAGACTAAAGTTAAAGCGAAAACATTGTTGCTATCGTTACTAAGGGAGCACGCGTTATGTTCTCAACAAGCACCTGCCATTGCAAAATATTTGACCAATCGTAAAAGAGATAGATTAAAAACCGTTGCGAACGCGGTAACAAGGAAATATTCCATTAGAAATACATTAACAGCACTTCCAGGAATTTCGTTCCTTTGGCACTGAACGTGGTACGTATGAGAAAGTACATAACTTGAGACACGTTTATGCATTCAGAGACACGTTGAGACACGTTTTTTGTTTCTAAAACTTTTATTTATTTCAAGCATTCCTAAGAAGAAATAAAATCCTCTGCTTCTCGGCTAAATGGGATAAATAGGCAAAACATAAGACCAATGACTCTTGAGTGAAGAGATTGTTTAAACAATAATATTTATTTTTGCGGTTATAAATATAAAGAAAATTTATTTATCAACTCTAGCATCTGGTTGTCGCAGAGGCTGTTATGTTATACGCCGTATTTGAAGGCGTCATCCCGGCATAAAAGCAACCGAAACATCCGGGCGTTAGAAGTGGTTGTTGGAACACCTTGGATCAGCAGCTAAGCACGCTAACCACTGGGCAACGGATATTGTAATAAGCACATTTTTCTAAACCTTACGTGGTTTTAATGAATATTCTTTATTAGGCGTAGCTTCTGAGGAATGATTGGAAGTAATTTAAGCTTCTGCCTTGTTTAGACATATTCACTCAGGTAATAATAAATTTAATCTGTTCACTAAACAGTAACCACCGGTTTGGTTTTAAAGAAAATAAATATATAAAGAATTCTTAAATATTTCTTGATTTTTATTTTATTCCTGTTACCTGAAACCATAAAACTACTTCGAAACATAAAAGCGCATATTTGTTATAAATGTTAATTCTAGAAATATTTTCTTCAATAGGAATATTTTTTCAGAATTAAATTCAAATGGGGATTTTTAAAAAGGCGCCGTGTGAACCGTGTTACATCAAAATAAATCGTGTAAATAGGGAATTTAATTTTTCTTTTCTGATCTGTGTTATATCAAAAACGTGTAAAAAAATAATATACTTAATTGAGATTCAAATTTGTCACTCATTAACCTCAACTGAATGCAATGTTGCCACCGTAAGTAAGCACCTCAGCAGAAAAGCAACACACATCAATGCCTTACCCGAGGTTCGAACCCAGTTCCCTTACATTGTTAGCCACGCGTGCAAACCACTCGGCCACCGAACGCTAGTAACCGTTATGCTTGAAATACGCGTTTCCGTGTGGTGGCGAAGAGTAACTTTGTTGTTTACTGTTCTCCTTGAATTACGCTTCTTCATGTAGTGGCGAAGAGCAACTTATTAGTATGTTCTTAGGGTTTAAATCAGGACATGGCACCTGAAATTAGCAAATATTAGAATATAAATGTGGAGGAAGATGTTATGCGAAAAAAGAGACATTTGAAAAATTCTCTGAAAATACTGCTGGATGAATAGGAGTATTTAATATGGCATGAAGACGTTGCCGATTAATTTACTTTTCCTTATCGGCTTCCTTTTCATACTATCACGATAACCATTTAATATTTATTTAATTTGAACTTCTAGAAGAGTGAGTGGGAACGTTTTTTTTATATTAACTCAGTGATGTAATGATAAAGTTTCCTCAGGTGTTGTTATAATGCAAGTATACATTTTGGTGTGCATATTTTTTTGAGGAAATTATCGTGCTCGACACGATTTTGTGGCGAGTTATATCTGTTTATCGTCTTAATCGAAATTCTGTCCGGCTTTGAAATTGGGTTGGGTTGTTTTACCTCTGAGCGGCACTTTTGTGCACACCATGGGCTAAATGGCCAGGTCATATGGAACCCGAAGGCTCAAAGAAGTTTGGGGGAGGGAACCCACTGGAACAGCTGTTGGGAGACAGATGGTAGCCTCCCGTCAAGGCCATCAAGCGTGTTCTTTAACGTGCACAGGGTATGGCTCTCCCGCACACGGAGCCACAGCTTAACGTCCCATCCGACGGACGGCGGCCTTTTCAAGCCTATCGGTGTCCCCTACTGATCGTGGGCAAAATTTTGCGGAGATAAATCTCAACGCTGACCCAGCTGGGACTCGAACTTGGGAGCTACAGATTACGAGCCTGGCGCGCTACCGACTGAGCAACCACCGCCCCGCTTTGAAATCGGAAATTGTTGGTACACCTCGGTGTCTAAACGTTTTCGCTCACGTAATTACGAGTTAACGTAATGCTTCCGGTGGTCTAATCGGAAGATTCGTTTTGCTTTTAGGGAATTCTTTTTCCAGGTCTGTCGATAAATGCCCTGTTGCTCTTAAAACTGGGATCAGCAGCAATTCTAGAAACGCTAAATGAAAAACTTTAAATGCTGAATAGGAAATCTTTTTATGTAACATTTCGAAAGGATAAGAGTCACGTTTTTATCCCGCAGTATGAAACATTACGATATGTGTTTCACAAAGAACAACATGGCGACTTTTGTTCTCGACGACCACCCAAGCGACATCTACGATATCATTAAAATTTCCTCTCTCTACCTCCATGACTAAAAGACGGCTTATTTTTCAAACCTGAAATAATATCATCGATTCCCTAGAACAAAACGTGAAAGGTGCGCTCTATATATGTTTCACTTCAACAACACATTTCATTAACTGTTTTCTGATTCATAATAGTCGTAATAATCCGTTGGTGACGTCTGAAAATAAAGTTACTGTTTTAACTGTTGTCTGACTTCGAAGTAATGATACTTCTCGATACTCCCAAAAAAGTTGCCTCTGTTTAAGCTTCCTTTCTCACCATTTCTGCTATCTGTGTGACGCTAATTACTAAATGTTTTGGAAACGAATATCACCGAACATATTTAGCATCTCTGAACAACGAATATCACCGAACAACGAATATCACGAAGAGTCTGATAAACGAATATCACCGAACATATTTAGCATCATTTGGGGATCTCCATCAAATAGCCAAAAATAGCCGAACGCGACAGAGTAACGCATTCGAAGTACGAAAAACTTCCCTCACTAGACTCGCTAAAATAAAAAAAAAAATTCTACCTATAGCATATAGGAGCTACGTATCGCCATAAAAAAAGTAACATATATCGGCATAAAAAAATAAATAAAATTACGAATTACAATAACATTCTTATATGTGCGCGCCTTAATAATGAATTGTATAAAACACAGAGATGACGTCAGCAACGCGGTTTCGGCTGCTTCCAGACATAATTCCTATAGTATGCATGTCTCGAAAAAGCATTTCTAATGTGTCATGAACGCCATACAAGAAAAATATATATCGAAAGAAACAATCATATTTCAATATTCATCTCAATATATTTTTTCTCCTGAGGTCAATGACAACACGTAGGTCAATGATCAAAAAATCGGAAACATTTCCGTAATACCTCAGTAGCAAAATAACAGACCCACCTCAAGAACTTATACAATATCATTTGCATTAGACATCTGTAACACCTACACAAGATATCTCTAATCTCGATTATAAATCTCGTTAAAATTACCCCAACAATCACTCTAATTGGTAATATTTATTGACATAGTCTACCTTTACCAAAAAGGACATTTTTTTTCTTTTAAACACTTGAAACTTTGAGGAAAACATTTATGATACCATGCAAATCCATTCCTAATTTTCTATCGTAATATACCATGACGTGCACATAAGTGTTAATTTTGATTTGTCAGCCACAACAAAAATATTATTTTTGATATTATTATTCGAAAAAAAAAGAGTTCTTACCGAAAATGACTTCCCAAATACCGGAATTTTCGAAGCTTTAACGATGGGTAATCATATGAATGGCTGAAGCCAACTTAAAAGCCCTGAAATATCGCAGTCCATCACTAGAATCTCACCCGAAATATATTTAATAAAAAAATGTTTTTATCCTCTATCCCCCCTCTTTTCCCTACGGATGGTAGTAGTGTAAGACAAATCATCCCTTGGATTTCTCATCTTAAAGCAAAAATCGCTTGCAGTACGAAACTTCCAACATTTACTACGCTGCTTCGCAATGTTTCGTCTGTATCTCTACGAACCTTACATAAGCATTTTCAATTCTCTCTAGAAAAATATTTGTTACGGATTGGATTGTTTTACCTCTGAGCGGCATTTTTTTTTGCACACCATAGGCTAAATGGCCAGGTCACAAGGATCCCGAATGCTCAGAGAAGGTTGGGGGAGGGGACCCACTGGAACAGCTGTTGGGAGACAGATGGTAGCCTCCCGTTAAGGCCATCCAGTGTGTTCTTTAATTTGCACAGGGTATGGCTCTCCCGCACACGGGGCCACGGCTTAACGTCCCATCCGACGGACGGCTGCCTTTCCAAGCCCATCGGTGTCCCCTACTGACCGTGGGCAGGGCGGGGAATTTTTGCGGTGGTCGACAGCGACAAATAGCGTTTAACTATAGAATTTATAACCCATAATCAGAATAATGTGCTGTATAGTAGCTGTCGGTTGAAAGCCGATCGAAATTTCATAGCTCTCATGCTAAAAAGGGGAATATTAAATTACCTCTACTATAAATTAATTATTCACTACAAAGTTACTTACCTGAAGGAATTTGTAAACGAACCACAAACACTTTATGAATATTATTAAACTTGATTCACCTGATATTTTTTCGAGCATTAGAATGGTGGTTTAGAGAAGGACATAGGGAATACAGGTCGTGTGTATTTTTTAATCGCATAGACCTTGCCAATGGTTGCTTATTACAGTGAAATCTGTTCGCGGTGGCTCAGCCGATAGCGCGCCAGGCTCGTAATCTGTGGTTCCCAGGTTCGAGTCCCAGCTGGGTCAGCGCTGAGATTTATCTCCGCAAAACTCCCCGCCCTGCCCACGGTCAATAGGGGACAAAGATTGGCTTGGAAAGGCCGCCGTCCGTCGGATGGGACGTTAAGCCGTGGCCCCGTGTGCGGGAGAGCCATACGCTGCGCACGTTAAAGAACACGCTGGATGCCTTGACCGGAGGCTACCATCTGTCTCCCAACAGCTGTTCCAGTGGTTCTCATCCCCCAACCTTCTCTGAGACTTCGGGGTCCATGTGACCTGGCCATTTAGCCCATGGTGTGCAAAAAAGTGCCGCTCAGAGGTAAAACAACAACAACTGTTCGCGGTACGCAAAGCTCTGAAAACCTCAAAAAACCCTCAAATTATATCAATTCTTCCCCATATCCATACGCTAACGCGGCAAACGTAGCAGTAACATAGCCGCGTCATATAAACTCATAAACTGACATAATTTTTTTCCTTGCAATAATAAGGTAATGACGTCTGACAGAGTGACGTTGAAGAATGCACTGTTTGCTCACTCATAGGAAGTGACTCTTGCAGTATTTCGTATTGCGAACAGAGGTGTTTGTTTACTCTTCCGCAGTTGTATTTTTCAATATCATGTTTACGAAAATTACTATGAATTGCGGAAGAGAAATAAGACGCATTTCTTTAAACATCGGATTCACGGTGAGTATTATTTCTTCAGGATATTTAATAATTATACCTACACTTAATAATCCTCACTTTACATCAATGAGGTTGGGTTGTTTTACCTCTGAGCGGCACTTTTTTGCACACCATAGGCTAAACGGCCATGGTCACAAAGACCCCGAAGACTCAGAGAAGGTTGGGGGAGGGGACCCACTCCAACAGCTGTTGGGAGACAGATGGTAGCCTCCCGTCATGGTCATCCAGCGGGTTCTTTAACGTGCACAGGGTATGGCTCTCCCGCACACGACCCCACGGCTTAACGCCCCATCCGACGGACGGCGGCCTTTCCAAGTCCATCGGTGTCCCCTACTGACCGTGGGCAAGGCGGGGAATTTTGCGGAGATAAATCTCAACGCTGACCCAGCTGGGACTAGAACCTGGGAACTACAGATTGCGAGCCTGGCACGCTACCGACTCAGCCACCCCGCCCCCATCAATGAGGTGGGCTAAGATAAGCTATGATGCTTATTCCTAGTTTCTTCCCAACAAATCGATACGTACAACAAAATATATGTTGGAAAGGTACTGAATTCCTTTCCGTTACCTTTTACGCTGTCAACGGCAGCAACATGAACAAAAATACACCATTGCTACTAACCTCGTCCTTTCATTTACGTCATGTTTAATTTTTCTTTACCCGGTAAAGCAATAGTTATTTCCGGTGTTCCACTTTCTCCCTTTCTCCGCTGTTTATAAATCGAACACTTATCCTTTTCAAAAAAAATTGCGTAGAGGGCAAAATTAATTAATAACAGGTGTGAATGCGTAGGTTGCACCTGCGCAGAGGGCAGTATTAATGTACGCAATACAAACTTTAATACCTCAACAATTAATAAGTAAAATAATTACTTCGCTTACAATATTACAAATTAAATTCTCAGTCTTAAACTTTCAGAGTCATAGATACTTAACGCAATATTTCAATCCGTTTCAGCTTAGCAACCCTCCCTCTCTTTCAGTATGCGACACTGCATAGCTACGAAAGGCCGCCGTCCGTCGTACGGTACTTAAACACGTGAGCCCATGTGCGTAACTCGTAACCTCCTGCCAAGTCCATCCAGCGTGTTATTTAACGTGCACAGGGTATGGCTGTGCAGCACACGTAACCGCGGCTTAACTTTTCACGGTGGACTTTCTAAGCTCACCAGTGAACCCTATAGCACTGCTTTTATATTTACACTTCCCAGCTGGAACTAGAAACTTCAGATTACGAGTCTAGAGCGCTAACGACTTAGAAAACCTTGCCCCATTTATTCCCTTAACTCATGTTTTAAGGTTGGGTTGTTTTACCTCTGAGCGGCACTTTTTTGCACACCATGGGCTCAATAGCCAGGTCACATGGACCCCGAAGGCTCAGAGAAGGCTTGGGGAGGGGACCCACTGGAATAGATGTTAGGAGACAGATGGGAGCCTCCCGTCAAGGCCATCCAGCGTATTCTTTAACGTGCACAGGGTATGGCTCTCCCGCACACGGGGCCACGGCTTAACGTCCCATCCGACGGACGGCGGCCTTTCCAAGTCCATCGGTGTCCCCTACTGACCGTGGGCAGGGCGGGGAATTTTGCGGAGATAAATCTGAACGCTGACTCAGCTGGGACTCGAACCTGGGAACTACAGATAACGAGCCCGGCGCGCAACCGACTGAGCCATCCCCGCCCCTAAAAGGCGATGGGAAAGAGTAGCATGAGATCCGGAAACGGAATGCATACAGTGGAAAAGGAGAAAGTGGGTTCACTTTCTTTTTAATGGTTGCCCTAATCAGGCTATTCGTCGTTCCATGACCGAGTGGTTAGCGCGCTTGGCTACTGATTTAAGGGACCTGGGTTCGAGCCCCGGGTAAGGCATCGCTGTTTTTGTCGTTTTTCTGCTGAGGAACCTCTGTGGCAAGCAGCTGCTTGAGGGGGTATTTATTTTATTTTTTTGTTTAATAAGGCTATCAGCTGTGCATACTCAGTTTACAAAAATACCACGACAAAAGTTGCGAACCCGTAGTGCAATATAAATAGCTACCACATACTGTGTCCTCTAGTGTGTTGTTCTTTTCATTATTAACAATACTCCTGTTACTTCCTCTTTTGCTATATCATTTCGGTAACATTTCTATGATCTGTACAGTTGGTTTTTTGAATGGAATTTTGAAAATTTTAATAAGTAAGCAATTTGGTTTTACAGTTGAAATCTCAGTGATATCTGAATGATAGAATTATTTGGTTTATAGTTGACATTCGCTGATATTTTAGTGGTAAAATGAATTGCTTTATAGCTGATATTTCAGTGCTAAAATGATTTGATTTACAGTTGACATTCACCGATTATTTTAGCGGTAAAATGATTTCGTTTATAGTTGACCTTTTGCTGATATTTAAGTGGTAAAGTGATTTAGTTTAAAAATGACATTCGCTGAGATTTTAGTGCTAAATTGATTTGGTTTATAGCTAAAATTAAGCTGATATTTAAGTGGTAAAATGGTTAGGGTTATCGCTTATATTTCGCTGATATTTTAGTGGTAAAATGATTTGGTTTATAGTTCACATTTGGCTTATATTTAATTGGCAAAATAATTTAATTTACAGTTAACATTTCGCTGATATTCAATTGGTAAAATGATTGGTTATATAGTTCATATTTCGCTTATATTTAAATGATAAAATGACTTAAATTTGACATTCGCTGATATTTTAGGGCTAAATTTATTTATATTAGAATTGACGTACCGCTGATATTTCAGTGGTAAAGTAATTAGAATTTACAGTCATTGCATTTTGAATGTAAAATTATTTTGTTCAAACTGGCATTTGATTAATACCTAGAATAATGTATATGTCATTAAATGTGATTGAAATATTATGAATAGTTGGGGTTATTTTCGCTTAATTTGATAAATATTACTAAAACCTTAAATTTATATGAGGGATAAGCAGTCTAATTATGACAAGGCAAAGATATCAATTACTGACATGTTTTGTGTCATAGTGACACACAAAACGTTTTAGGTTGTGTGGGGTTTCCCATTCAGATTAAATAGAAGGTTCTCTTGCATGTATAACATGCATTACTAAAACAATTCAACTTTCAATAAAATTTTTAACGCTATCTTAAATCATTTGCATAATTAAAATTTAAACGTTGTAGAAAAGGATTCTCCATTTTTGCTGAGAATGATAATCAATCAATATATGATAATGGTTGTTGACTTTTACTTCAGTAATTTCATGTAATTACTAACATTTTTTTTTTAATTTCATAGCTGATCATGTTTATCAAACGCTTTGTTACTCTATGAATAAAAATACAATTTTACTAGGATATAAAATCCTAATCCATTTGAAATTAATTCACTCTTCTCTTGTAATATATTCATAATGTGATAGGTAAATACAGCCGACCCTGCCTTCTCGTGGTGCAGGCCGTTAGTACCTTTCAAAATAGATACTCTTTTGTGGAAGTGAACGGAAGTTGAGGGCTGCCAGATTAGTGTGGCCTACTGATCTGGACAACTATGGCTACTTTTCTTTTTCTACCCTGCTGAGGAGTGGCAACCACACAATGTCCTGGTGCTGTCACACAAAGTATGGCCTTCTCCATACGAGAGGATTCTTCATACGAGAGAGGGCTTTGTATGATGGCACAACCATTTTCAGAAACACCCAATCTGAAAAATAAAGAGGGACAAACAAAAAATATTAATAGCTACCACTAGTTTTATAAATGGGTTAAACTAAAATAAAAATCTTTCGTTCAATCACAGAAGAATAACGAAGGGTAATTAAATGATACATTACGGATGTACTCAATGGGTATGTCCAAGATTTAGGAAAAAGAGAATTTTTTGCGAAATACACAAATGGTTATCCTTCTGCATCTATTGGATGTCTCAATACTGAAATGTGCAATTGTATCATCACTACAGTTTCTTATAATATTTTCAAAACTAATTTAGCCTTTAAAATGCCTATTAATTCGATATATACGTCAAATGATACGTAGCGTTTAAACATAATAAAAACTAATTTGGCAAAAAACATTTGTCCAAATTTTGTTTTTGAGCAAACTAATACATATAGTCGAAATAAGTTATGGACAACTTGAACCCATTGAGCTTATCTTAGTATTGTTAACTTTATATTAAAGGAAAGCTGACATTTTGTTTGGGAGAGACTTCTCTCTCTCCTTTTTTTTACTTCTTTCTATCAGATGTTTAGGGAAAATGCATATAAATAAATATGCAAAACTGTTCTGCAGATTTTTTCAGACTAAATGCAAATACCCTTCACTTCCAAAATTTAAATCTATCAGCTATTTGTTATTAAGCATGATCATTTCCAGAACTATTCTATCACACAATCGATTATTGACTTAAAATATGGGTGCTAATACACAATCGTGTTCAATATATAATAATAATAATAATAAATAAATACCCCCTCAAGCAGCTGCTTGTCACAGAGGTCTGACAGGAGCCTGTCAGTTTTTCTGCCATAGTGAAAGGTCTGTGAAGATGGCAGGACCTAAGCAAGAAAACAACACGAACATCCATACCTTACCTGGGACTTAAACCCAATTCCCGTAGATCAGTAGCCAAGCGCGCTGACCACTCGGCCACGGGACGGCTCAAACATTCATCGCCCACACGGGGAGCATCGAACCCGCATCTCTCCAGATTCATGCCAGAGTGCACTACCATTGACCAGCTTCTAAACAACAAGGAGAGACTTTTTCCATCTGGGAGTCCGCACAGAGAAGTGAAAGGATGTTTACAAATTATATATATATATATTCTTTGAAAAATAAAGCTTCATTTAATAAAAAATACAATAATAATAGATTTCCAAAATATTTAAACCTTTCTTCAAACGAGTTTCTTCAACTTATATTTCTTTCCTCCTTTAGGGGATATTAGCAGACCTTTGCAGACACTCATACAATTGTTCTGTATTTTCGTTAAGCAATTCGTGTAGTCTGGTAGCTTTTTGTAATTACGCTGATACTTTTAATATATATGCTGTTTGTTAATTGCAGTGCTAGACTCAAGTTTATATATAGTGCAATTTTTAACAGATTTAGACCCGTTTAAATAATACCACATAGGTAAGCTATTATGATTTTAATGCCAACTTCTTAACTCACTTCGACGAAGTAGGTCTAATAATTTCATTGCCTTTGATGAATAGTTATCACTGCAACGGATTTAAGAAGGAGGACCAAGTACTCTTCATCCTACGAGCAAGCAGGTTGTATCCCTTTCTATTTCATTAGTACTCTTACTGTAAAAGAAGAGACTGTATCGCATGAAGTTGTCGAAACTATTGAGGAAATAAGCAGTGTTATATGATTATTTGTGGACCATCTTTCTTAGAAGACTTATCTTTATCTTATCTTCCATGCATCTCGCCGGTCTAGATGTAGTGTATCACCATTCCTGCCTGCTTCAAAAATTAACATAATTTAAATCCGAAGATAGAGAAACCACAAAGTTGTGTCTGGTCGTAATCATAACCTGGACACCGAACATTTCAGTTGGAAACAGGGCGGTTAGCAATTCTAGTGATATCCCTGTTGCATTTTGGTGACCATGGCTGAATCCAGTTCGTTGTACCACGGAAATTATGCAAGCACGAAGAATGTTTGATAGTAAAATCGACAGGGACACCATATGAAAGATTCATTATGGTAGAGAGCGTTTAACGGTACGTCGGTGGTGGTAGGTTAATGATGTCTAAATGGTGACGTAATGGGATACGGAAACAAGGGATGCATTCCGAAAAACTACACGTGCAATGTTGGATGAAAGAATAACACAAGCAGATAACCATTACCTTGTTCTGAGTGGAATATGCTATAAGTGAATTAACAGTCCCACATCGAATCATATCTCGTTGGAAGGTTGTAGAAGAGAGGTATGCAAGACTAACCGAGATTTCTATCCGCAACAAATCAATGCAGTAAGGAATGGTTTCAACTGGTGTCGTGAACATGGAAACTGGAATTCGGAGAAATGTTCAATCTAATATTTACTGATGAGTCCAGATTGAGTCTACGATCTGAATCTCGACGTCTCTTAATCTGGAGAACGACCAGATTGAAGCCAGTTTGATTGTCGCAAAGCACATTTTTCTCTTGTAGCATCCAGTCGGTTCCAGGTTTTATCATTTTTTTCTATTATTTTTCGTATGGTCGCGGAGATCGTGATGGGTCGATATCTTTCAAAGGTGTTCTGATCTTTGTTCGGTTTGAGAATGGATACGAAAAATGCTTCACACCATTGCTGGGGCAGTTTTTCTGTGATTCAGTAGTAATTAATAATGTGAAGAAACTGAATGACTGCTTTATTCGGTAGATGTTTTGCATTTTATTTGTTAATTGATCTGGGCCTGCTGATGAATAATTTTAGAGAAGCGCATGGCATTTATTAATTCTTTTATTTTATATTTATCGTTTATTCTGTCTTCATCAGTAATGTCTTCTTGTTTGCTTTTTTTTTGTTTTCCAGTTTTTAATCCTGTCTTGGTTTTCTAGAAATGCTTCAGTGGCGGGATTTTCTCCTATGTTTTTGAATTATTGAAAAAACTTGCTAGCCACCGTTTTAGTGTCAATATTTTGCTTCACAAGTATATCTTTCAATGGAGTTTCTGGTATTACTGGCTTTCCAATTTTTTTAAATTAATTTCCATGCTGTGGATGTGGGGGTATATTTATTTATTTCGTTGGCTATTTTTTGTCACTCCTCCTTCTCGCGTATTTTAATTTTTTTTATTAACTGCAGTCCATCTTTTGTGTGCTCTTATTAAGTCTTCTTCCATTCTAGTTTTCTGGCCTTTCTTTCCGCTCTTCTTCGGATAGCGATCCTCTTCATAATGCTAGATAATTAATATAGTTGTGTTTCAATTTCAATAGAGTTAGCTGCATGATTGTTCGTAACTTGGTTTAGGAATTTTAGTAACAATTGATCATTTATTTCAGTTACGGTGTTGATAGTATCGTTTAAATTTAGAGCGAAGTCTTGCAATTAAACTATATTTCCTTTGTTCGAAGCTTTTTTATTTTTGCGAATAACGGGAATCCCTTAATAATGATGTGCGTGTGGTCGCTTGTGAGCAGATCCGTTGAAGTGGACCAATTTAAAAAATATTCCATCTCAGGTGATTCAAGGGTCAGACCGATAGCTGATGAATTAAAGTTGTGTCCAAAAAACGTATATCGTCCGTTGTGAAATAAATCTAGATCCAATCTGTCAATAATGGTATTCTCGATAACTCTGCTTCATGGGTCAGTAAAGGAATTTCCCCAATTGATGCTGTGGGCGTTGAAATCTCCGGAAATGATCCAAGGAGGGGGGGGGGAAGCATCTATAATCTCTTCAGTTATAATCTCACGAATGTCCTCTTCTGGGTTATAGAAGTTATGGGGAAAAATTCCTGATGTTTAATCTTGATATGGACAGCTGCGATTTCTAATCTTTTATCGTTTTCAGGTACCTTGATTAAGCTGTGTGGTATGGAGCGATGTACACAGTCCTATCAGAATAATATGACCACCTAAATTCCTGATGTTTAATCTTGATATGGACAGCTGCGATTTCTAATCGATTCTTTGGTTGTTGCGGATAGATATGTATGGTAGGTGGTCATATTATTCTGATACGACTGTGTATATGTAGACCAACCCCTTGACTGCAAATATCTTTTCTAGTGAAAAAGTTTACATATTCTGGTATTTTAAAATGGTCAATATTTTCGGAGCTTGCAATATCTTGTATGGTCAAAGCAGTGACCGATTTATATTTGAGAAAGTCCAGGAGCACAATTTTTTTATTTGAAAGGGATCTAGCATTCCCCTGAATAATTTAAGACAAGAAGGCAATGGAAGGTTAGCAAATGAGATCCCGTAGAATGGAGAAAAAGTTAATATTCCGTTTCAACTATATCCTCTGGCGATGGGCTG
Source organism: Ryuthela nishihirai (assembly GCA_038380435.1). Classification (NCBI taxonomy): domain Eukaryota; kingdom Metazoa; phylum Arthropoda; class Arachnida; order Araneae; family Heptathelidae; genus Ryuthela; species Ryuthela nishihirai. The sequence continues at coordinate 257,505 of JAWZYU010000043.1, forward strand.
TGGCTCTCTGATTCTGATTGCCTTGACCTGTGACCTCTCTTTCAGTAATCATCGGTGCAACGACTGACATTAGATCGTTGGTGAATTCTTGCAAGATGTTATTTATATGGGATTGGACTTTTTTCACGAGGAACTGTAATATTTTCTGATCATTTACACTTTGAGGAAGATGAGACCGGTGGCTGGAGGTAGAACTTCTGGCTGCTGGACTTGCGATTGTAATTTGAAGGACTGTTTAAGGCAGGAAATTCTTCGGGATGAAGTACGATAATTTCTGCTGCAATGGCGATTCTAGGTTTCTAGTGTGAAGACTCTCGGACTTGGTTACGACGGGAAGTGGCGGGAAGGACCTCAAAATTGCGGCTGAATATGGGATTACGTGATACAGTAGACAGTTTCACTCTTTTAATTTTAAATGCTTCCGTCCATGTGACATTCATTTCCACTTGTATTTTTCTGACCTTCATATCTCTGATCTGGTAGGACACCCTTTGAGAGTGACCAGATGCCTGCCACCGCATTTGGGGCAGCAGGAAATTCGAGACAAACATTCCGAATGGCGGTGCGGTTCACTGCAGTGAACCACACCACGCATATTTCATAAATCTTTTATTTAATAAATTACTGAGTTCTATACCTGATTTACTATTGACATAACATAGAACTGTGTTACTTAATGAAGGGGTCGCTTTGCGTACATGCACTCTGTGGGGTCTCCTCATAAATTCCGTGACGATCTGAGGGGAGGGTAAGGTTAGGATGTTTTAAAAGTGTATTAAATAACATACTATTAACGATCTTATTAAACAAACAACCTATCTATTAAGTTATGACATTAAAGTGGTATATTTACCCTTGTTATTAGTACTTTGTAGCGTTTTTCGATTACAAACATAAGATATTTTATGTATGACCCATTTTGTAATGAAATACTACTACAGTTAATACTCACTTGGTATGTTGACACTAGTACAAAAGTAAAGATTCCTACACAAAATACGTTTCGTAAAATTAAGTGGCGGTCCCGCTAAGCACTGCCTATAGGGTGAAGTGTTAAATCCTTCTGATACGTTATATAAATTATAGACGACCGGTTGAAAAGTAAATAGGTTGTATTCTTTTGACGTTTATTTTTAGCGACTTACACTGCAAGTCACTGAACTTGAATTGTGAAGAATGCCACCGAGTTTATTGTTTAAACGAATGCAAAATACTACACTAAAAGATATTGTAATTTATAGTGGTAGGTGTTTCCACTCTTCGTTTGAACACTTTTATCTAGTTAAAAGCATATGATAAAAAATGATGTTTCAGGGTTTCGTTGAAATAATATCTTCATTACTACACTGACTGCTTTCAGAATAAAATTAATTATTATATTTTTGCTAAACTATGTGTCTTAATGTTTACGAGGTTACTCAAATTAAACTGACAATTCCCTAATAAAGCTTTTTGAAATAACTCAGTGGCTATAAGTAATATTTGATATTTGCACATTTCAGATCATAACTGAAACAACACATAAAGCGGTAGGCATCATGATAAAGAAATCGAAGTAGTTTAGACTTTCTACTCTGGCATATAAACTGACAGGCTCCTGTCAGACCTCTGTGGCAAGCAGCTGCTTAAGGGGGTATTTATTTATTTTAATTTTCGATTTAAAAAAACTCTGAAAATTTTCTGTGAACATGAAACTCATTGTAACTAGCTCAGCTGTTATATCTGGAAAGTGATTTTTCGACCGCCATCTTCAATTGCATTAAGCAACTTCCAATGACAGACTCCGTGGTATAAAAAAGCCATCAATAGAAGAGATCTCAGTCGGCGGATGGTAGTGAAACTGTCAGAGAACATGACACACCTTTAGGAGTTCTTAGGTTTGTATCCCTTTCGGATCAAGTCGATTTTACCTATCTTCCTCTTGCTTTTGGCTTTGACAATTTGTCGATTTGTCTATTTGAGGATTTGACAAAGGATTATTCCACCATATCTTTCGAACCCGATGAGAAGATTGATGATTTATATGTCAAATGAAATCTTGTGACGCGGGAGTGTCAGAGGCTGTAACAAATTAACCCTCCATGTTTTCTTCCCACTCAAAAGAGAGGAAATAGGAAAATTGTTCTTGGCTATATCTCCAGAACGCAAATGCAGAAACAACAAGCTATACATGAAATGAATCCTTCTGAAGCACGGGAAGACGTAGGCTGCGAAAACGTGACTACCCCTGCTTTTCCCCCCGAAAAAAGGGCTAAATGTGAAAATGATTGTCCTCCTATATCTTCTCAACGCCTGTGCGAACAGTAACAACCTATGTGTCGAATGAAAGCCTGTGACACAGGAAGTGTCATAGTCTATATAAATTCACCCTCTTGTGTTCTTCCCCCCAGAAAAATGGGTAATATGAAAGTCATTCTTCTATATCTTCCGAACGCGAGATCCTATAGTTATGAGTTAGTTGGGTTGTTTTACCCTCCGAACGGCATTTTTTTGTACACTTTGGGCTAAATTGGCCAGGTCACAAAGACCCCGAAGGCTCAGAGATGGTTGTGTGAGGGGACCCACTAGAACAGCTGTTGGGAGACAGATGGTAGCCTCCAGTCAAGGCCATGTATCGTGTTTTTTATCGTGCACAGGATATGGCTCTCCAGCACACAGGGCCACGGCTTAACGTCCCATTCGACGGACGGCGGAATTTCCAAGCCAATCGGTGTCCCCTACTGATCATGGGTAGGGCGGGGAATTTTTGGGGAGATAAATCTCAACGCTGACCCAGCATTGACTCGAACCTGGGAACTATCAGATTACGAGCCTGGCGGCACCGACTGAGCCACTCCCATATGAGTTAGGTGTCAAATGAAAGTTCATATGATACATATAAACTGACAGGCTCCTTTCAGACCTCTGTGGCAAGCAGCTGCTTGAGGGGGTATTTATTTATTATTTTATTATTTATAGTGACAATCATAAACTATTTCGAATTTTGCCTCCACTATTCTCTCCTGATAAAAGAGGGAATTTTCACGGTTTTTTTTTACGACTCGTATCTCAAATTAAAACATGACGTCTCCAATGTCATGGGCTACTTCGAACACGACTCTAAAAAGAAAGAAAACTCTGGTCGATGTTTATGATTCAAATACAAATAAAAGGTTTTAAAGTAGGTGTTTTTAGTCACAAAAAATATAAATAAATTAAAAAATTTAAAAAACACCGATCTTCCTAAATGGACCCTAAAAGTAGAAAACAAAACTAAAACATATCGATGGTGCAATTAGTCACTGAATCCGTATTCACTTCAAAGGAAGATAGGGCGTCGATTTACCTACTCAACATGATTTCCGGCCTCCTATTTCCCTTTGAAGTGAATATGAACTCAGTGACTGATTGCACCATCGATATGCTTTAAGATTATTTTTTTACTTTTTAGGGCCCATATAGGATGATAGGCTTTTTTTTCAATTTCTGGTTTATTTCTCTTTTTACCCCCTATCTTTTTATTGCTTTTCGCTCTAACATTTGTCGGTTTGTCAGTTTGCGGATTTGTCAAAATATTTGTTGCACCATATCTTGCGAACTTAATGATTTATGTGTCAAATGAAAATTTCTGACGTGGGAAGTGTCATAGGCAACGAAAAATTGACCTCCCACGTTCTTTCTTCGCCCTTAGACTGGAGGGGGGATATGAAATGATTTTTCCCTTTATGTTCTGAACGCGATTGCGGAAATAAACGAGTTATGCGTGAAATGAAATCTTTTGATGCGAGGAATGTGATAGGTTATTAGTAGAGCTGTAAGTTTTTCGCGGCGAAAAATCTCCGCGGCAATTTCCGCGAATCACAGTGTTTTTGAAATGTTTCCGCGAATATCGATAACTTTCACGATTTCGTGACATTCGAAATTTTTTCGATTCTGTGAACTTTCATGCTTTTTTTTTATCTCGTTTTCTTTGAAAATGAGTTATTAGTTTCGCTTTCTCCTCTGTCTGTCTGTACCCACCGTACTTTTTTGTTTACAGAGATATGTTAAACATTATTTTTGTGTTGGATAGGTATTGACGAAATATTACGATATGCACTTTCTGATTCTCTCTAAAACTGTAATTACGACCTCTAGCAGTGAAAAAATTTGAAAAATCCAAAATTTCAAACGAATATTGCAAACGATGTATTTATACTAGAAATTTGAAACTTTGGTGGTGGAATATGAAGGTCACGAAGTTTGCATTGTCAACAATGAGTTGACCCTTTAGATCCAGAGGGGGTGGAAAAACACCTTTTTATTTTTAACAGTTAATTGTTTTTAGAGAGAAATGAAAAATTCTTTTCGGGTTAGATAGGAATTGATAAAATGATAAAATATTATGATTAGCATTTGTGGATTCTTTTGAACACTATAATGGCGCCCTCTAACGGTGAAAATCCCAGAAATTCAAACGAATATTGCAACGATGTGTTAATGATAGAAATATGAAATTTTGGTGGTGGAATGTGAACTTAATGAAGTTTCCATTGAAAAGAAAAAGAAATGATAATTGGAGAACTCTTTTTTTAATTTGATTGGTACTAATGAAATATTACATCCACATTTTTCAAATAGTTAGTATTTGTAATATATATATATATTTACAAATCACTGAAATGATGAAACGTCAGAGCTGTTATTGAGTTTTACAAAAATATGTATAGAATAGAAATTTGAAAATTTCCATTTAAGTTATCCATAGTTTTTAATCCATCGTTTTTAAGAGATATTTTCTGACACCAATAATCTACCCACGATTCTGAGAGACATGTAGAAAATGAAACTTTTTAGATTTAAGAATTAAAAGTCGAATATCTTCATGTTGTATAATTACTAATGAAATACTATTTGCATTTTCTCCATCGTCCGCTAACTCATATTAAAACGATTAAGAAACGAAACGGTAGGTAAAGGAAAAACTTCTTTGTCTTTGAAAACGAGATTCTCATATGCACCAGAGGGAATATGCTTCCTTCTAAGTTTCTCCTAAATTCTGTGGCTTATCAGACGTTGAATAATTTGAAAAATATAAAACGTCTGATAAGTCACCTAAGGGAATAGTCACTTGGGGTAAATTTATGACTTTTCACGCATTTCTTATGCTATTTTATCTGAAACGTATTGGAAGAATCTTACTAGCAGCATGGACGGATTAGCAGCTAGTTGGAGTGGCCATTGCTCCATTTCTCCAATTTCATTCCTCCAATTGACAATAGGGCGGTCATTGCGACAATGAGGGCCAGACGAAGCATTCCTGTTTCATGGATCACATTCTTGATTTCTACTGTTTTCAAAGCATTTAAAAGTCCTTTTCCGTCATTTCCGGTTCGCTGTAGAATATCTGAAACTCGCTTTCTCCTGTATCGCCTTTTTAAACTTAAAAGAACGCCTTGATCTATTGGTTGCACTAAAGATGTTACATTAGGTGGCAAAAACATGGCTTTTATGCTGTCAGAAATGAGTTCGCTTGAGTATGTTGGGGGCATTGTCGAGAATGAGTAGGGCCTTTACAGCCATTTTAAGACTTGTCGAGTAGTTTTTTACATTTCGAACAAATTCTGTAAAGAACCACTCTTTAAACAAATACCACTCTATCGAAACAGAATTTTGAACTTTATATTAAACTGGCAGAGCAGATAAATTTAAAAGTTTGAATGCTCGGGATTTTGCTGATTTTCCAATTACAAAAAGAGGAAGTTTGTGCGTACCTGCAGCATTTGTACACACAGCCACAGAGATTCTTTCTTTGTTTGTTTTAAATCCTGATGCTGAGGTTTCTTGCGCTGTCGCAAACGTTTTCGTTGGAAGAAGTTTAAAATTTAACGCAGTCTCATCTACATTGTAGATTTGTTCTGCGCATACGCCTTCTTCTTCAATAAGCACTAAAAGATTTTCTGAAAATGCCTTTGATGCTAAAGGATCAGCTGACAATTTCTCAACACAAGCACCAAGGTTATGAACACCATGTCATTATTTTCAGCGAGAAAGCCGTCCCTCGCTTGCTGAAAAATATTTCCCATTATCGATTTTAGAATCAAGGATTAATGCTTTTTCTTTCAGGATTGGCCCATTGATTGGCGAAACATCTATTATTTGTGCGTCATATATAATATCTATCTGGGATAAAGATCATTAAAACTTTCATACTTATGCTTGTAACCTGCAATTGACATTCTTCAAATTGTCTTGAGGGATTATCGCCCTCTAATGACCAAATTTCAATTATTATGTTTTACATATTTCAAACATTGAAAATTTTAAATATCACATTTATCCACTGAGCAATTTTATATACAAAGCTGAAAATACTCGAATATTGTCAGTTTAAATTCCTTCACTTCACACCTATAGATTAATTCTTATATCAGTCAGTGGACTAGGGAAGAATTTTTCATATTTTTTGTTTAAATATTGGTGTATTAGATGCTTAAGTCGAGTACTTGTAAAACAAACAGTAAATGTTTATTTCTTTCATAATTTTTACTCGCAGAAAAAATTAATATGAAAGTGAAATCAACTACCACTATAAATACTGATATACTTTAATGAAGAATTAAACTTTCGTTTAATCATAGAGATGTATTCTGCTCTATTAGCTTATTCTAGTTCAGTGGTCTGCAGTGTAAGACCACTAAAAATCAATAAAATACAATCTGTTAAAGACCAAGAGGGCGTTCATAAATTTAAACGACTTAAAAAGTTTATAGAAAAATTTCAATAATCTTTTTCACTTACGTCACACAGTGTAACACTTGAACAAAACTCCATAAACAACTATTCCTTTTCTTAATGATATTTTTTCTCAAAGTAACAGTTAATTATAAGTCATTAAAAAAAGAACCATTTTCTCCTTAGAAAACAGAAAAGCAATTAATAAATGCTTACGGAGTGCTTCATTACGTATTGAAATCAAAGGCTTTATCATCATTTCTATCTTCTCTGGCGGAGCGTAAAGTTTGGTCTGCGAAACCTGTGCATTGTTACTGTGGAGCCTACTAAAGAAGGTGAAAGATTTTACATTTTTAGAAGGATATAGGTTCGGGACAAGGAGAAAAAAATTCATGCCAATTTATCACAAATATATGAGGATAATGCCTGTTCACATAGCACAGTTACGAGATGGATGCACAAATTCAGAAAAGGAAGGCAGAGCTTCGAAGAACTCCCTCGTGCACGAAGACAAAGGAGGCCGTGAACGAGAGAACCGTCGCTGATGTCCATGATTTTAGCGCACCTACCTCACCTGGTGGTACTAACAACTAACTTTATTTTTCATTCTCAAATTCTCTGTTCCGCGCCACCTGGTGGTACTATCAACTAACTAATTTTTTCATTTGCAAATTCATGTTCTTATTAAGGTATCCACCATATTTCACTGTGATCCGTTGAGTAGATCCCTCTCTACAGCGCTCTGAGTAATGTCAGTTTTATTATAATCACACTGCATATGGGAGCAAATCGTACAAAATTTGTTCTTGATCTGGTGGTCAATTCTGAATTTTTTTGTATTTGTTCAGCTCTAAAGATAATTATATAACGCCATATGCGATATTTATGAATTATTGATGGCGAATTAGAATTGAAATATCCGCAAAATCCATGATCTGTAATAAGTAATATGGCTGCAAGGTACATGGCAACAACTGTTATTGAAGATTGCTTGCTATTCTCTCTTCCTGAATTGATGCAATGGTTCCATTAATTTCTTACACAAACTTCTTTTAAATAGCAGAATTTGAAACATATTTAAATCATTTGTTACGTTACATAAGTGCTGTTAAAGAGAGAATTTCCAATAATTCAATTTCATTATAAATTTACAGAAATAAGATAAAATTAAACAAAGCAGCCATGGTTTGAAGTTCTAACTATACTATAGAATTCAGTTATTGAAAGGCGTTTATGCAGAAGTACAGCCGTTACATTTTGTCCAAAGTTGGCCAATTGTGACAAGGTCATGCTTGACATTGTCCACCAATCGCAATCTAGGGCTCCCTCTTTTCAAGGGGACTTTAGGTACACTATTCATAAATTCTACTCAATAATCTGCAGTGCTGCATGCGGGCAACACGGTCAAATCAATCAATGAAAAGCAGTCTCTCCCCATACAAAATGCTACTCGATGCAATCATCTTCGCCTTTCCTCATTGCTACTTGAATCGAATACATTATTTCTTCGATTCTAAGACGCACTTTTTTTCCCATATAAACGTCTCTAAAAACGGGGTGCGTTTTAGAATTGAGTTTTTTATTTCGAATTTTCCCGTGCTTTGAACACGGCATCACACGTTTTGTTTTTTATGCGGAAACCCCGCCTCCAATACCATTGGAAAGTAAAGTGGCGTGGGTGTTTTCCCGCGTTTTCCAAATGTGAAGCCACCGTTAACTTCATTATGGTGGAGCTCACTCAGCGACAACTACTTTTTTTTTTGAAAGTTTTGGTTGTATCTACATAAGTACGTAAGAAGTTCAGTTACTGTATTCCGTTCATTTAGGTCCCTTATTACACATCGAAATGTTGCCAAAAAGATTGCACTACGAAGACGCATTGAAGTGAAAAGTTATCATGTATTCAGAAGAACATGGAAAAGAAAGAAAGCGCCGGCATCAAAATTGACCGAATGGGTATCAACAAATTAGCTTGGAAGCTAATTCCAGAAAGAAAAGTGCAGCACTCATTTAAAAAACGTTGCATCACCTACGCTCTCGATGGCTCAGAAGACGATATATTATGAGATAATGAAGATAAAGGCGACTCAGAAGAATCAGACTCTGAATGTGAAGCAGACTCTGAATGTGAAGCAGACTCTGATATTGATTCAGATGCAGATATCGACGCTGGGAAGAATCAGACTCTGATATTGATTCAGAAGAAAGTGATGAATAGCATACCTACTGATAAATAGGTACTATTGTTGTTAGTAAATTAAATTATATTATAATAAAATATTTGTTAGATATATTTTAACGTTTTATATTTTATAGAATCAAAGCTATTTTTATGTTGGTGGTACTGAAATTAAGGTGCTTCTTACAATTGATGGCGTCTTAGAATCGAAGAAATACGGTATATAACCTTTAAGAAAAATTTATCAAATTCTCTGACTGCTTTCAAAATTTAATAAAATATATTTTCATAAGCACATTTAGAAGTTAATTTTTAGTATCCTTTGATCGGAATTAAGATGGCAATGCTTGAATATTCCTGTAGAAACAATTCATTTGAAACACACGATATTTGAAATTTACGTCTTTCAGATCATTATTAAAATCAACATATGAAGCAAACGGTAGTTCAGAATTTGGTAAAGAGGTTATTTCTCATGATAATCGACATTACCACTTTTTCGAATGATTCGCAGACAAAACAAATGGTAACGATCAACGGGTTGGATGTTTCAACAGGATTTAAAGAAATTGGAAATGCTAAAATGTGATTCTTCAGTGTCTTGTTGAAGCAAAGCAGTTACTAGGTTTAAGAAAAGTCATTAGCATCTCTATTTAAGTTATGGAAGAAAGTAAGAATGGGAAGAAGTAAGGTTAACTATCATGCATTTATAATGGTTATGACCAAGAGCATCACCAATTAGAGATCCAGCTTCAGCAAACTTTCTGTAATATTCTTTTAAATTAATTTCAAATTTTATCTTAATTTAAAACTGAATATAGTTAATTACGAAATCTATTCAATTACATCCGTTTTGTTTGCAATTCACATACATCGTATACTCGTCTAACAGGCTCTAATCTAGAAAAAAAGAATTGGGGAAGTGATGAAATTAAGATGCGGAGGGGGGATACCGGATTTCCTTTGCAGTATAATATTGCCTCTCCATTTCAGACGTCTTGAAAAATCTTAAAAAAATGGATGAATTTACAAATGTTTAATATTTTTGGCGTCCATTACCCTTATTAAATTTGTCAAAGGGGGTACAATCTTCTGCCCACGACCACAAGATCCGGTCTTGTACGACCATTTTGTGAACTATTGTTCACAAAATGGCCGTACAGGGCAAATAAGCTACCGCTAAAATTTTCGAAAATGATTGACATTGCCTAAATATGATGGAAGCTTAAAAAATAATTTTTCTTAGAAGCATTAAAGCAATTAATTGCTAAATTCTAATGAAAAAATAGGTTTGGAGCCCATGAACAATACCCTTTTGGTCTTAGTCCAATATTAGTTGATTCTGCTAAAAAATACAGTTAAAAAAATTTATAATTTCTTAAAATCGTTTACTGGCGTTTTGAATGGCTTTAGGTAAGAACTGTAAGAAATAGGTGTATATCAGAAGGGTATGCCACCCCATTGCTGAGTGGTTTGCGCGCTTGATTACTAACCTAAGGGACCTGGGTTCGAGCCATTTAAGTCATGGATGTTCGTGTTGATTTTCTCCTGAGGTCCCGCCATCCTCTCAGACCTTCTACTCTGGCGTATAAACTGACAGGCAACTGTCAGACCTCTGTGGCAAGCAGCTGCTTGAGGGGTATTTGTTATTTTTTTATTTTATTATATCAGAAGGTTAAACGTGGATAAAAACTCGTAGAGAATTAGAGTTTTTGTTAACGGAATCGCTGTCGAACTGGAAGTCTATGGACATGCTTATTTCTCGAAGGTGAGTTGGTGTAAATTCATGGATATGGTTCGAACAGGACTGCATAGTGATACAGTTGGAAATTAGCTAATGGTATTCTGTAAATTTAGATTGGTTTTCTGTAGTGACATAAAAGAATTTATTATTTTTAACACTTTGTATCAGAAAATAATAATAAGTGCCATTGATTCCATTATTCACTCTTCATGTTTTTATACGTATGGACTGGAAGTGACTTGTTCATGAATTTCCATTTTTCGGACAAGTTGTCTCTGATTGGGTTATTTAGTTTTAGTGCATTTCTTAAGTGATAAGCTGATCTGCGTATCGACATCATAGCAGAATAATTCAATCAGAGTCAACCAGTCTGGTAAATGACATGACAACGATTGATTTCTACTAATTTTTAAATAAGTCTTACCAAGCCCATCGGTGTTTCTTTCCTTACCAATTCAGAGTGGCAGTTAAGAGAGAAAATATCCACGCAAGCGCAGTTGGAATTTCAACCTTAGAACAACAGAATACTGCTCTGGGTTGGCGGGGGGGGGGGAGGGAGGGAGGCAGTTGATAGCGCGCCAGGCTCGGAATCTATAGTCAGATGCTCAAGTTCAACCTGGGCCAGCGTCAAGATTTAACTTCGTAACACACTCGCCCCGCTCTCTGTCAGTAGGGGACACCGATGGGATTAGATATGCCGCCGTCTTTCGGATGTGACATTAAGCCGTGGCTATCCGGCGTATCAAGCGGGAGAGATCCATACCTTATGCATGTTAAAGAACATACTGGATGGCCTTGGTGGGAGATTACCATTTGTCTCCTAAGAGTTGTCCAGTGGGTTCCCTGCCTCAACATTCTCTGAGACATCGGAGTCTTTGTGAACTGGACATTTAACTCATTTTTGCAAACACGTACAGTAGCTCAAAAAATGTCCGAACAATATGGTTGATTACAGAATTCAGAAAAAATACCTGGCAACGTTTTTTTAGAAATTAGTGAACTTGCAACCTTTGAACCTACACGAAAGTTGCAGATCACTATTCTTCCAAAAAATCGTTGCCAGATATTTTTTCTGAATTTTTATAATCAACCATAGTGTTCGGATATTTATTTGAACCACTCTATGTACACGAAGGTTGCCAGATCACTAATTTCTAAAAAAAATCGTTGCCAGATATTTTTTTCTGAATTCTGTAATCAATCATATTGTTCGGATATTTTATTGAACGACTGTACCTCTTAAAGGTAAAACTACCGAACCCAAATGATCTCGAGCAATACCAAAAAAAATTTCCTCCAATCTTATAAATTGGTTTTGCGATACGGATTGCTTTCGCTTGTTAAGATGCTTACGGGCCACCACTGAATCTATGTATGATGGGTTTTCATGTGTATTTGCAGGCTCTTACACTCATCCGTGGTCAGAATATATGTTTGTATTTCTATTTCTTTGTGAAACAAAATAACATTTTAGGTAATGTTTCAAGAAATAAATGATTATTTATTATCTCAATCAAGGTTAGGATTTAACCTTGAAATTTATAAAAGGAGGAGGTTGGGTTGTTTTACCTCTGAGCGGCACTTTTTTTCACACTATGGGCAAAATGGCCAGGTCACAAGCACTTGAAGTCTCAGAGAGGGTTGAGGAAGGGAACCCACTGGAACAGCTGTTGGGAGACAGATGGTAGCCTCCCGTCTAGGCCATCCAGTGTGTTCTTTAATTGCACAGGGTACGGCTCTCACGCACACGGGGCCACGGCTTAACGTCCCATCCGACGGACGGCGGCCTTTCAAATCCCATCGGTGTCTCCTACTGACCGTGGGAAGGGCGGAGAATTTTTCGGAGATAAATCTCAACGCTGACCCAGCTGGGACTCGAACCTGGGAACTGCAGATTACGAGCCTGGCGCGCTACCGACTGAGCCACCCCCGTCCCCAAAAGGAGGAAGAGGTCTCAAGTGAAATGTTTCAATCTGATGATACATAATAATAATAATAATGATAATAAAAATTAAAAAAAATACCCCCTCTATCAACTGCTTGCCACAGAGGTCTGACAGGAGCCTGTCAGTTTATATGCCATAGTAGAAGATCTGAGAGGATGGCATGACCTCAGCAGAAAAACAACATATACAGTCATGCCTTACCCGGGGCTCGAACCCAGGTCCCGTATATCACAAGCCAAGCGTGCTAACCACTCGGCCACGGGACGGCAGATGATATATACTGAGTGGTTAAATGAAACTACGTTACTTTGTATGTCTGCGGATAAAAGCGATTAGTTGCACAAAACTGAAATTTGAAGCGGATAATAATCAGGTCATGCAGAATAGAATGGTAGACAAAAAATGAAATTATTATAAAAACTGTCAGCGGGTTGAACGTGGCGCTGTGCAGAAAAATAATGCACATCATTTACCAATCACGTGTTAGTAAGTGAAATAAGATCAAGAGGTTGGAAAATAAAAACAGAAAGCCATCATGAGACCTGACACTTTTGTAATAGAGAGCATGATCATTTTCACTTTCTCAAACTTTCGAGAATAATTGATAAAAAGAGTCACGACACCGGAACTAAGGATCGTGCATTATTGGTTAAGTTCTATTTCCAAAATAATAACAAAGACACGAATGCTATATCCGAATATTGCTTACTGATGAGATGGAGACGCCTTTGAGGAGAATGAGTTACAGAACAGGGCTCAGAATTTTGAAGAAACGGTTATTAATCGTAATGCCAATGCAGAGAGGTATATACTGGTTTTTGAACACATTGTAAATGGCTGATGCAGTAGTCTTCTCTTAAAGCCAGGGCCGATGTAACACTCCTGAATCTTGTGTGATCAACTGTCTTCAAGGTCCTACGAAGTGTGTTGCGCTGGTTAATGTACAAAGTGGTATTTTCATGACTTCGGATTGGATAGGATGGAGCTGGACAATAAATGGCCATGTAACATTTTACGGAGTAAGGAGTCGCACTTCCGGCTAAACAGTATTGTCAAAACTCAGCATTGTTGGGTAAGGGAATCGTCACATCCTTTGGGGAAATTTCACAGCCTTCACCACCTGTTACTGTGTGGTGTGTTTTCAATTCTACTTTCATCTGGGAACCCTTCTTCTTCGAGGAGGTCCAAGCCATGATCTCCTAACACGTATAACACAAATAAAGGATGTCCAGAAAACAATGCTTTATTTGGTAGTTTCATGTTTTCTCAGTAATAATTGAGATACATAACTTAGTAACTTCTTAAATAAGCTTTTCACGAAAATCATCGCAATCAAATTTATTTCAGTGTCGATTTTCAACAATATTCGTTCACTATTTTCACAGTTGCGCAGATTGTAATATTTAACAGCCTAAATGACAGTTTAAATAATTGTTCTACTAATTAAATAAACATAGTTAAAAAGAAAGGAAAACCATCATATTCAACTTTACTAATCCATACAAGAGTGTTTTTAGAAGTTCTTATAATAATTATGTTAATTTTCACTAATTTTAAATGACGTTTTGCAGAACAAGCAAACTTGCTAAATGTTTCAGCTTCCACACTAAACGCATAATTTTAAAAATTTGTTGCGTGTGGATGATATTTTGATTTAAATGGATTTGACTGAGATTTTTGAATTAGGAAGAATTTTTTATAAAACTCTTATTTAAGGAATTTACCGAATCTGCAGCTAACTTTTTATTGACATAATATAGGACTGCATTTAATGATGGAACCGCTAAGTGTACATGTACAGTCGCTCAAAAAAATATCCGAAAACTATGGTTAATTTCAGAATTCAGAAAAAATCCTGCAACCTTTTTTAGCAATTAGTGATCTGGCAACCTTCGTGTATGTACACGAAGGTTGCCAGATCACTGATTTCTAAAAAAAATCGTTGCCAGATTTTTTTCTGAATTGTGAAATCAACCATAGTGTTCGGATACTTTTTGAGTGACTGTACTCTGTAGGGACTTATCTGTAAATACCGAAGGGATTATGAGGGTGGGATGGGATGTTATAATGTGGTATCACAAAACGTACTATTAACGTTCTTATTAAACAAGCCACCGACCAAGTACACTATGACATTAAAATGCTACATTTATTTTTGCGATTAGTATTTTTAGCATTTTACGATTGCCAAAATCATATTTTTTACATAATATCCCTTGTAATTAAATACTAGTACAGTTAATACTCACATGGTATGTTGATATTCGTACAAAAGTGAAGATTCCTACACAAAATACGTTAGTAAAATGAAGAGGCAATCCTGCTATGTACAGCGGGTGAGGTGAAATGTTTAATCCTTCTGATACGTCATATATATTATAAACGACCTGTTCTAAAATAACAGGTCGTACACTATTATTGTCAATTTTAACCGACTTACATTGTGAGTCACTGAATTGGAACTGAACATGATACAGCATAAAGTGTGTGATTAAACGACTACACAAGACTACACCAAATGATATTATAATTTATAGTGGTAGCTGTTTTCACCTTCCTTTAATTATTTTTATCTAGCAAATAACATACGATAAAAAAATTATTTAAAGTTACTTTGAAATAATATATTCATTATTACACCGACTGCTTTCAGAATGAAATAAAGATTTCTACCTTTTCTAAACCATGTGTCTTAATCTTTATATACGAGGTAACCTAAATTAAACTGACAATATTTAAGTAAATTTGTAGAGAGAACTCATTGGATATAAGCAATATTTTGAATATGCACATTTCAGATCATTGCTGAAGCAATACATAATACAGTAGACATCATGATGTACAAAAGAAAGAGTGTAATTTTCAGTTTTAGGGAAAAATCAAAAAATATCCTGTAAACATGAAATTCATCGCAATTAGCTCAGCTATTATATCTAGAAATGATATTGCATGCAACTCTTGTTTAACAGGTAATAGGAAGTTTACATAAGCGTTCAAAGAAGTAGTAGTTCATTAACTTCGATCGAACGAGTGAAAATCTACAGACACTTATCAACAACAGTTTGAACCTCTTCAGTAGAAATGAGTCCCGAGGACTGGCTGGAGTAATTGTGTCAGACTTACGATACTGTAAGAGCTGGGTGTTTCACCTTTGAGTGACACTTCTTGTACACAATGGGCTAAATGACCTAAAGGCTACAAGGATCGAAAGGGCCCAGAGAAAGCTGGGGTAATGGTTATAGCCTCATATCAAGACCATCCGAGGGTTATTTAATGTCTACCAAGCCTCGGCATTATCATCATTATCGTCTATCAAGTCTCGGCGCGCCATCTACCGTATTCACCGTCAATGTTTGCGCGCCATCTACCGTATTTATCGTCATTCATGTGTGCCACCTAGCGAAATTTTATATTATAGGAGAATACGCGTAAAGCTACGGTTTTCGAACAATTGGGCAGGTCATAATAAATCATTACTAACATTTTGAAAGGTTGGGAGGGGGGTCCACGGGGTCCATGCCCTCCTCATCTCTTAGATCCGGCACTGATATATATATATATATATATAATATAGATTATATATAAATAAACTGAGAAATATTATTTAATAACAATATTTTATTCAAAAATGCTTACATAAGAAACTTACGCACAAGTATTAAAATACTTACACAAGAAAAATGACGTAAAAACAATTATTTAAAGAGACACTGAGGATGCACTTGATAGGCTACAAGTTCTTTTATGTCAAAGTCGATGTCAGTTGTGATCCCAGGTATCTGCTCAAGTGCCGTGTCATTAATGCAGCTTTTGAAGTCCCAAATCTCTTAAGTTTGGATATTTTTCTGTTGATAGAAGCTTAAGCAGTTCTTTCCCGGTTTCTTTTCCACATCCAAAAAATGCATCTGCCTGCAAATCGCATAATACCATTTCATATTTAGGATCTATATTTGCCATATCAATATTTTATGAATTGTTAAATAACATTATAGCACCTTGTACACTAAACAACGTGCTGTTTCTTTGTCCCAAATGAAAAATATTCAACTGACCATCGTTCTCGTAATTCACGATTTTCATTGTAAATATTTCTCTGCTTATCGCGCGCTCATATATATGGGTTACTGCTAATACACAAATAAAATTTCTGCTAATGCAATAGAGGATTTGAACACATAAAATATTGTTATTAAACCAAGTTGTCATTATTTGTACCGATTCGCACAACACCAAAGAACCAACTAAACACAAAGTGTCCACTGATTTTTGCGATAGCATGGTTAAGAAGAGAAAGAACAGATAGATTATATTTCAAAAGCTAAATCATTCAAATTCAACCTGTTATTCATTCGAAGTTCCAGTCCTAATACAAAAACTCGAATGAAAAATTTCACATTAACCACCACTAAATTTATACAAAAAACTAATTGAATAAAATACCATTTGTTCAATTCAAATGAATTTTAGATTTTCCTTGTATGGTCGCAATATCTCGGATATGTCTTAGCGATATGACCAAAGTTTTACAAAAAAAAAAATTCCGTAATGGCATCAATGATATTCTCAGGTATTCATTAAATGTTTCCATAAATATGTTGTATTTGTATAATCGCTATTGCTTCTTAGAATAGTCTGCAAATCACCTTTCATTTATTCGGTCAGGATAAACGTTTTGTCTAATTTATCATTTAAAAGGCCCGCCCAAAGCTGGTTAACTTCGGGGATCGGACGAGAACCGGTGTCTTCCGCTTGGTATGGACGTTGACATTTGATTTCCTTACCTGCCTTATAAAGTTACACACATTATCAATAACAGAACAATTGTTAAAGTGGGAAAGATTTCGAATGGTGCAAAAAATTTCCTTAACGACAGTATTAAAAATATATAAATATAAACCCAACCTTATTCTTAAATACTGATTAGTTTTCATTTTTTTACGGTTGTTGAGAATTTATATTTCCCTTTTTTTTTTCAACATAATAGCGTGCAATTAAACGTAACACCCAAAAGTAATACAACAAAATTATTTCTATTTACCCTACTTCCGAACGAGACTAGACTAGAACTGAAATAGATTAGACTAATTAAGGCTAATTAGAAATATAGATTAGACTAATTAGAAAAAGAGAACTAGACTAGAACTGAAAGAGACTAGACTGAATGTAAGAGATGATTTATTTGCTTTCAAAGAGTAATTTCTTGTCACACCTCGGGCTAAACTGGTAAATCACGACGACTCCCAAGAATTAAGACCACATTTCGATAAGTGTACGGAAATCGCAAAAATAAAAGCACTGGAAATCTTAGACAGGTGGGGGAGTCCAGTAAGTTCATCCCAACGCGTGCTTTAATCTGATCGTTCTTTCGCACGGTGGCACAGCTGAACGTCCCGTAGGACGGGTTTTCGAAGATCATCGGTGTCGCATACTGCCAGAGGAGAGGGGGAGGGGATTGTAACGCTGGAACGGTTCGAAATATTACGATAAGTGCCGATGACTCAGATTGCACCTCTAAACGGTGGGAAAAGTTCCAAGATGGAATATTGCAAGCGATTTATATTGTTTTTTGTAATAGGTAAATTTTGCGTTGGGGAAAATGCACATGGAACACCGGAAATAAGTATCGTTTTATCCGATAAAACATACAAGTGAAACCTGTTTCCACTATATGGTGACAGTGTGATAGCAGATACATCGTGAAAATGACATGTTTCTGGTATGAAGACCAGACAAGTAATAGCTTTTTCTTTACGTGTTCATGCCGTTCACATCGTAAAACGAAATGAAAGATGGAATTTAGTACCATAGAATCGCGATATTTTGATCTGCATGCCGATATGTTAGGGATGAACTAGGAATCAGTGTCGTAGTTGATACCCCATCATTAAAAGTAAATAATTACATACGAAGCATGCGTTCTGCAAGTGTAATAATTAACATCATGAAAAAGTAATACTCACCGTTATTAGGAAAGACGAGAGATCCTACATTAAAAGTAATGAGTTTCTATCGACAAAGTTTATACGTACACATAATAGAGAAAATAAATATAGTGGGAAGAGTAAACAAAGACATCACTGTTGCGAATAGGAAACACTGTTGGAGTCTTACTTCCTGCGAATGAGGAAACATGCATTCCAAAACCTCATTGTCGTTGTCATTACTCTATTATTGGAAGGAAATCCAAATTTAAGCGATAGTAAATAAATTAGGTCATTGCATTTACCGTGAGAATAGGGGCGGGGGTGGCTCAGTCGGTAGCGCGCCAGGCTCGTAATCTGTAATTCCCAGGTTCGAGTCCCAGCTGGGTCAGCGTTGAGATTTATCTCCGCAAAAATTCCCCGCCCTGCCCACGGTCAGTAGGGGACACCGATGGGCTTGGAAAGGCCGCCGTCCGTCGGATGGGACGTTAAGCCGTGGCCCCGTGTGTGGGAGAGCCATACCCTGTGCACGTTAAAGAACACGCTGGATGGCCTTGACGGGAGACTACCATCTGTCTCCCAACAGCTGTTCCAGTGAGTCCCCTCCCCCAACCTTCTCTGAGCCTTCGGGGTCCATGTGACCTGGCCATTTAGCCCATGGTGTGCAAAAAAGTGCCGCTCAGAGGTAAAACAACCCAAACAACCCAAAAGCCAAATCATTGAAATTCAAACTGTTATTCATCCGAAGTCCCAGTCGTAATACAAAAATTCGAATGAAAAATATCACATTAACCACCACTAAATTTCTACAAAAAACTAATTGAATAAAACACCATTTGTTCAATTGAAAACGATTTTAGATTTTCCTTGTATGGTCGCAAATATCTCGGATATATCCTTAGCGATATGCC
Source organism: Ryuthela nishihirai (assembly GCA_038380435.1). Lineage (NCBI taxonomy): Eukaryota > Metazoa > Arthropoda > Arachnida > Araneae > Heptathelidae > Ryuthela > Ryuthela nishihirai. The sequence continues at coordinate 276,899 of JAWZYU010000043.1, forward strand.
CAAAGTTTTACAAAAGAAAAATACCGTGAATGACATCAATGATATTCTCAGGTATTCATTAAATGTTTCCATAAATATGTTGTATTTGTATAATAGCTATTACTCCTTAGAATAGTATGCAAATCACCTTTCATTTATTCGGTCACGATAATGGTTTTGACTAATTTATCATTTAAAAGGCCCGCCCAAAGCTGGTTAACTTCGGGGATCGGACGAGAACCGGTGTTTTCCGCTTGGTATGGATGTTGACATACTGATTCCCTTTCCTTACCTGCCTTATAAAGTTACACACATTATCAATAACAGAACAATTGTTAAAGTGGGAAAGAGTTCGAATGGTGCAAAAAATTTCCTTAACGACAGTATTAAAAATATTAAAAATATATAAATATAAACCCAACCTTGTTCTTAAATACTGATTAGTTTTCATTTTTTTACAGTTGTTGAGAATTTATATTTCCCTTTTTTTTTTCAACATAATAGCGTGCAATTAAACGTAACACACAGAAGTAATGCAATAAAACTATTTCTATTTACCCTACTTCCGAATGAAAGAGACTAGACTAGAACTGAAATAGATTAGACTAATTAAGACTAATTAGAAATATAGATTAGACTAATTAGAAAAAGAGAACTAGACTAGAACTGAAAGAGACTAGACTGAATGTAAGAGATGACTTATTTACTTTCAAAGAGTAATTGTCTTTTTCGTTTCCTTGGTTGTTTCAACGTCCGAGAGGCCATTTCTTGTCACACCTCGGGCTAAACTGGTAAATCACGACGACTCCCGATAGCTAAGACCACATTTCGATAAGGGTACGCACTGCAAAACTTAGACGTAAATCCATCCCAGCGCGTGCTTTAATCTGATCGTTCTTTCGCACCGTGGCATGGGTAAACATCCCGTAGGACGGGTTTTCGAAGGTCATCGGTGTCCCATACTGCCAAAGGAGACGGGGAGGGGATTTTAACGCTGGAACGGTTCGAAATATTATGACATGTGTCGATGACTCAGATTGCGCCTCCAAACGGTGGGAAAAGTTCCAAGATGGAATATTGCAAGCGATTTATTTTGTTTTTTTGTAATAGGTAAGGTTTGCGTTGGGAAAATGCACATCGAACACCGGGAATAAGTATCGTTTTGTCCGATAAAACATATAAATGAAACCTGTTTCCACTATATGGTCACAGTGTGATGAACTGCGAATCAGTGTCGTAGTTGATACCTCTTTAATTTTCTTACCCCATCTTTAAAAGTAAATAATTACATAGGAACCATGCGTTCTACAGTGTAATATTTAACATCATGAAAAAGGAATACTCACCGTTATTAAGAACGACGTTTCCAAGAGATCCTACATTAAAAGTAATGTGTTTCTATTCGACAAAGTTTATACGCACACAAAATAGAGAAAATAAATATAGTGGGAAGAGTAAACAGAGATACCTCTGTTGCGAAGAGGAAACACTGTTGTTGGAGTCTCACTTCCTGCCACATGAGGAAATAATGCATTCCAAAACCTCTGTGTCGACGACATTACCTTATTATTGGAAGGAAATCCAAATTTAAGTGATAGTAATAAGCTGTCAACAAACACCATCACCTTTGTCATTGCATTTACCGTGCGAATAGGGGCGGGGGTGGCTCAGTCGCTAATACGCCAGGCTCGTAATCTGTAATTCCCAGGTTAGTGTCCCAGCTGGGTCAGTGTTGAGGCTTATCTACGCAAAATTCCCTTCCCTGCCCATGGTCACCAGGGGACACCGATGGGCTTGGAAAGGCCGCCATCCGTCGGATGGGACGTTAAGCCGTGGCACCATGTGCGGGAGAGCCATACCCTGTGCACGTTAAAGAATACGCTAGAAACCTTTGACGGGAGGCTACCATCTGTCTCCCAACAGTTGTTCCAGTGGGTCCCCTCCTCCAACCTTCTCTGATCCTTCGGGGTCAATGTGACAGAAGTAAAACAACACAACCGTGCGAATACGATGACGAAGTGAACAGCGTTCGTGGGATTGCAGTTACCTCCGCATTTGCTTACCGTGGAACAATAGGACTTAGTTGTGTGAGATAAAACGAAACCTTAGTACGCAAATATCGACACGGGCTGTAATCCTTATCCCCTTCAAGTGTAACCCGGCCCTCGGCCACTCGAAAATCATCAGGTAAGTCTTGTTAAGTATTGTCCACTCTTCACCACCACACGGAACTGCTGGATTAACCCTTAAGCAATATAAGCACCTGCTTAGGGCACCAAGGGAAGGGGGGCACCGCAGTTTTATCCCCTAGCAATAATGCCCTTACCTATCAATTCTTTCACTGACACACTCGACTTTAGTTCGTTTCTTTTTTAATTGTCCTGATCTGCAGAGTTCGACTTTAATATGAATTGTTAAAAAAAAACGATTCTTATTGTATGGTGAGTAACTACATTTTAAATGTTTGAAGGTGACAGTCACACCCCTAGAGTTCCATACGTTTGACTGTTTTTTACAACGTTTTTCTGAATGAATTTCATTGTTTTTCTAATCATTATAAATATATATATAATACTTATTCCTTTTTGTGGCTTTTCAAAATTTGGCTTCTGTATTTCCAGACGCCAAGATGAAACTTATTCAATAAGCAATGCAAGGTTCGAGGGAGGAACCATTGTTCGATCGTCCTTAGGCCTTTGTTTCGTCTTGATTCGGTCCTCATTTAAACCCTAAGAAGCAACTACCAAGTTTCTCTACGCCACCACACTGAAACGCATATTTCAAGCCTAACAGTAAAATACCAAGTTTTTCTACGCCACCATACGGTAACGTATACTACAAGCCTAACAGCAAAGTATAAAGTTGCTTTTCGTCACCACATGTAAAAGCGTATTTCAAGCCTAACAATAAACTACCAAGTTTTTCTACGCCACCAAACTGTAACGTACATACAAAGTTGCTCTTGGCCACCACAGGGAAATACGTGTTTGAAGCCAAACAGTAAACTACGAAGTTTCTCTTCCCCACGACACGGAAACATGTATTTCAAGCCTAACAGTAAACTAGCAAGTTCTTCTACGCCACCACACAGTAACATGTACTACAAGCCTAACCGCAAACTACCAAGTTGCTCTATGCCACCAACACGGAAACACGTATTACAAGCCTAACAGCAAAGTACAAAGTTGCTTTTCGCCACCACACGTAAACGCGTATTTCAAGCTTATCAGCAAACTACCAAGTTGCTCTACGCCACCACATGGAAACACGTATTTCAAGCCTAACCACAAACTACCAAGTTGCTTTACGCCACCACACGGAAACACGTATTACAATCCTAACAGTAAACTACCAAGTTGCTTTTCTCCACCACAAGGAAACGTGCAATGCGCACCTTACAACAAACCACAAAGTTGATCTTGGCCACCACATGAAAATTCGTTCTTCACGCCTAAGGACAAATTTCGCGATAGAAATAATGGAAGCAGTGTGGCACTGGTAAAAAATATAAATATTCCCTCAAGCAGCTGCTTGCCACATAGGTCTGACAGGAGTCATTTTATACGACACGGTATGTGTGAGAGGATGGTGGGATCTCAGCAGAAAAAGATCACAAACGTCCATGCTTTACAAGAGGCTCGAACCCAGGTCCCATTGATCAGTAGCCAAGCGCGCTATAAATCAAGTTAATTATTATTCTTTAAATGGATGGTGTTGGTTTCAGATTTCCGTAACTAACAATATTTTTAGTCTATATTTTAACTTTTTCGGTTACTGGCGTTCCGTGGCCGAGTGGTTTGCACGCATGGCTACTGATCAAAGGGGTTCGATCTAACTGATTGAAGGGATTCGAATCTCGGGTAAGGCATTGATGTGTGTTGCCTTTATGCAGAGGTCCCGTTTTACTAGGACGGTGTTGTTCAGTCGGTAGCACGCCAGGCTCGTTATCTGTAGTTCCCAGGTTCGAGTCCCACCTGGGTCGGCGTTGCGATTTATCTCCGCAAAATTCCCCGCCCTGCCCACAGTCAGTAGGGGACACCGATGGGCTTGGAAAGGCCGCCGTCCGTCGGATGGGACGTTAAGCCGTGGCCCAGAGTGCGGGAGAGCCATACCCTGTGCACGTTAAAGAACACGCTGGATGGCCTTGACGGGAGGCCATCATCTGTCACCCAACAGCTGTTCCAGTGGGTCCCCTCCCCCAACCTTCTCTGAGCCATCGGGATCCATGTGACCTGGTCATTTAGCCCATGGTGTGCAAAAAAAGTGCCGCTCAGAGGTAAAACAACCCAAAGTTAAAGAACACGCTTGATGGCCTTGATGGGAGGCTACCATCTGTCTCCCAACAGCTGTTCCAGTGGGTCCCCTCCCATAACCTTCTCTGAGCCTTCGGGTCCATGTAACCAGGCCATTTAGCCCATGGTGTGCAAAAAAGTGCCACTCAGAGGTAAAACAACCCAAAGTTAAAGAACACGCTGGATGGACTTGACGGGAGGCTACCATCTGTCTCCCAACAGTTGTTCCAGTGGGTCCCCTCCCCCAACATTCTCTGAAACTTCGGGGTCCATTTGACCTAGCCATTTAGCCCATGGTGTGCAAAAAAGTGCCGCTCAGAAGTAAAACAACCCAACGTTAAAGAACACGCTGGATGGCCTTGACGGGAGGCTACCATCTGTCTCCCAACAGCTGTTCCAGTGGGTCCACTCCCCCAACCTTCTCTGAGCCTTCGGGGTCCATGTGACCTGGCCATTTAGCCCATGGTGTGCAAAAAAGTGCCGCTCAGAGGTAAAACAACCCAACGTTAAAGAATACGCTGGATGGCCTTGAAGGGAGGCTACCATCTGTCTCCCAACAGCTGTTCCAGTGGGTCCCCTCCCCCAACCTTCTCTGAGCCTTCGGGGTCCATGTGACCTTACCATTTAGCCCATGGTGTGCAAAAAAGTACCGCTCAGAGGTAAAACAACCCAACGTTAAAGAACACGCTGGATGGCCTTGACGGGAGGCTACCATCTGTCTCCCAACAGCTGTTCCAGTGGGTCCCCTCCCCCAACCTTCTCTGAGACTTCGGGGTCCATGTGACCTGGCCATTTAGCCCATGGTGTGCAAAAAAGTGCCGCTTAGAGGTAAAACAACCCAACGTTAAAGAACACGCTTAATGGCCTTGATGGGAGGCTACCATCTTTCTCCCAACATCTGTTCCAGTGGGCCCCCTCCCCCAACCTTCTCTGAGCCTTCGGGGTCCATGTGACCTAGCCATTTAGCCCATGGTGTGCAAAAAAGTGCCGCTCAGAGGTAAAACAACCCAACGTTAAAGAACACGCTGGATGGCCTTGACGGGAGGCTACCATCTGTCTCCCAACAGCTGTTCCAGTGGGTCCCCTCCCCCAACATTCTCTGAGACTTCGGTGTCCATGTGACCTGGTCATTTAGCCCGTGGTGTGCAAAAAAGTGCCGCTCAGAAGTAAAACAACCCAACGTTAAAGAACACGCTGAATGGCCTTGACGGGAGGCTACCATCTGTCTCCCAACAGCTGTTCTAGTGGGTCCCCTCCCCCAACTTTCTCTGAGCCTTCGGGGTCCATGTAACCTGGCCAATTATCCCATGGTATGCAAAATAGTGCCGCTCAGAGGTAAAACAACCCAACCCAACAACCCGTTCTGCTATGGCGTCACAAGCTCGTGCTTAGTTACGGCACCAACAATGCAATCAGTTTAGGTTAATGAGTGACAAATTGGAATCTCAATCAATTATGTTACTTCGTTGCACACCCAATTCTGTTTTGACACGGAATTCTTTTACACGATTTTGATTTAACACAGCTTTAGGAAAAAAATCCAATTCTCGTTTTACACGATTTAGTTTGATGTAACACGGTTCAAAAATCTCTATTTGAATTTAATTCTGAAAAAATATTCAAGACAAAATTCGTAGAATTTACATTTATAAGAAAGATGCCACAATTTTTTTTAATTTTTCGTACTCGTTTTAACTCTGAAAATGTACTACAGACACACATTTTCTGCACTGAAATCCCCAAAATAAAAACTACACTAACATGACTACACAACAAATTTTCTGCATTTTATTCTCTATTTTACGGAAAAATTGTACAAAACGTACTTCATTCGGAATAAAGTGGCAACACTGAGTTTCGGGAATTCCCCTCAATTTTTATCTTCAATACATACGTTAGTCTTGGTCTCCCATTCGTTTTTAAAGTTAGAAGTGTTAGATTAAATATGTTTATAAGACCAGCATGGCGAGTACCCTACGACGTATACGATATCATTAAAATTTCTTCTTCCTACCTACATGACTAAAAGACGGCACATTTTTCAAACTTTAAGTAATCTCTTCGATTCCCTAAAAGAAAAGGGGTCGCTCAGTCGGTAGCGCACCAGGCTCGTAATCTGTAGTTCCCAGGTTCGAGTCCCAGCTGGGTCAGCGTTGAGATTTTTCTCCGCAAAATTCCCCGCCCTGCCCACGGTCACTAGGGAACATCGATGGGCTTGGAAAGGCAGCCGTCCGCCGGATGGGACTTTAAACCGTGGCCCCGTGTGCGGGAGAGCCATACCCTGTGCACGTTAAAGAACACGCTGGATGGCCTTGACGGGAGGGTAACATCTGTCTCCCAACAGCTGTTCCAGTGGGTCCCCTCCCTCAACCTTCTCTGAGCCTTCGGGGTCCTTGTGACCTGGCCATTTAGCCCTTAGTGTGCAAAAAAGTATCGCTCAGAGGTAAATCAACCCAACCCTAGAAGAAAACGTGAAAAAGGTCCACTCTACACACGTTTCACTTCAACAGATTTCATTAACTCTATCCTGATTGAAAGTAATCGTAATAATTCGTTGTTGACGTCTGACAATAACATTGCTGAATTAACTGTTGTCTGACTTCGAAGGAAGTGACACTTCTCGATATTCGCAGCAGAAATTCCCTCTCTTTAAGCTTCCTTTCTCACCATTTCTCGTACCTGGGTGACGCTAATTACGAAATATTTCAGAAACGAATATTATCTAACATAATCTAGCAGTGGGGATCGCCATCAAATAACCAAAGATAATCCAAAAACGAAACATTTCCCTCCCTAAATTCGATAAAAAAAATAATATCCCACGTGTACCATGTAAGAGCTACATGTTGCCATAAGTAAACAAACTAAAATATGTGTGCGCCTTAATATTAAGTTCGATAAAACGCAGAGATGACGTCAGCAACGCGCTTTCACTACTTCCCAGCATTATTTCTGTAACATCCATATCTCGAAAAAGCATTGTCAATGTGTCATGAACGCAATAAAACAAAAACATATAGTGCAAGAAACAATCACAGTTCAATATTCATTTCAATACATTTTTCAAAACATTCTGAAGTCATTCACAATATGTATCTGATGGAAAAAAGCTAAAAAAAAAAACGGTAACAATGCCATAATACCTCAGTAGCAAAATAATGTCACCAGTTCAATAACTTATTCAATATCATTTGCATTACATATCTCTAACACCTATACGACATATCTGTAATATCGACTATAAAGAAATTGGTTGCAGTGATATATAAAATGATGAACGCTGCGATATTTAACACGCAAAAAATATTAAATGCAAAGTTTACATGAAACTTCAAATCACATTTAGATTTCAGTTTAACTCTTAATCGAATAATTAGTGTATTGCACGGGAGAATTGTTTTCCATCTTCGCATTGCATTGTCAGGCATTTATTTCGTTCCTGAAAAATTATCCTTTCGTTCAAAACTATGAAAACGAAAAACAATGTAGTTCGAAAAACGCCATTTCCATAGCTACAATTAGGAGACCCTATTTTGTGTGAACACAAATATTCATTACGAACAAGTTGCTGAATTATGAACGTGAATTCCTATTTATAGAAAGGTAATTGCGTCTGTTTATTTCATCTCTCCCTAAATAAGATTTACCACACCGTTCACTCTAAATCGAAATATTTATTGACCATAAAGATAATTTTTATTTTTCTAAACACTTCAAATTTCGAGAAAAATGCTTAAGGTGCGATACAAATCCATTCCTATTTTTTTTTTATCTTATTATAGCACGACGTGCCCATAACTGTTAATTTTCATTTATGACCCACAACAGAAATATTAGTCTGGAGATTATTCGCAAAAAATAAGTTTTTACCGAAAATTATTTTTAGAAACCGGAATTTCCAAAGCTTCAACGATTCATAAAAGTATAAATGGCTGCTTCCGACGTAAAGCCCTTCAACATCACAAGTCCATCACTAAAATCTCACCCGAAATATATTAACAAATTTTTTTTTTACTTCCTCACTGTCTCTTCGACCTCCCCTAACCTTCCTCCGTGGATGGTAGATTGTTGGGTTGTTTTACCTCTGAGCGGCACTTTTTTCCACACCATGGGCTAAATGGCCAGGTCACATGGACCCCGAAGACTCAGAGAAGGTTGGGGGAGGGGACCCACTGGAACAGCTGTTGGAAGACAAGTGGTAGCCTCGCGTCAGAGCCATGCAACGTGTTCTTTAATATGCACACTGTATGGCTCTCCTGCACACGGGGGCACAGCTTAACGTCCCATCCGACAGACGGCGGCCTTTCCAAGCCCATCAGTTTCCATCATTTCCATTTCCAAGCCATCTACCGACCGTGGGGAAGGCGGGTAATTTTGCGGAGGTAAATCTCAACGCTGACCCACCTGGGAACTACAGATTACGAGCCTGGCGCGCTACCGACTGAGCTACCCCGCCCCCGCAGAGTTTCTTTCCGTTAAGGAATTAATAACTGCTATAATTTCTCTTCATGTGCATTTCTTTTCTGGTTCGAGTAGCACCTGTGACAGCGTCGAGACCCACAGTTACGTATACAGTATACAAACGTCATCGCATAGTAACGATATCTGCTTTCGTACTAAGCGGTCTTCCGCATTGCTATTAGAAATGCCACCAAAAGACATACGATCAGAAAGTGTGCTTTCATCAAAGTGAAGGGGTTGATGGTATTGCCACAGGATAGGAATATGTATTTCCAATGGTCGAGTCCCACTACAATCAAAGTTCTGTTTTCTAAACGTTAAACCCTCAGTCCTTTTATGGGTTAGAAAGGCGAACACCAATGTTTTCTCTAAATGCCGTCTTCTGTCGGTTGTGAGGTAAAGCCATGGTCGGTGTGTGTAGGAGAAATATACCCTGCACCTGTTAAATAAGACGCTGAATGGCCATGATGTGAGGTTGTCATCTGTCTCTTAACAGATGTGGTGCAGTGGGTTCCTTTCACCGACTGCATGGAGTCCTGGTGGAGTGGCCATTTTGTCCTACATGTGACAAGAAGTGCCACTCAGTCGTAAAAGAGGATTGGAACAAATTTCGTGTTCTACTCGTTATCTAGGGCGGGGGTGGCTCAGTCGGTAGCGCGCCTGCCTCGTAATCTGAAGTTCCCAGGTTCGAGTCCCAGGTGGATCAGCGTCGAGAATTATCTCTGCAAAACTTCCCACCCTGCCCACGGTCAATAGGAGACAACGATGGGCTTGGAAAGGCCACCGTCCGTCGGATGGGACGTTAAGCCGTGGCCCAGTGTGCGGGACAGCCATACGCTGGATGGCCTTCACAGGAGGCTACCATCTGTCTCCTAACAGCTGTTCCAGTGGGTCCCCTCCCCAAACTTTCTCTGAGCCTTCGGGGTCCTTGGGTTGGGTTGTTTTACCTCTGAGCGGCACTTTTTTTGCACACAATGGGCTAAATGGCCAGGTCACATGGACCCCGAAGGCTCAGAGAAGGTTGGGGGAGGGGACCCACTGGAACAGCTGTTGGGAGACAGATGGTAGCCTCCCGTCAAGGCCATCCAGCGTGTTCTTTAACGTGCACAGGGTATGGCTCTCCCGCACACGGGGCCACGGCTTAACGTCCCATCCGACGGACGGCGGCCTTTCCAAGCCCATCGGTGACCCCTACTGACCGTGGGCAGGGCGGGGAATTTTGCGGAGATAAATCTCAACGCTGACCCAGCTGGGACTCGAACCTGGGAACTACAGATTACGAGCCTGGCGCGCTACCGACTGAGCCACCCCCGCCCCCTTCGGGGTCCTTGTGAAAAAAGGGCCGCTCAGAGGTCAAACAACCCAACCCACTCGTTACCACATTAAATCTTTTGATCACCTGTGAAAATTACCGAATAAAATAATAGCGTGAAATCATGAATACTTTAAATGCTCAAAATGTCACAATGTTATAGGCACACTAACCCTTTTAAACATTAACCGTAATTATTCACAATTAGTACGTTATATATATATATATTTTAAGTAAATACGAGCAAAAGATTAATTTCTTTAGGTGCAGTAAAGTGCCATACACCAAAAATCGATAATTCCCAAATTTATATGTAAAACGCTCAGCATATCACAAACTTCTAGGACTTTAAAAATATTCCCTGCCGTAATATATTTGCATCACATCGGTCGTACTAAGTGTTCCCTGAAGTGAACGTTACTTCAATAGTATCATTCCGCGATAAAGAAGTCCGTTACATTCCATAACTATTCGTAATTGAGGAAATCCTTATTCTCCAAAGCTTATCTGCAGAAAAGGTTCCTACGTGTCGTTTGGGAGCCTCCCGGAAAGCTCTTAACAACAGAAATTACGATATCTAAATAACCAATGAAATCTACTTCAGTTGAAAACGTAAGTTTTATATTCACTGGTAACTATTACAATGTATCGAAAACACTTCCTTACGTGGTTTTCTCATCCTAGGATAAGACGTTTAGAAAAATAATAAACCTTTCACGATGAAAGAGAAACGAATAAAAGATCTTGCATGCTAAATAATCGATGACACAACAATGCTTTCAGAAACGTTAACCCGGATACGACATTTATTTATTTCGTGATTAGCATTTCCGTCCCGAATAAGTTTTAGCAAGCAAATGATTCATAGTACATTCCTGAAATCAAACTAATCCTCCTAATTGACGAAATAGAAGTAAAAGTGGTGAGATAATATTCCAGAAGGGGGCGAAGAATTAATCCTTTCAGAAACAGAAGAGACAGGTCAATTGACAACTCCACCATTAATAAATAGATTGTAATAGGTTTTCAGCCTTTAACTACTTGCCTATAAAGAACTAAGTCACTGACCAGATATTACCAAACTTTTTAAAAACGGCAGACATCGGAAGATTGCTCCGATATCCGGTATATACTCTGTAAACAAAAAGGTTCGATGTGTACAAACAGACGGACGGGAAAGCGAAACCATTATCTCGTTTTCAAAAAAAAAAACGCGATAAAAAAAATCCCATCAAAGTTCACAGAATCGTGAAAAAATATCGAAATTCGCGAAATCATGAAAAATATCGATATTCACGGAATCGTGAAAGACATCGATATTCACTGGAACATTTCAAAAACACTTGAGTCGCGGAATTTGCCGCGGAAAAGATTTCATTTGACGCTTAACTCGTCTATTTCCGCAATCGCGTTCAGAACATATAGGGGGAAAATCATTTTCATATTTCCCCCCTGTCTAGGGGCGATGAAAGAACGGGGGGGTCAATTTTTCATAGCCTATGACACTTCCCGTGTCAAAAATTTTCATTTGACACATAAATCATTAATTTCGCAAGATATGGTGCAACAACTATTTTGCAAATCCGCAAATGTCAGAGCGAAAAGCAATAGAAAGATAGAGGGGGGGGGGAAGGAAAATAAACCAGAAATAAAAAAAAAAGTCTATCTTCCTATATGGGCCCTAAAAAGTAGAAAATAATCCCAAAGCATAACGATGGTGCAATCAGTCACTGAGTTCATATTCACTTCAAAGGAAGATAAGGGGCCGGAAATCTTGTTGAGTAGTTGGCGCCCTATCTTCCTTTGAAGTGAATACGGATTCAGTGACTAATTGCACCATCGATACGCTTCAAGTAGTCCCATGGCCAAGTGGTTAGCGCGCTTTGCTACTTGATCTAAGGGACCTGGGTTCGAGCCCAGGGTAAGGCATCGATGTATGTGTCGTTTTTCTGCTGAGGTCCTGCCATCCTCTCAGACCTTCTACTATGGCATATAACCTGTCAGACCTCTGTGGCAAGCAGCTGCTTGAGGGCGTGTTTATTTATTATTTTCTACTTTTTAGGGCCCATATAGGGAGATCGGTATTTTTTAAAATTTGTTATTTGCATTTTTTGTCACTAAAAGCACCTACTTTAAAATCTTTCATTTGTATATGAATCATAAACATCGACCACAGTTTTCTTTCTTTTTGGAGTCGTGTTCCAGGCAACCCATGACACTGGAGACGTCATGTTTTAATTTGAGATACGAGTCGTTAAAGTCGAACCCCGCGAAAATCCCTTCTTTTATCAGGGGGGAATAGTGGAGGCAAAATTCGAAATAGTTTATGATTGTCATTATATGAGCTTACATTTGACACCTAATTCATAAGGGGGTGGCTCAGTTGGTAGAGCGCCAGGCTCGTAAACTACAGTTCCTAGGTTCGTGTCCCAGCTTGGTCAGCATTGAGATTTATCTCGCAAAATTTCCCTGCCCGCCCACGGTCAGTAGCGGACACCGATGGGATTGGAAAGACTGTCGTCCGTCGGATGGGATATTAAGCCGTGGCCCCGTGTGCGGCAGAGCCATACCCTGTGCTCGTTAAAGAACACGATGAGTGGCCTTAACGGGAGGCTATCATCTGTCTCCGAACAGCTGTTCCAGTGGGTCCCCTCCCCCAACTTTCTCTGAGCCGTCGGGGTCCATGTGACCTGACCACTTAGCACATGGTATGCAAAAAAGTGCCGTTCAGAGGTAAAAATAATCCAACTAACTCATAACTATAGTATCTCGCGTTCGGAAGATATAGTAGAATGACTTTCACATTACCCATTTTTCTGGGGAGAAGAACACAAGAGGGAGAATTTATATAGACTATGACACTTCCTATGTCACAGGCTTTCATTTGACACAAAGGTTGTTACTGTTCGCATTCACATTGAGAAGATATATGAGGACAATCATTTTCATATTTCGTCCTTTTTTCGGGGGAAAAAAGCATGGGGGGTCACGTTTTCGTAGCCTATGTCTTCCCGTGCTTCAGAAGGATTCATTTGATGTATAGCATGTTGCTTTCTGCATTCGCGTTCTGGAGATATAGTCAAGAAGAGTTTTCCTATTTCCTCTCTTTTGAGTGGGAAGAAAACATGGGGAGTTAATTTGTTACAGCCTCTGACACTCCCGCGTCACAAGATTTCAATTGACATATAAATCATCAATCTCCTCATCGCGTTCGAAAGATATGGTGGAATAATCTTTTGTCAAATCCTCAAATAGACAAATCGACAAATTGTCAAAGCCAAAAGCAAGATGATGATAGGTAAAATCGACTTGATCCGAAAGGGATACAAACCTAAGAACTCCTAAAGGTGTGTCATGTTCTCTGACAGTTTCACTACCATCCGCCGACTGAGATCTCTTCTATTGATGGCTTTTTTATACCACGGAGTCAGTCATTGGAAGTTGCTTAAATGCAATTGAAGATGGCGGTCGAAAAATCACTTTCCAGATATAACAGCTGAGCTAGTTACAATGAGTTTCACGTTTACAGAAGATTTTCCCAGTTTTTCTAATATTGAAAATTAAATAAAAAAATTAATAAATACCCGCTTAAGCAGCTGCTTGTCACAGAGATGTGACAGGAGCCTGTCAGTTTATATCCCAGAGTAGAAGTTCTAAACTACTTCGATTTCTTTATCATGATGCCTACCGTTTTATGTGTTGTTTCAGTTATGATCTGAAATGTGCAAATATCAAATATTACTTATATCCACTGAGTTATTTCAAAAAGCTTACTAAGGAATTGTCAGTTTAATATGAGTAACCTCGTTTATAAACATAAGACACATAGTTTAGCAAAAATATAATAATTTATTTTATTCTGAAAGCAGTCAGTGTAATAATGAAGATATTATTTGAACGAAACCCTAAATCATTTTTTATCATATGCTTTTAACTAGATAAAAGTATTCAAAGGAAGAGTTGAAACAACTACCACTATAAATTACAATATCTTTTAGTGTAGTATTTTGCATTCGTTTAATTAGTCTCGTTTCTGGGAATGTCCGAAATTCAAGTTCAGTGACTTGCAGTGTAAGTCGCTAAAAATTAACCTCAAAAGAGTACAACCTATTTACTTTTGAACCGGTCGTCTATAATTTATATAACGTATCAGACGGATTTAACACTTCACCTTATACGCAGTGCATAGCGGGACCGCCAATTCATTTTACGTAACGTATTTTGTGAAGGAATCTTTACTTTTGTACGAGTGTCAACATACCAAGTGAGTGTTAACTGTAGTAGTATTTTTTTACAAGGGGGTCATACATAAAATATCTTATGTTTGTAATCGAAAAACGTTGCAAGGAACTAAGCACAAAAGTAAAAATAGCATTTTAATGTCATAGCGTAGTCGGTCGGTGGTTTGTTTATTAAAATCGTTAATAGTATGTTATTTAATCTTAAAAGTATGTTAATTGATCTGAGGATCGTCACGGAATTTATGGAGGAGACCCCACAGAATGCATGTACGCAAAGCGACCCCTTCATTAAGTAATACAGTTCTATGTTATGTCAATAGTAACTCAGGTACAGAACTCAGTAATTTATTAAATAAAAGATTTATGAAATATGCGACTCAAAATATTTTAAAGATCTCAAAAGAAACACCTCTTTATATCCTTCTTTCAAACGCAACAAGTTTCTAAAAAGATGCGTTCAGTATTTAAAGAGCTATGGAAGTTAGAAAGTTAGCTTGTTTTGGAAAGCGTCATTCATAATTAGCAAAAATTAACATACTTATTATTACAAAGGCTAAAACTACTCTTTCAATTGTTAGTAAAGTTTAGTAAAACGGTCATTGTTTTTTTTTTTTATCTTGCTTTTATTAATTTATCAGAGCAATTATTTAAACTCTTATTTTTGCTCTTAAAATATTCAATTTCCCTAATTCTCTAAATACCAAAAGAATATTGTTGATAATCGACATTAAAGTAGATTCGATTATCTTTAAATTACCTTCAGTAACTGAGAGAAGCGTATTTAAGAAGTTACTAGATTCTGTTTATGAATTATTACAGATTAAAAATAAAACAGTAACTAATAAAGTTGATGTTGAGTGTATTTTTAACCGGAAAGTTACCTAAAATGCGACTTCTCCTAAAAAGCAGGAAAATGGATTCTCTTTCAGGGATCTTGTTCCTTGCCTTTGGGCTCTGACCATCAAAATTAATCAATTACACTGTAAAGAAATTGACACAACTGATGTAAATATAAATGTACAAGTAGAAAGAAAATACATCGCCTACGACAAATATTATTTCAAAGAGAATGAAGTTTTCCTTTTCCAACTTTCGCATACTTTAAGAGTGGAAGTTCGAACTAATGGACGATGAGGGAAATGCAAATAATAATATATTTTTAGAACTTATAGAACAACAAAGAATTACTCATTTTACTCTTAGCAGCCTGTCGCATAAAAGTTGGGGATAAAATATTAGATTAGGAGTTGTTTCATTGTGCTCTGGACGTGGTACTTGAGGGGAGATTATGGCTTGGCCTTCCCCGAAGAAGAAGGGTTCCTAGACGATAGTTACATTGAAGAAATATCACACAGTAACAGGAGGGAAATGCTGTGTAATTTCATCAACGCCAGAAAATGTTACATTCTCCATATCCAATAATAATTAGCTCACATTACCATTCAGCTGGAAATGTGCTTCCCTACTCTGCAAAATGTTCCACTGCCAACTGTTGCACACAGCCAGGAACTTAAAGACAAGGTTCCGACATTGCAGAGGACCACTGGGAGTAAGCTGTTGCCCCATGTGCAGTTTGTACAGGAATCAGAGCAATACACTTCGCACAACATTGAAGACAATGGATCACGCAAGATTCAGGAATGCTACTTCTGCTCTGGCTCTACCTTCTCTTCCTTTTTTATCTTCTCTATATTCTCTTCAACCTTCTCTGAGCTTTCGGGTCCATGTGACCTGCCCATTTAGCCCGTGGTGTGCAAAAAAGTGCCGCTCAGAGGTAAAACAATCCAACCCAACCTCATTGATGTAAAGTGAGGATTATGAATTGTAGGTATAATTATTAAATATCCTGAAGAAATAATACTCACCGTGAATCTGATGTTAAAGAAATGCATCTTAATTCTCTTCCACAATTCATAGTAATTTTCGTAAACAAGATATTGGAAAATACAACTGCGGAAGAGTAAACAAACACCTCTGTTCGCAATACGAAACACTGTAAGAGTCACTTCCTATGAGTGAGCAAACAGTGCATTCTTCAACGTCACTCTTGTCAGACGTCATTACCCTATTATTGCAAGGAAAAAAAACTTATAATGTCAGTTTATGAGTTTATATATCAAGCGGCTATGTTGCTGCTACGTTTGCCGCGTTAGCGTATGGACATGGCGAAGAATTGATATAATTTGAGGGTTTTTTGAGGTTTCCAGAGCTTTGCGTACCGCGAATAGATTTCAGTGTAATAAGCAACCATTGGCAAGGTCTATGCGATTAAAAAATACACACGGACTGTATTCCCTATGTCCTTCTCTAAACCACCATTCTGCTGCTCGAAAAAATATAAGATGAATCAAGTTAAATAATATTCATAAAGTGTTTGTGGTTCGTTTATAAATTCCTTCAGGTAAGTAACTTTGTAGTGAATAATTAATTTACAGTAGAGGTAATTTAATTTTCCCCTTTTTAGCATGAGAGCTATGAAATTTCGATCGGCATTCAACCGACAGCTACTATACAGCACATTATTCTGATTATGGGTTATAAATTTTATAGTTAAACTCTATTTGTCGCTGTCGACCACTAACGACCCCTTCATTTCGGCTCGAATGTTGTAAAGCTCGCTGAGTAGAAGTAATGGTTGTCCGAGGAAAAAAAAAATTCTTTGCTTAATTTTTTATTTCTTCATTTTCCTATTTGTCATTACAGTATGTATACAATTTATTTCTATATCGTAAATGATTGGTTTCATATTACTGTTTTTCAGTGGCGGCTCGCGTATAGGCACTGTGGAACTGCAGCACCCCCAATTTCAACTTGATATTATCGATAACATTTAACATAATGAGTCCTTTTTTCTTTAATTCTTTCTTTATACTTGTACAATATATAATCCTTAAGCTTAATGTCAGTAGCCATCCCCCAGTTTATGAAAAAGTTACAAAAATCTGTGTATGGAACTGTGCGCTTCACAGTACTAGCGGCGAGGTATTTGACTGTTGTGCGCATGCGCACATAGGAAGCTACACGAGACGCTGCAAGGGAGAGAGAGCACTGTCGTTCCCGCAGTGCCGACCCTGGCGTGCTGGTTGAAGGTAGTTTTTTTTTACTCCGCCTGTGTTGTGCTTAAAAACCGTATACCATATTCTTGAATGTGATACAGTGTAGAATTAGATTATTATCCTGCTTCCAGCTATTATGTTTGATTCATTTTTTTTTCGCGCAAATTAAAACAAGAAGAATGGATTTCATTTTTAAATGAATAGATTAAGCTTGAGCTGTAACTATTTAGGTTAAAGTAAGTAAAAAATGTTGGATTTTGTTCCTTTAGGATTTTATCAAGTTTGTGAATAAATTTTCTTTTTATACATGTTTGTTTCCTTTTACACAATTTTAAAACAAAGGTTAAAATTTTTCTGAAGCAGCACCCCCACTAATTTTAGCTACGAGCCGCCACTGCTTATGACGATCAATTGGAGAGATTTTCATGTTCGAAATGACGATTCGAATTCCAAGTCTCCTATCAGTCTATAAGACTCAAGCATCTGAAATTATCCATTGGAAATTATGGCTAATGGATAGAATATATACGATTTTCCTATGTTTGAGCTGTAATAGGAGCATTGCCACGCAGATTTATTTCTATACTGGTTTTAATAACTGTAATATTATTAGCTGAATATGTAGAAAATTTTCCAGTATCAGTATTTCTCATATTGAAAAGTTTTCCAGGCAGATGCTGCCATCTAGTGCCCAATGCTTAAACTAGGCGTAAGTTGATTTTTTTTTTACTTACTTAGAGGGCGAATGGACAGGCAGTATTATAGAGAAGGCGGTGTTTGATGTTGTAAGAGAAGCCTGGAATGGTTTAAGAGAGCTTCTATCTCCATCCTTTGTGTTTTGTAAAAGAATATTGAATGAAATATATAGCTCATTTGAATGAGAGACGAGAGTTGGCTTAGTTGGCAGCGTGCCAGACTCTTAATCTGCAGTTCCCAGGTTCCAGTCCCAATTATGTCAGCGAAGAAACTTATCCCCGGTGAACCCCATCGTTCTGTTGGTGAGAGAGAACACATGAATGATTTGAAAGGCTGTCGTAGATCGGTTAAGTCGTGGGCAGGACAGCGATACTTTAAAGAATATTCTTGGTAGCTTAAAAGGGAAGCTTCCATCTTCCTCATAGTAACTGTGCAGCGTTTAGCCATTCATTGTAGGTATCCTGTTCACAGTATATGCCCATTTCTTTCGAAGCAGGAGATGGCTCAGCCAGCAGTGTGCCAGGCTCTTAAACTTCAGTTCCGAAGTACGGTTCCCAGTTGCCTGCTTTCAGGTTTACTCTTCTAACCTTCCTTCTTCCTCAGTGATAATGGGGACAACGGTTGGACCTGGAACCAACCGTTGTCCAGTAATTCCACAGTACATTGGATGGGACTTAAACTTCCTATACCCTCTGTACAATCGCTCCAAAATAATATCCGATAACTATGGTTGATTATAGAATTCATAAAAATTTTCTGGCAATGATATTTTTTTAAGAAATTAGCGATTTGGCAACATTCGTGTACGTACACGTTTTAACACCCAATGAAACCCAATAGAGTTGCTGTACCAGGTGGAACGGCCGAGCTATACAACAACTCTGAATATGCTAAAGGGATATTGACAAATGCATTAGTCCCTGTAGTAAAGGTTACACAGCATTCGTGACCCACCGAGGGCTGTGACAGTGGGAAGTGCTTCTCTTCCAAACTGAAGAACTCTGGGATATTTTTCCAGAAAATATGAATACCATAATTACTCCCCATGTTGATTATTGCTGTGCATATCTAAATGATAGAGCTTTCTTTTACGAACAGCTGGGATGATCATCTTAACATCTTAGAGAGGATCTTAGGGATATCAATGTCAAATATTTCACAATCAACCTAGCAAAGTGTACTTGGAGGAGTAGAGAGACAAATATTTTGGTCACACCAATTTGTGGGTCCGTCAGGCACCGCCCCCACAATGCAAAACCAGAGATCATCAGAAAGATGAAAGCTCCTCGAATGAAGAAGGAACTGAAGAGCATATTAGGACTCTTCGGATATTAGCGACACTATCTGTATCTGTATGCAGAGATTGCAAATCCACTGACAGACGTGACTCTGAAGCAGGCACCTGCACAGTTGAAATTGGCACACAATCAGAGTAGGCATTCGAGGAACTGAGTGGGGGGGGGGGGGATTGTGATGCAGCAGAATGAAATACTCTATCCTGCGTGACCTTACATTCTGCATTGAAATGCATCTGCGCATGCCTCTCCCTGATTGGAGGCCATGGACAAGAACATCCCATTCCCTTTGCTTCGAGAGAAGCTCACGGAACCCAGAATAAATGTGGTGGTGGTTGTGAGTGTGGGGGGGTAGGGGCTAGAAATGTTTTTGACATGGTCATATCGATCCCAGGTCGAGATTTTTTCAGACCTTAACCTGCTAAGGTACTCATATCTATCGCAACATTGAGCAGCAAATAGCAGAGATTGGCCTTTGTCATTAATGAGTAGGATGCAACAGTACATTATGGGTAAGGTGCTCGCACCGAAACGAGACGCCCTATCAAGGCTGACTGAACCTTCGAATTCGGATTAACATGGAAAGTACTTGGGAAGGGAATCTGACACAAGCTCGCTTTACCTGAATGTATTGATGTGCCATGGAAAGGAAAAAAAAAGTGATTTAACTTCCTATAACTCTTTATTTCAAATTAAAACGGGTAGCATTAGGCGTAGGATAATTGAAAAATCCCCAAATACTAGTGCCAGCTCAATAATCTTCTGAGTAGTATTTTAAAATTATTTGCAAAATAAAAATTGCAAATGCCTGTAAACAAATAAGGAATGTTCATATTAATAAGGGATAAAGTTTAACATTTCAAATTAATGGAAGAGTCAGGAAAAGCAAATGAGAATATTAAAAATGTCACTACCAATCCATCTAAAACCTGCATTTTCCTAATTCTTCTTTAAATATAATTATACGCTATTATCGAAAGTGTATTCACTTTATTAACCAACATCCCTCCTTTCCATTTCACTCTGTAGACTTCGAGATTTTCACGACTGAAATTTCACATATTTAATTGAAATTTTTTACGCAACAGCCGAGAAATTTTTTGAACTTGTTTGATCTGTCAGCAGAAAGATCGCTTCATTTTCATAAAATAAAATTTTCTTTTAATTTGTGACTTTATCAAAGTGTTTTTTTTTTTTTCTTTTTAAAATATCATAATTGCATTTTCAGATTAGCTTTTTCTCATGATAGAAAGTCATTTTCCCCTTAGGTCATCTATAAACAATGCAGTAATGTTTGCATACGTTTCTACAGATTTTATCTACTGTCCGTGGTAATATAAACATTTATTCGAGGCTTAAGGGACCAGCAAGCACAACATTTCAGAATACTAGTAAGTGTAAGAGAGTGTCTAAAATATTTAAAATATTTAGCAAATTTTAAAGACTTGTAAAATGAAGGGGGATGTGTTACACTACATTAATCCAGTCTTTTGCAACCCCTCCCTTGCATTTTTACGGTTCGATGGTGTTTCTTGCCACCACTCCCTCCCCTTGGACCTTTTTTTGATCCGGATCCGGTCACTATTATTGTGACGTCTTATAATGCATTCAATGTTGCTCTATGTGTAACACGATACGTTAGATTGGTAAAGAGTTTACCATCGGTAAGTTTACCATCGGTAAAGAAAAAGTCTTTCAAGTGAATGCTTCGATTCTTGACTTCTTATGATGCATCCTATGGATGAGTTCCGGATTTATGAAAATCAGGATGCCATCGGATAAAACGAAACATTTCTTATTTGTAACTAGGATCTTTGAAAAATTAGTGGTAGTTAGTACAGGAGTAAAGAAAAACTTTTGTGGCCGATTGACATAGTCACTGATCGAGTCTAAACAGATCGAAAGGCAGTTCAGCAAAATGAATATCAGCAAGAGGGAAAATATAAGCAGGAAAGCAGCAGCTATTGTTGTTTTCGTTTAAAAACGACGTCATCACTATTGTTCACGGATGAGCCTGAAACGTAATCTCTGGATTTGAACTTGTGTCTTTAGCCCTGTATAACGGAAGGATGATAGCGATGTTGAGAGAAGAATTGAGGACTCTCAAGCTATATATCCAACATCATCCATCACATAATTATCTCCCAACTCCATCTCCAATGAAAATAAGTCGTCATTTCCTTTTTAAGATAAAGGTTTTGCATTTGAATTATTTTTAAACATATTGTATTCTATGAATTTTACACGGGATCGCGACAATTGGATGGAAGTCATCTGGGTGGATACCAACTGGAAGTGCGACAATTGGATGGAGAGCAAATGGGAGGATATGACAATTGGGTTGAAATTAGGAAATTAGGAGAAATAGCAATTATTCATCTGAAATATTATTACTGACATGGTGGGAATAGAATCCGCAACTCTCTAGATACACGTCAGAGCCCTTTACCATAAAATATATAGGGGCGGGGGTGGCTCGTAATCTGTAGTTTCCAGGTTCGAGTGCCAGCTGGGTCAGGGTTGAGATTTATCTCCGCAAAATTCCCCGCCCTGACCACGGTCAGTAGGGGGCACGGATAGGCTTCGAAAGGCCGCCGTCCGTCGGATGGGACGTTAAACCGTGGACCCGTGTGCGGGAGAGCCATACCCTGTGCACGTTAAAGAACACGCTGGATGGCCTTGACGGGAGACTACCATCTGTCTTCCAACAGCTGTACCGGTGGGTCCCCTCCCCCAACCTTCTCTGAGCCTTCGGGGTCTATGTGACCTGGCCATTTAGCCCATTGTGTGCAAAAAAGTGCCGCTCAGAGGTAAAACAACCCAACCCATAAAATATATAAACGCCAAATGCAAAGGAATACTGATGAATTAAATCTTCAGCGATACCTATCAATAGGTCTTTCACTTTTGCAGTGTTTGTGCACTATCAATTCGTCAGTTGAACGTTATCAACATGAGACTCATTTTGGCATTACACATTCTGATCTGTAGAATTCACCTAAACATGCATTTCGTTAATATTCCCTTGTGTTGAATTACTTTTACCACTGAGCAGCACTATTTTCTCACACAATGACTTCAAAGTCTCAGAGAAGATTGGGGAAGCGGATCCACCTGGCAGCTCAAAGGAGAGAGATGCTCTCTAATGTACAGTCGCTCAAAAAAATATCCGAACACTATGGTTGATTACAGAATTCAGGAAAAATATCTGGCAACGATTTTTTTAGAAATTAGTGATCTGGCAACCTTCGTGTACGTACATGACTGGGTGTTCAATTTAAAAAAAAATCGTTGCGAGATATTTTTTTATGAATTCTGTAATCAACCATACTGTTCGGATACTTTTTTGAGCGACTGTACAGAGGGTATGGGAATCTTAAGTCCCATCCGATGTACGGTGGTCTCGCCAAGTCCGAACGTTGTCCCTTTTATCACTGAGAAAGAATGGAGGTTAAGGTTAGAAGAGCAAATCTCAAAAAAAGCACAACTGGGAACCTAACTTCGGAACTGAAGTTTAAGAGTCTGGAACATTACTGGCTGAGCCATCTCCTGCTCCGAAATTAATAGGCGTATACTGTGAACAGGACAATTACAATGAATGGTCAAACGCTGTACAGTTCCTCTGAGGAAGATGGAAGCTTCCCTTTAAAGCTACCAAGAATATTCTTTAAAGTATCCTCTCTCCTGCCCACGGCTTAACCGATCTACGACTGCCTTTCAAACTCATTCATGTGTTCTCTCTCACCAGCAGAACGATGGGGTTCACCGGGGATAAGTTTCTTCGCTGACGTAATTAGGACTGGAATCTGGGAACTGAAGATTACGAGTCTGGCACGCTGCCAACTAAGCCAACTCTCGTCTCTCTTTCAAATGAGCTATATATTTCATTCAATATTCTTTTACAAAACACAAAGGATGGACATAGAAGCTCTATTAAACCATTCCAGTCTTCTCATACAACATCAAAAAACGCCTTCTCTATTACAGTGCCTGTCCATTCGCACTCACGATATGTGAAGAAAAAAAAAATCAACTTCCGCAAAATTCAAATTCAAATCTATTTTTGAAGTTCACTTACTAGAATGAATCCTGCGTTAGAAATTTGTGTAATCATTCAATTAATTTTGAAAATGTTAAGCAGCAATGTTTGTTGCTAAATGTTTTTAACTTAATAACTCTAAATATTAAAAGAATGTTGTTGAAAATCGAGAATTTGAGCGAGATCTTCAATTCATTTCTAGTGACATTTTTATAAAAACTTGTTTTCGCAGTTAAGGAAATTTGGATGTAATTTTCCATTCACATGACATGTAAATGTCGGGAAACATTTTGTAAAATATTGTATGTAATCAAACATATTCCAAGTTATTTATCTGAGACAAATAATTAAAATAATATCAGTATGTCTGTATTCAAACAATTTCATTAGTATCATTATCTCCATAAAATAATGGGGCGGGGGTGGCTCAGTAGGCAGTGCGCTAGGCTTGTAATCTGCAGTTCCCAGGTTCGAGTCCCAGCTGGGTCAGTGTTGAGATTTATCTCCACAAAACTCCCTGCCCATCGGTCAGTAGGGGACACTGATAGGCTTGAGAAAGGTCGTCGTCCGTCAGATGGGACGTTAAGCTGTGACTCCGTGTGCGGGAGAGTCATACCCTGTGCACGTTAAAGAACACGCTGGATGGCCTTGACGGGAGGCTACCATCTGCTTCCCAACAATTCTTCTAGTGGGTTCCCTCCCCAAACCTTTCTCTGAGACCTCGGGGTCCTTGTGACCTGTCCATTTAGCCCATGGTGTGCAAAAAGTGTCCCTCAGAGGTAAAACAACCCAACTCATAAAATAATAATTTGATTATGGGCAGTTGGCAAAGGTCATTGAAAAGCAAACGAATTAGATATTTTTTAAATATGTATTCAGGAGAGTTCAAATTAACTTTTGATATCTCGTTTTCAGGATCACTTTGATACACCTCTATGGGAGAAGAATCGAGTTCATGGCCAAAGGAAGTTAAAAAATTCAGCAGTACCAACCGTATTTTTATATTGCCCAGTATCAAAGGGACGTAAAAACCCTCCCAGAAGAAACCATGTAAATGAAGCTCCTGAAGAAGCAAGAGTTTATCCGGATCATAATTATTGTAAAAGAAACTTTCTGGTGGCTGAAGGAACGACTTCTAATTTTACTTCATGTAATAAAACTTTACTTGTGAACACTGGTAATAGGGAAAATATCGCAGATTGCGTCAAAAATGAAGTTAATGTTGATGATCTGTTGGCAATTATTCATATGGTGACACATCTGAACAGAGTAGGGGCGGGGGTGGCTCAGTTGGTAGTGCACCAGGCTTGGTTCAGTTGGTAGTGCACCGTCCGTCGGATGGTACATTAAGCCGTGGCCCCGTGTGCGGGAGAGCCATACCCTGTGCACGTTAAAGAACATACTGGATGGTCTTGACGGGAGGCTACCATCTGTCTTAAAACAGCGTTCCAGTGGGTTCCCTCTCCCAACCTTCTCTGAGCCTACGGGGTCGATGTGACCTGGCCATTTAACCCATTGTGTGCAAAAAAGCGTCGCTCAGAGGTAAAGCATCCCAACTGAAATCTGAACAGAGTACTTCGTGTGCTAAACTACAGGCTGAGGTTACCAGATTGAAAAAAACGTGTAAATGCACAATATAAAGTGATGAAAAGTGGTTAGAGTTCTAGGCTACTAATCAAAGGGACCTAGGTTCGAGCCCCGGTTAAGACATGGATGTATGCTGTATTTCTTCTGAGGTTCCACCATCCTCACTGATCTCCTAATATGGCATACTAAACTGACAGGCTCCTGTCAGCCCTCTGTGACAAGTGGCTGCTTAAGGGGTATTTATTTATATTATTGTAGTGTAATAAAGGAAAAAAAAATCGTTTAGAATATTCTAGTTTTGCATATATATATATAGCATAATTTTGACAGATTTCCGAATATGTAGAAATATTTTTATAAAGCTCGCTTATGCTACAAGTACAAATTGTAAAAGCATAAATCAGAGCCCAAATTAAATATATTGCCATATCGTTTCAGGAATGTTAAGCATTTTTACTTTTTAAGTAAAAATTTAATATCTGGCACTGAATGTATGAAAGAACAGTTATTACTTTCATTTTTATTATTTTAAGTAATTCTGGTTAATTTAACAATCAATAAATATTAGTATAAAATACTGAGAACAGAAAGCACTTCCATGATTTTTAAGTAACAAAATCCTAAAATTTTCAAGTAACAAATTCTATTTTTGCATAGTTGCTCCGTCCTCATGTGTGTGCTGATGAAGCTAGATCATCAGTCAGCTAGCCTAACTGACGCACTCGCAGAGCACAGACATGGCACCAATGAACGCCGTTTGCCAACCTCTCCCTATATATAAAAAATACCCCCTCAAGCAGCTGCTTGCCACAGAGGTCTGACAGGAGCCTGTCAGTTTATATGCAATAGTAGAAGGTCTGAGAGGATGGCAGGACCTCAGCAGAAAAACGACACATACATCCATGCCTTACCCGGGGCTCGAACCCAGGTCCCTTAGATCAGTAGCCAAGCGCGCTAACCACTCGACTATGGGACGGCGTTAGAATATATAGGACCCCTAAAAACAGCGGATCGCCAGCGCCACAACGGAAGGAAACGTAACTAGCGCTGCTGTCGATTCACGTCGTGAAATCGGCAGGCATTCCACTAGGTAGGCACCGGTCCACTTCCAGAAGCTTTGGTTGATCAGTGCAAGTCATGTCGCTAAAACCTTCGTATGAGCGAATGCGTTCTCGTCATAATTCAAAATCGTCTTATGAGCGGATCGTCATAAAGTGAAAAGTCGTAAAGCTGGGTATTACTGTAAGAAGTTGAAATCAACACAAGTACTGAAAGGATGAATTTTGGCAGCAGGCAGTAATGTGTGCTCAATAACTGTAAGAGGAAAATTCCTTGAAATTGGATTGTAATATTTCTTACTGTTAATATTTTGGTCCAAATGAAAGTTTCAGTGATGGAAATAAGCTTTTCTTTACTGTATATAAGTGTCCACATTACGAAAACGATCTCATAAGGCATTCAGCACTTAGACTGTTACTGTTATTGTGAACATTCAACGAAAGTCATTGTATGGTATTCCATGTTCTGTCAGGATGTTAGAAAGCTACATATTGTAAAACGAATATCGAAAGCTAAGGTCTACATCAAAATCATCATCATCATCATCATCCTCAAGCAGCCATGGGCTACGGAGGTCCAACCAGACCGTGCAATTTAGTTCTCCAAGCAAGTCTATCCTGAGCTACATCTACTGCATCTGGCCACTGCACACCAATTCTAACAAGGTCCTGTTTGACATTGTCAGCCCACCGCATCTTGGTCTCCCCTTCTTTCTGAGGCCTTTAGGCACACTGTTCATAACCCTATTCGCCAATCTATAATTATTCATACGGGCAACATGGCCAAACCAACGTAGTCTCTCTCTGCACAATATGCTGCTTAAAGGAAGTTGCAAACTCCTTTGCCTAACCTCATCATTAGTTACAAAGTTGAACCACCTAATGCCCAATATACTGCGTAAGCATCTGGAATCAAAAGCATCTAGTTTCCTGTTATCTTGTTTACAAAGTGTCCAAGTTTCACTACCATAACTAACCCTAGAAAGAACCAAACTATTATACAGCCTAATTTTAGTTTTTAGGTGTATACTCCTATTTCTCCACACTCTCCATAGGTTCTTAAAAGTCCCGGCAGCAATCCCTATTCGTCTGTTAATCTCATGCCGCACATCACCATTATCTGTTACATAGCTCCCAAGATAATTAAACTGTGACACCTGCTCAAGACTGCAACCATTCAGATTAACTGAATCACAGCCTGCCTGACCAATTTTCATCACTTTAGTGTTTTCTCTGTTTATAACCAAACCTACTCTACTACCAGTCTCATCAACAGCTCGAATGAAAGAGTTCATCTCATCAACATCATTTGCCAAAAGGGCTAAATCATCAGCATAATCTAAATCAGAAATTTTCCTATCTCCAGCCCATTTAAGGCCAAAATCTTTCCCTCGAAGTGAATTTCGCATAACATAATCAATAACCAAACTAAAGAGAAAAGGAGACAAAATGCACCCTTGTCGAACACCAGAAGTAATGCTAAACCAATTGCTACAAGCCTTACCAACTCTCACACACGACTCAGTGTTATTATAGAGGGCTTTCATTATGGTAACTAACTTGTAAGGTATACCATATGATTTCACAATCAACCACAAATTATGACGATCAACAGAGTCGAAAGCCTTTTTGAAATCAACAAAGCTAGCAACCAAAGGTTTCTGAAACTCTAAACATTTCTCAAGAATCTGCCTAAGTGAAAATATCTGATCCACACATCCCCTACCACTTCTGAATCCACATTGCTCATCACGCAATTGACTGTCAACCAGATTCTTAATTCTATTAAGCACAATCATGGAAAGAACTTTACCTGGAACAGAGAGTAGGCTGATACTCATATAGTTATCACAAGAACTGCGATCACCTTTTTTGAAAATAGGGATAACAATAGCTCTGGTAAAATCCTTAGGAACCATGCCTTTATCATAAAAGAGATTCAGAATTTCAGTCATCCAAGTGGTAACCGAAACATTTCCAGCTCTAAGCATTTCGGGAGTAATTTCATCTACCCCTTGGGATTTATGTAGTTTAAGTTTAGAAAGAGCCAAAATAACTTCAGATTGTGTTATAGGGCCAACATTAAAGCCACCAATGCATCTATCATCATTGCAAACAATGGGAATAGAACTAACCGCATTGTTCAGAATATCACTGAAATGCTCAGCCCACCTAGCCATGACAGAATACTCACCTTCTATAACCTTCTATAACCTTCAATCCCTGTATACCTGTCCGTTTTCTACCACACAAAACATTAACTCTCTTACAGCTCTCTGCTGTTGTGCTGTCTAACTGCGTCCTCGGCTTTGTCAGCCATACCATCAAGCCAAAGATTCTTATCAGCAGCTAACTGATCTTTTACACGTTTATTAAGCTCTCTGTAATGCTTTCTATTTGTACTAGTAGGGTATTGATTAATGGCATTCCTGCAGTTCTTTCTTTCTGAAATAAGCTTAAGTGCCTTATCACTCAGATAATTCTGTCTCTTCCGCTCCTTTTTTCCTAAAAGAGTACTGTTAGTTTCCAAAAAAGCCTGTTTAAAATGATCCCATTCTTCCTCAACTCCTGTAGTAAGCATACCATGACTGTCATAATGACTAAGTAACCTATCATGGTAAGCTTTGGCTATAACTGGGTCTTTCAGAGCTTCAGTATTAAAAGCAAATTTTTTAACCCGAGCACAACACTTTTTAAGTTTAAGTTGTAAGACACTTTTAACAAGGTAATGGTCAAATCCAATTTCATCTTCCCTATATGCCCTGGTATTTCTAACAGAACTAGTCCATTTGCTGTTAATTAATATATAATAAATCATATTCCTATGCAGCCCATCAGGTGAAACCCATGTGTATTTATGTATGTCGCGGTGTTTGTAATAAGTGTTAGTTATTCTGAATCCACTGAGTTTACTTACCTGTAGGAGACGTTGCCCATTGCCATTGCAGCTACCAATACCAAAAGGGCCTATTACTCCTGCCCAAATGTCAGAGTCAGTGCCAACTTTGGCATTGAAGTCACCAAGAACAAGGGTAATATCTCCTTTCTTGACAGAATTCAAAATATTCTGAAGTTGTTCATAAAACCTATCCTTCTCATCCTCATCGGCATCCTCAGTGAGGGCATAACAGCAGATAACATTCAAGTCTTTAATGCTTGTCTGAAATTTTGCTGTAAGAAACCTTTCATTAATGCACTCATATCCTGGAAGAGCATCACTAGCGTGTCTACTGAGAAGCAGACCCACGCCTTGGTGATGCTTATTATCCCTCCCTGAAAAGAGAAATTTAAGACTATTTTTAAGAATCTGACCTTTATCTGCCCATCTGGTCTCTTGCAGGCCAAGAATATCTGTATTATAACAGTGGAATTCTTGTGTGAGGACATCAAGAGAAAAAGCTCTGTGCAGAGTCCTCACATTCCAACTACCTATGGAGAGAAAATGGTTAGTGGGATGTTTAAAGAAACTATGTTTATTGAGAGAGGGAATGCCGATAATATCAAACAGCCCCCTAATCGCAGACATGGGGCAAAGACCCGTTCCCCCACCACTAAAGGCTGAAGCCATCTACATTGGAAGACTTCCTCCAATGTAGAATTTGACGATGCCAATAGAAGCAAAGAGTTCAGGTGCCTGCGATGACTTCTGCTCAGGATTATCCACCAGCTGATAAACATATCCTATGAATCTATTCAGTTGGGGCTGTCAACCCACAAACAAACAGAAAACACAGCGGAAGATTTTCCCTCCACAGAAGCCCACCAGTGCAGCTAAATCAGGATCCATAATCAAGCTCAGATGTTTTAATTAACTGGACGAAATGCACTTTGTCAGTGTGAAAAGGTTCTTCAGAAGTGGTTAGCAGATAGCAAGATTGAAAAGATGGAATCGACTGGACAGTCTCCACACTTTAAGACTATACAGAGCTTGTATTGCAGAATAGGTAAGGAAATTTCCGAGCAGAGACGTCCAAATACGCCAGTTAATTAAGGCTTTCCTATTACTTCTTAATCATATTTTATTACAGACGAACTTAAATTAGTGCATTCCATGCCAAAATCACATAAAACATTTATTTAAACACAGGGCTAACCTATGAAATATTGAATTTAAAATGTTAGTATTCTGAAAAATGTGTTTAACAACTGTTATATAATATTTAAAACAGGGATCAATATAAATATTTCACGAATTTTAAAGTTTCTTTTAATTCATATCTATTCTATATCATATTATAATATAAACGTTATTGCGTTTGGGCAATTATATACTTCAACAATTATTTTCGATACGAAAAAACTAAAAAATACATAATTTAAATGAAAAATAATTTATATAAATAATTTTCTAATTAATAATTTATATAATATTTAAATAACAAGTCCTAACGATCTAGGATCGAAGTCACGACTCTGTTCTTTAAATGTGGAAAATATAAAAATTAGAAACGAATATTTCAAATAATATATCATGAGAGAGATTTAGAATTTAGTTGATAGAATGCGATGATCAAAATATTTATTTTCATTTCTTCCCCTTAACTTCAAAGGGATGGGAATATAAAAGATTTTCGTTTTAAGAGATATATAAGAGACTGATTTCTATTTTGTGTTTTGTTTGTATCAGTGCATTATTGCGATTTTTTTTTATAAATCATCCATTAGATCGAATTTCCAGTATCAGATGGGGAAAAATTGGAAACCGAAAAAACTTCATTTTCATTTAAAACAAGCAACTTATTATCACCAGAGATGATTAGCTACTCTTTCAATTGTTCGTTATATCTTGTTAGAAGGCTTTCTTGTTTTATCCGAATTTGTATTTCTAACTTTAACTCAGTTAATCGAAATTTCATCCTATATAAAAAAAAAAAAAATAAATACCCCCTCAAGCTGCTGCTTGCTACAGAGGTCTGACAGGAGCCTTTCAGTTTATATGCCATAGTAGAAGATCTGAAAGGATGGCAGGACCTCAGCAGGAAAACGACATATACATCCATGCCTTACCCGGGGCTCGAACCTAGGTCCCTTAGATCAGTAGCCAAGCGCGCTAACCACTCGGTCATGTGACGGCTCATCCTACATAGCAATAGAAATATATTTGAAAAAGGAAATGAAAAACTCTTCAATTTAAATCGACTCCTCTTTTGTAGCAAATTATGATACATAAAATATTCTTTACATGTGGACTCAAAATCGATTACTAGATAACCACATCTCTTTAACGTTTATCAAAATTTTCTCTGCAAAACGATTTGGATTCGTCATACCTAGTATCATCCTGACTCCCAAGTTCTCCTCATTTATAATCAGTTAACGAACAAATGTAATAAATTTGACCCTTATTTCAAATATATATATATATATTTGTTTTTTTGAAAAATCATATCCAACCAATGCTCTTTGATTTTAATTGTACAAAAGCGCTCTCATTTGACTTATTATCGTGGTCTTCGAACATTCGATTATTATTTTTTTTAACGGCTAAACTGCTGAAATTAAACTTAACGTGACCGGATGTATGAAAATTGCTTTGGATACTAAGAAGCAATATCGATGATGCAATTGTATATTCAGAATCAAGACATGCAAAGAATGCATGAGCATATCATTTGCCATTTCGCAGTAAAGTATAATTTTCTTAAATATTGGACATATCGTTGAGATACATCCGTGATATACCTGTCAACCATCAATTCGTATGCGATGATTGAACGAATGATATATAATTGTATTAAACTATTTTATTAAAATAGTGGTAGTTACTGCCAATTTTCTATTAATTTCTATCTATTTTCCAATTGCTTTTCCATGTTATTTATTTCTTACGTTTCTCAATTTATGTAGGTATTAAAACGACTGTTCCAGTATATAATTACAACATTTTGACCCATCACAACAAGTTGTGTATTCACACTCTAGAACATTTACCACCCCTTCTTTTTCCCCTCCCAAAAAAGTGGGGTGTAGCATAAACGATTGATTTCTATATCCATGGGATTCTCACCAGTAGTGAATGAAAAGTGCTTTGGACACTCACCCCCTAAGATATAGGGGAGACATCTCTAATATATGAGGAGTTAGCGAAAATATTCACTTGGAATTGCCTTGCATCAACTTAAATATAGTGCAGGATATTATGAGGCAAGTTTTAAAATGTGCCCAAAAGTAATAACTGATTGTAAACAATTATGCCACGTATATATCTGTAATAAGATGGATCCAACTTCAATTGTCGAAAATGTGTATGCATGTCATTACTATATCGCGATTTTTCTTTTTATAAGAGGCTGAATTTCTTTTTACTTAACTTATAATTGTTGTACAAATTCCTTCGAATATTTCGGTAATGCATAGATATTCTGTATATATATAGTAAGATTCTGTTATTATTAATATTTATTCCATGCAGGTCGATTAGAGTAAAGCCATTGTACAGGTATTTTAGGTATTAAGTGTTCAAATGGCGTGTTGCTCCAAATATTAAATCGATCATTTTAATTTTGTTATGGAAAATATTTTTCTTCACATTCATGCATTAGGATTCAAACGTGCAAAAGCTATAATATTTGCTCAGTAATTGCAGCACAGGTAAAAAATGCAGTAAAATGATTTAAATAACTTTAAACTATTAAAATTCGCATTTAAATATTATAACTAAAGACAATCTTGTAATATGCTTTAATAACGCACAGATATTTTGAAGAACATTTTATTATAATTGTAGAAAAGAGTTGTTTTTCAGAGAGGTAAAGGTCGATAAAGAAAAACCTTTATGGCTAATCATTATTTATGAATTTAAGAAAACTGTTGTAACGAATTCTTTTTATGGTAGAATACTATTAATTCGATGCCTAGTCTACGGACCTGTGTGCTGTTTAGGAGTTGTAGGCGGATGGATATTTGCAGCTTGCGAATTGATACAGTTGCTTGAGTTGTAATGTGTCTAACGGAATTCTGTAAATTTGTGTTCTTTGTTTGTAATGACAAGAACATTAATTCGTTAAAACTGTTTGTTCCAATAAATCGTTAATAAGGTTTAATTCACTGATAATTTAGTTTCAGTTGTTTTCTTAACCAGGGTAAGAGTCTTGTTAAAGAATTTCCATCGTTTGAAGTAGTTCTCTGTGACTGGATTATTCTGTAATGATGTTGTCTCAAGACAGCTCCGTTCAGTACTTAAAATGAAATACCGAGACTAATTTAATATTTAGATTTAATTAACGATTTTCTGGAATAAACTATAGCAATGAATAAATGTTCTTCAAGTCATTACAGACGACTAATCTAAATTTACATTGATCATCTGTAACAACTATCCTTAGCAGTATTACTAACTCAACCTACACTATGTATATCGCCGTCTCTTTGCACAGTTGTATCGCGTTCGCTTGCAGGGACATTGCCTCTGCCGATGCCCGAGTCAGAATCCTAGGATGGCACAGTCGTTTGTTCGATCATCTAAGTTGCGATTGTCTGTCATTAACCACTTCAGTTCCAGATAATTACAGTCGCTCAGAAAAGTATCCGAACGCTATGGTTGATTACAGAATTCAGAAAAAATATCTGGCAACGATTTGTTTTTATAAATTAGTGATCTGGCAACCTTCGTGTATTCAAACTTCTTTTGACTATATTCTTAAAATGTTTAAATTATAGTACATATAAGTAATATATATATAATATATATATAACTTCAATTATAGTTTTCCTCAAATTCTATAGACACAGATCTAAAGGGTTCCTGCATAAGCAGTAGCTGAAATGTTGGTATTCAGCGAATTAGAAAAGGTAATGCAATTCCAGAATAGTATATGAAATTATGAACAAATATATTACAGAATATATTTACGTAATCTGGCAACGATTTTTTTTAGAAATTAGTGATCTCACAACCTTCGTGTACATATACGAAGGTAGGCCAGACAACTAATTTCTAAAAAAATCGTCGCCAGATCTTTTTTTCTGAATTCTGTAATCAACCATAGTGTTCGGATATTTATTTCAGTGAGTATACACGAAGGTTGTCAGATCACTAATTTCTAAAAAAAACATTGTCAGATATTTTTTCTGAAATCTGTAATCAACCATATTGTTCGGATATTTATTTGAGCGACTGTACGTAGACGAAGGTTGCCAGATCACTAATTTCTAACAAAATTGCTATCAGATATTTTTTCTGAATGCTGTAATCAATCATACATCTATAAATATATATTTTTCTATATCATCCTCCGCTTATACAGGGCTAAAGGCGAAAGTTTGACTCCAGAGGATACGTTCGAGGTTCATCCGTGAGCAATAGTGATTACGTCTCTTTTAAGGAAAAGCAACAATAGTTGCTGCTCTCCTGGTTGTATTTTCCCTCTTGCTGATATTCATATTGGTAAACGGCCTATCGATCTGTTTAGACTCGATACAGTGATTATGCAATTCGACCCTTAAGGTTTTTCTTTCCTCCTGTTCTAACCACCACTATTCTTTCAAACTAGATTATTAGAAAAAAGAAATGTTTCGTTTAATCTAATGGTGATCTCATTCACGTTGAATAAGTATCCGGAACGCATCCCTAAGATGCATCATAAGAGTGAAAAGACAATATGGGCGTAAAAGGAAAAAAAAATTGTAAACAGGACACCTACAATGAATGGCCAAACGCTGTACTGTTCCTGTGATGAAGTTGGAAGCTTTCCTTTAAAGCTACCAAGAATATTCTTTAAAGTATTGTTCTCCTGCCAACGGCTTAACCGATCAACGATAGCCTTTCAAACTCATTCATGTGTTCTCTCTCGCCAACAGAACGATGGGGTTCATCGGGGATAAGTTTCTTCGCTGACATAATTGGGGCTGGAACCTGGGAACTGCAGATTATGAGTCTGGCGCGCTGCCGACTAAGCCAACTCTCGTTTCTCATTCAAATGAGCTATATATTTCATTCAATATTCTTTTACAAAACACAAAGGATGGAGACAGAAGCTCTCTTAAGCCATTCCAGGGTTCTCTTACAACATCAAACACCGCCTTCTCTATAACACCCCCGGTCCATTCGCCCTCAAAGTAAGTAAAAAAATTCAACTTCCGCCTAGTTTACGCATTACGCATTAGATGGCAGCATCTGCCTGGAGAACATTTCCATATGGGAAATACTGATACTGAATAATTTCTACATATTCAGCTAATAATATTACAGTCTTTAAACCAGTATAGAAATAAATCTGCGTGGCAATGCTTCTGTTACAGCTCAAACATAGGAAAAACATATATATATTATCCGTTATCCTAATTGCTAATGGATAGTTTCAGATGCTTGAGTCCTATTTTTCATGACTTTCAATATTGAACGAATAAATTTAACCCTAAATAAACTGCGCTACCAAAATATTACAGAATTTTCATGTTCTAACAATGGGAATTTAACTTCGAAGCTCTATAATTTCTATAAGACGCATTCAATGTCTTTTTTCTAAGTGATAAATATCATTCATAAATGAGTACAGGTCCAATGAATGTAACATCCAGCAGATCTGTGGCTTCACTTATAACCTCAGGTGAAGAGAAATTGTTCGGGAATTACCACACCAGTCTACGACAACAACGTTGGCGTTGAATTCTTCCATTTCTAGATGTAAAATAATTTAAAAAACTTTTCCGAAAAATTTACGTTCCTGCAGAAAATTTTCCGTGCAACGAAACTGAGTAGTGAAATAAAATTTCCGTAAGTGAGAAATTAGTAAGTGAGTAAGTGTTCCTAAGTGAGAAATTTTATTACAGCAGTCCCCGATTTACGGAAATTATGTAAATAATTTCCGTAAATCTATCTGTGTACATAATTTTCGTAAATCGGAGACTACTGTAATAAAAAAAAAATAATAGGAGATTATGGTTAGTTTCGCTGCACCGTAATTATAAATTATAGTCACAAAGCAATCGGGAAAGCTTGTATCCAAACACATGACTAGTCCCTATAAAAACATCTGGAGTACCTCAGTGGAAATTGTTTATTGAAAATGCACAAGTATTTCGTGATTCGTGAAGCACTGAAGGATAAATTGAGCTGGATATAATGTTTTAACTCTTTGGATGATGTTCTGTGATGCTTTGTAGATGACATCATAAGACACAAATGTATTGCATTCATAAACTCCGTTGAAGTCCTTCGATTGTTCCTTGGGAATCCTTTTCCTGTGTATAGACTGATAGGAGACTTAAGAATTCGAATCGTGATTTAAAACATGAAAATCTCTCAAATTGATCGTCATAATCGCGATCATTCATGACACGTGGAGTTTATTTAAACGACTCCTTTTATTTCTAGTGATGTACAGAACCTTGCTTGCCATTTGGGAAAAACCTCTTCTAATCACTATGCACTCTTTCTTTCCACTGTTTTTATACATTAAATTGAAAGTGATGCAAACATGTTATTATAACCCTGTGATAAGTATTTAGATGTAAATGATTGTGTTTCAAAATTATACCCAACTAATTTTTCTTTCGATTTTCTCTTAGTGATCTTCCCTCAGTATAAAAATGGGGGCGGGGGTATTTCAGTTGGTAGCGCGCCAGGCTCGTATTCTGTAGTTTCCAGGTTCGAATCCCAGCTGGGTCAGCGTTGAGATTTATCTCCGCAAACTTTTGCCCACGGTCAGTAGGGGACACCGATGGCTTGGAAATGCCGCCGTCCGTCGGATGGGACGTAAACCGTGGCCCCGTGTGCGGGAGAGCCATACCATGTGCACGTTAAAGAACAAGCTGGATGGCCTTGACGGGGGCTCCCAACAGCTCTGTTCCAGTGGGTCCCCTCCCCCAACCTTCTCTGAGCCTTCGGGGTCCATGTGACCTGGTCATTTAGCCCATGGTGTGCAAAAAAGTGCCGCTCAGAGGTAAAACAACCCAACTCGATACAGTGACTATGCCAAAGTGTCCCAAATGATTTTCTTTACTGCTTTTCTAATCACCACTATTGTTCCAATCACCGTTTTGTTTTTCATGTTTCGTTTATTATACAATTCTTCTGTCTTTGTCCATAAATGTCCGGAACGCATCAATAGGATGCATTATAAGAAGTCAAGAATCGGAGCAATCACTTGAAAAAGACGTTTATTACTGGTGGACAATGGATTGAGTCTAACATATCCTATCATGATACAGTTAGTTTAACATGGGGTGCATTAAAAGACATCACAATAACAGTGACCGGGTTCGGATCCACAAAACATCGAAGGGGAGGGAGTGGGGGCAAGAAACACAATCGAACCAGAAAAATGCAAGGAGGGGTTGCAAAAGACTAGATTAATGTAGTATAACACAACACCCTCCTTTTTACAGGTCTTTAAAATTTGCTAAATACGTTAGATATTTTGAGACACTCTCTTACCCTTACTAGTATTCTGAAAGGGTGTGCGTGCTGGTCCCTTAAGCCACGGATAAGATGTTTATATTACCACGGAAAGTAGATAAAATCCGTAGAAATGTGTACAAACATTACTGCATTATTGATAGATGACCAAAGGGAAAAATGAGTTTCTGTAATGAGAAAAAGTTAATTTGAAAATTCAATGATGTTATTTTAAAGAGAAAAAAAATGCACTTGGATAAAGTCACAAATCAAAAGAAAAATTAAATTTATGAAAATTAAGCGATCATTCTGCTGACAGAGCAATCCATTTCAAAAAATTACTCGGCTGTTGCGTGAAAATTTTGAATTAAATGTGTTAAATTTCAGTCGTGGAAATCTCGTAGTCTACAGAGTGAAATGGAAAGGAGAGATGTTGGTTAATATAGTGAACAGACGTTCAATAATAGCGTATAATTATATTTAAATAAAAATTAGGAAAATGCAGATTTTAGATGGATTATAGTAACATATTTAAGAAGTGTGTTGAAGATCTCGACATGCATCTGCAGAGCAAAAACCATTGTAGTTACCTCAACAAAGCTTTTATTGTCCTTCAAAGTACTTCCCTCCAGCCTCTGTGGAAAGTTGCAAACGTCTACGCCAATTCTGGAAAGATTGGTGTTACTCCTGTTGGGAAAAATACTTCACAACTCTGTATAAAAGCATTTTGTACCTTGAATCTTTGCACCCTTGAAAACGTTTTCTCAGCAAATTACCTTTTAATTTTTAGAAAAAAAAAAACAATAATCGTACGGTGCAAAATTGGGTAAATATGCTAGATGGGGTAGCTATTTGATTTTTTTACTCTTCCACATAGGTCATAACTTTCAAGTTTTGTGAGCGCGTTGTTTTACCTCTGAGTGGCACTTTATTGCACACCATGGGCTAAATGGCCAGGTCACATTGACGCTGAAGGCTCAGAGAAGGTTGGGGGAGGGGACCCACTGGAACAGCTGTTGGGGTTCAGATAGAAGTCTCCCGTCAAGGCCATCCAGAGTGTTCTTTAACGTGCACAGGGTATAGCTCTCAGGCACCACGGTCCATGGCTTAACGTCCCATCTGACGGATGGCGCTCTTTCCAAGCCCATCATTGTTTCCTACTGACTGTGGGCAGGACAGGGAATTTTGAAGAGATAAATCTCAACGCTGACCCATCTGGGACTCGAACCTGGGAACTACAGATTACGAGCCTGATGCACTAACGACTGAGCCATCCCCGTCCCCCAATGTTGGTGTAGTATTACCATTTAAATGCATTTTTAGGTAATGTGTTCCTGGCTATCACTCCTCGGTAATTGAAAGAAACTGAACATCCTTTTTCTTGAGCGAAAGTCTTGTCGGAGGATTTGTGGACCCGGTTCATCTTCAGCAGCACAAACGTAGTTTCGATGTTTCTAGGATTTGCATAGTAATAAAACCACATGTCATCTCTGTGACAATCTTCTGTTAATCATTTGGGGCCATAGGTTCAACCAATGTCAGCATCTCTTTCTGCGAGTCGACTCAAGTCCTCTTTTCTGCTCTCTGAGCTTGTGGGGTACCCATTTGGCACAGATGCTTCGGATTACTGATGAATAATTGTTTCCACACTGCCAATCGATACACTGGCATTATCTGAATAGTGATGTGTGGGTTTTCCTTAATCAGTTTACGACACAAACATCAGCAACGGTTCTCTCGTTCACGGCCTCCTTTGTCTTCCTGCACGAGGGAATTCTTCGAAGCTCTGCCTTCCTTTTCTGAATTTGTGCATCCATCTCGTAACAGTGCCATGTGAACAGGCATTATCCTCATATACTTCTGATAAATTGGCATGAATTTTTTTCTCTTCGTCCCTAACCTATACCTTTCTAAAAATGTAAAATCTTTCACCTTATTTAGTAGGCTCCACAGTAACAATGCACAGATTTCGCAGACCGAACTTTACGTTCCTCCAGAGAAGATAGAAATGATGATAAAGCCTTTGATTTCAATACGTAATGAAGCACTCCGTAAGCATTTATTAATTGCTTTTTTGTTTTCTAAGGAGAAAAGCGTTATTTTTAATGACTTATAATGAACTGTTACTTTGAGAAATCAAAACCGTTAGGAAAAGAAATAGGTTTATGGAGTTTCGTTCAAGTGTTACACTGTGTAAGGTAAGTGAAAAAGAATGTTGGAATTTTTCTATAACAGTCGTTTGAAATTTATGAACGCCCTCTAGATCTTTAACAGATTGTATGTTATTGATTTTTAGTGGTCTTACACTGCAGGCCACTGAACTGGAATATCCTTTGATAATTGTCAAGCTGCTAGTGAATAAACGAGAGTTTAATTCTTCATTAAAATTTATCAGTATTTATAGTGGTAGCTGGTATCGCTTTCATATTAATTTTTTTTCTGGGTAAAAAATTATGAAAGAAATAAACATTTACTGTTCGCTTTACAAGTAATCGACTTAAGAATCTAATACACCAATATTTAAACAAACGATATGAAAAATTCTTCCCTGGTCCACTGACTGATATAAGAATTAATCTATAGATGTGAAGCAAAGGAATTTAAACTGACAATGTACGAGCATTTTCAGCTTTGTATGTAAACTTGCTCAGTGGATAAATGTGATATTTAAAATTTTCACTGTTTGAAATATGTAAAGCATAATAATTCGAATTTGGTCATTACAAGGCGATCATCCCTCAAGACAATCTGAAGAATGTCAATTGCAGGTTACAAGCATAAGTATGAAAGTTTCAATGATCTTTATCCCAGATAGATATTATATATGACGCACAAATAATAGATGTTTGAAATGCGACCATAGTTCCAATGGCTAGGATATCTGACGAACTTATTAGTTTAAAAACTAACGTAATCCGACACTACTTTGTTTATGACTTAAGCAAAATGTCTGAATTCATGATTAAAGACCATATTGTCTTACAATTAATATTTGGTATTCATTTTCATTTCTTGAAAGAAAATTCGGAAATGATAATAATATAAATTTATAAGTGGTGTAATATAATTGTAAAAATGTTTTAAAGGGAACTGCAAAGCTGTTTAGATTACAGAGTATTATAAAATCACATTTCGTTCAACTAAATAAAAATTTCTACCCTGTTTAGAAACAATCTTTCATTGGATTGAGAAGATCAATTTACAGAATAGAGTTACTTTCATTTTATCTTGTCATGTATATAAAAAGAACGTTTTAGGAGACTGACTTATTAAGGTAGCCTAAATAATCTTCCTTTTTTATAACTCATCGACATACGTTTCCGTAATCGAGCCCATATCCATAACCGTAGCTCAGGACAGAATATCTGGAGAACTAAATTGCGGTCTGGTTGGAGCTCCGTAGCCCATGGCTGCTTGAGGTTTTTGTAGGTATGTACAGTCGCTTAAAAAATATCCGAACACTATGGTTGATTACAGAATTCAGAAAAAAATATCTGGCAACGATGTTTTTTCAGAAATTAGTGATCTGCCAACCTTCGTGTTACGTACACGAAGGTTGCCAGATCACTAATTTCTGAAAAAACATCGTTGCCAGATATTTTTTCTGAATTCTGTAATCAACTACATTGTTCGGATATTTGTTTGAGCGACTGTACGTATGTATTTATGTACACGAAGGTTGCCAGATCACTAATTTCTAAAAAAAATTGGTTGGCAGATATTTTTTCTGAATTCTGTAATCAACTACAGTGTTCGGATATTTGTTTGAGCGACTGTACGTATTTATTTATGAATGTATGTATCCCAAGAATTTGTTTTGGGGAAAGGGTGGTCCGAGAATTTAGTTTCGTGGGGGCGGAGGTCTTCGAGAATAATTTAGTTTCAAGAGGTAAGACTTGAGTAATTATATTCCACCGAACACAAAAAGTTAAAATGTTATTTTATATGGTATGATATTTTATATTAATTGACATAAAATATGGTGTTAGAACAAATTTATGCGAAGACAAATATTTTGGATTTCAAAGCAGGTAGATAATTTTCAGATTTCGTTTAAGACCACCGAATTTTTAGGAGGGCCCTATATCTCCCCTGGGTTTATCCCTGTGTGTGTGTGTATGTATGTATGTATGTATGTATGTATGTATGTATGTATGTATGTATGTATGTGTGTATGTATGTCCATGACCGAATCTATAAAAAGATGGAATTGGACATATTCAAATATTATTTTTATACACATTTAGTCATAAAAAAGGAACTGATGCGAAAGTGAAGACACCTACCGCTGTGAAGCATTTTGAAAGGGAAATCCTATCCGAAAAGAGAAATCCTACGGAAAGGGGTAATCCTATCTCTAGAACGGTCCTAACACTCAATCAAAAGTTATTCGATAACATAATAATTAGATTTAAAGAATACAAAGTGAATGAATATTTAAGGCTACCTCCAATTTCTCCTAATTGCCAGAAATTTGGCCATTTTGCAGCTTACTGATATAAGCAGAAATCGATGCAAGAGGCATCATAATTATAAAAAATGTAATAACACTTTGTTATTCTTCCTAACAGTGGAGGACAACACCCTTCGACTTATGCAGGATGACAAGTGAGACTGCAATGATCAGGAATGATTTACCATGGTCACAGGCTCTCAAAATGATACAAGAGGACCACACCTACATTACTATAGGAGCTTTACCAATCAATACTAGTGAAACTTGTAATTATCTTACAGATCATGACAGTGAATTACATGGTATTTTACACTATTTAAAGAGTGGTTCTTTACAGGATTTGTTGCAAAAGTAAAAAAATACTTGAGCAGTCTTAAAATGCCTGTAAAGACCCTACTCATTCTCGACAATGCCCCCAACACACGCAAGCAAACTCATTTCTGACAGCAAAAAAGCCATGTTTTTGCCACCTAATGTAACATCTTTAGTGCAACCAATAGATCAAGGCGTTCTTTTAAGTTTAAAAAGGCGATACAGGAGAAAGCTTCTTTCAGAAATTCTACAGCGAACCGAAAATGACGGAAAACGATTTTTAAATGCTTTGAAAACAATAAATATCAAGAATGTGATCCATGAAACAGGAATGCTTCGTCTGGCCCTCATTGTCGCAATGACCGCCCTATTGTCGTTTGGAGAGAGAAAGCCATGGGATGGAGCAATGGCCACTCCAACTAGCTGCTAATCCGTCCATGCTGCTGGTAAGATTCTTCCAATACGTTTCAGATAAAATAGCGTAAGAAATGCATGAAAAGTCATAAATTTACCCCAAGTGACTATTCCCTTAGGTGACTTATCAGAACTTTTATAATTTTCAAATTATTCAATGTCTGATAACTCACAGAATTTTAGGAGAAAATTAGAAGGAAGCCTATCGCCTCTGGTGCATATGAGAATCTCGTTTTCAAAGAGAAAGAAGTTTCTCCTCCTTAATCGTTTTAATATGAGTTAGCGGATGATGGGAAAGAATGCTGCAAATAGTATTTCATTAGTAATTATACAACACGATAATATTCGACTTTTAATTCTGAAATCTAAAAAGTTTCATTTTCTACATGTCTCTCAGAATCGTGGGTAGATTATTGGTGTCAGAAAATATCTCTTAAAAACTATGGATAACTTAAATGGAAATTTTCAAATTTCTATTCTATACGTATTATTTATAAAACTCGATACAGCTCTGACGTTTCATCATTTCAGTGATTTGTAAATATATATATATATTACAACTACTAACAATTTGGAAAATGCGGATTATAATATTTCATTAGTACCAATCAAATTAAAGAAAGAGTTCTCCAATTATCATTTCCATTTTTTCCGATGGAGACTTCTTGAAGTTCACATTCCACCACCAAAATTTCATATTTCTATCATTAACACATCGTTACAATATTCGTTTGAAATTCTTTAATTTTTACCGTTAGAGGGCGCCATTATAGTGTTCAAAAGAATCCGAAAATGCTAATCCTAATATTAAACAATTCCTATCTAACCCAAAAAGAATTTTCATTTATCTTTAAAAAAAAAAAGACCCTCTGGGTCTAAAGGGTCAACTCATTGTTGGCAGGGCAAACTTCGTGACGTGAATTCTTTCACCGATAGAGGGCGTAATTATAGTTTTAGAGAGAATCAGAAAGTTATATCGTAATATTTCATCAATAACTATCCAACACAAAAATAATTT
Organism: Ryuthela nishihirai; assembly: GCA_038380435.1. Classification (NCBI taxonomy): domain Eukaryota; kingdom Metazoa; phylum Arthropoda; class Arachnida; order Araneae; family Heptathelidae; genus Ryuthela; species Ryuthela nishihirai. Next base: position 320,453 of record JAWZYU010000043.1, read on the forward strand.
TTAACTTATCTCTGTAAACAAAAAAGTACGGTGTGTATAGACAGACAGAGGAGAAAGCGAAACTTTTATCTCGTTTTCAAAGAAAAACGAGATAAAAAAAATCAAAGTTCACAGAATCGAAAAAAATTCGAAAGTCGCGAAATCGTGAAAATTATCGATATTCGCGGAAACATTTCAAAAACACTGTGATTCGTGGAAATTGCCGCGGAAATTTTTCGCCGCGATAAACTTACACCTCTACTAATAGCCTATCACACTCCCCGCATCAAAAGATTTCATTTGTCGCATAACTCGTTTATTTCCGCAATCGCGTTCAGAACCTAAAGGGGAAAAATCATTTTCATATCCCCCCCTTGTCTAGGGGAGAAGAAAGAACGTGGGAGGTCAATTTTTCGCAGCCTATGATACTTCCCGCGTCAGAAATTTTCATTTGACACATAAATCGTTAAGTTCGCGAGATATGGTGCAACAAATATTTTGACAAATCCACAAACTGACAAACCGACAAATGTCAGAACGAAAAGCAATAGAAAGATAGGGGAAAAAAAGAGAAATAAATTAGAAATTAAAAAAAAAGGTCTATCTTCGTATATGGGCCCTAAAAGTAGAAAGTAATCCTAAAGCATATCGATGGTGCAATCAGTCACTGAGTTCATATTCAGTTCAAAGGAAGATAAGGCTTGTTGAGTAGGTAAATCGGCGTCCTATCTTCCTTTGAAGTGAATACGGATTCAGTGACTGATTGCACCATCGATATGCTTTAGCATTATTTTCTAATTTTTAGAGCCCATTTAGGAAGATCGGTATTTTTTAATATTTTAATTTATTTATATTTTTGTGACTAAAACCACCTACTTTAAAACCTTTTATTTGCATATGAATCATAAATATCGACCACAGTTTTCTTCCTTTTTGGAGTCATGTTCGAGGTAGCCCATGACACTGGAGACGTCATGTTTTGATTTGAGATACGAGTCGATAAGGACGAACCCCGCGGAAATTTGCCCCTCTCCCCCCTCTTTTATCAGGGGGGAATAGTGGAGACAAAATTCAAAATAGTTTATTCTTGTCATTGTATGAGCTTTCATTTGACACCTGACTCATAACTATAGGATCTCGAGTTCGGAAGACGTAATAGAATGACTTTCATTTTTCCCGTTTTTCTGGTGGGGAAGAACACAAGAGGGTGAATTTATATAGACTATGACACTTCCTACGTCACAGGCTTTAATTTGATATATAGGTTGTTACTGTTCGCACTGGCGTTGAGAAGATATAGGAGGACAATCATTTCATATTTCACCCTTTTTTCCGGGGGGTAAAAGAATGGGGGGTCGCGTTTTCGCAGCCTATGTCTTCCCGTGCTTCAGAAGGATTCATTTCATGTATAGTTTGTTGCTTTCTGCATTCACGTTCTGGAGATATAGCCAAGAACAGTTTTCCTATTTCTTCTCTTTTGAGTAGGAAGAAAACATGGGGAGTTAATTTGCTACAGCCTATGACACTCCCGCGTCACAAGATTTCATTTGACATATATATCATCAATCTTCTCATCGCCTTCGAAAGATATGGTGGAATAATCTTTTGTCAAATCCTCAAATAGACAAATCGACAAATTGTCAAAGCCAAAAGCAAGAGGAACATAGGTAAAATCGACTTGATCCGAAAGGGAAACAAACCTAAGAACTCCTAAAGGTGTGTAATGTTCTCTGACAATTTCACTACCATCCGCCGACTGAGATCTCTTCTATTGATGACTTTTTTATACCACGGAGTCAGTAATTGGCAGTTGCTTAAATGCAATCTAAGATGGCGGTCGAAAAATCACTTTCCAGATATAACAGCTGAGCCAGTTACAATCAGTTTCATGTTCACAGAAGATTTTCCGAGTTTTTCAAATATTGAAAATTAAATAAAAGAAAAAAATAAATACCCCCTTAAGCAGCTGCTTGCCACAGAGGTCTGACAGGAGCCTGTCAGTTTATATGCCAAAGTAGAAGTTCTAAACTACTTCGATTTCTTTATCATGATGCCTACCGTTTTATGTGTTGTTTCAGTTATGATCTGAAATGTGCAAATATCAAATATTACTTAGAGCAACTGAGTTATTTCAAAAAGCTTACTAAGCAATTATCAGTATAATTTGAGTAACCTCGTATCATCATCATCATCATCATCATCATCATCATCATCATCATCATCATCATCATCATCATCATCATCATCATCATCATCGTCGTCGTCGTCGTCGTCGTTATCATCATCATCATCATCAT